>CM024611.1:18292607-18719521 GCA_014182575.1 Eucalyptus decipiens | reverse complement strand
TTTTCTTTTTCTTTTTTTTTTTATGACAAACGTTTTGAAAAATTTAAAAATTTCAATTAGTGATGCAAATATTTTCATAATGCTAATACACGATGCAATTTAGTGAAAGTTATTTTGTTGGCTAGAGTTTAAAAATTAATCCATAATTTTCTATGCGATTAAATCCTACATAAAATGGTAAAATTTAGGTGTCAACAAATAAGAAATATTGAGTAGATAGTTTTGGAAAGCTTTATATATTTGATGAAGATCTTTAGTTAATCAACTTAGAGGATGGTAGGTTTTAGGTTTGAAAAGGTGGATTTCGATGTTTGTAGGCTTCGTTGTAGGATGGTACTCTTTCTTCATACCATCGTATTGGGAGCATCCGCTAGACTTACTGCATAGAAATATTATGGTATATATTTTGAACCACTTCCACTTTTTATAGTTCACTTATGTTTATTTTGTATTGAGTAAATGACTTTTATTTAATATGTGGAACGCCAGAAAAAGAAAAGCAAAGAAACTTATAGTATCATAACCCTTTCCCAAGCAAGTCCTACATTTTTCCTTTGTGGAACTTTTCTTACTAAGATGATTTTATATATACCATTCAGTTGGTGTAGATATCCTCATCTCAGATAGTTTTGAGCTTAAATAAAATATTTTTATTACAAGACATGCATAACATACTCAGTTAGTACCGCTGGGCGTCCAGTGGCAAAGGGGGCCAGGGGTGGAGGTGCACTTGCAAGAGGTCCGGTGTTCAAGTCCTGGAAATTGCCAAAATGAGAGTGATAGTGTATAGTAGAACATAGATAGGACAGATAAATATATATATATATACTAATTTCTTGTCGGATTTCAAACTATGTAAAAAACGGCTCTATTGTATATGCACCCAAAGTTGAGGTTAGCCCCCTTTCCTTCTTGAGTTCTTCATTATAGGAGCTTCGTTTATGGAAATCCTTTGATAAGAGCACCTTGACCGTTTATGTAACCGTACAAACCGTGCCAAGGGCCTTCTTCGTTTTTGCAGAGAGAAAAAAGTGATCAATGAACTCTATATGTACACTGACCAAAATCCAAGCAGCCAAATTGGGACTAGGGACTGCCATTATCAATGGTCCTTATTTATATTATTCAGTTTGGTCCATATACCATGCTCATGTAACATAATATCTCCTATTAGAGAGACAATGGTAAGAGAAATTTTATCTGTTGGTTTGAGTATTGCAAGAAAAACTTACCTCTTCGTCCATGCTTGTCGTATACTTTTGTTATTGTATTTTTGAACACATGAATAAGTAACCTGTTAACTATCACCACACGAACAAAATATCGAAGAGACGTGAAAAAGGGATGGTGGACGGAAAGGTACAAAAAAAGGAATGATGAGCCCCTAGACAAATCAAGATGGGCGGTGAAGATTGGACCATTTGAGGAAAAGCAAGGGGCCAGGTTCAATTCATTGAATTCTGCCGGAACGGACCAGGTAAGATGGGCAGCGAGAAAGGGCGACATCGTGAACATCAGTTAATATTGGGATCGACGGTCTAGATCGAAATGGTGTGGTCTGAAGGTGCAGGGGAATAAAGACTAGACGGTTTAACTTCCTCGGTAAGTTTTTCGCGCTTAGAACGCTATCGACGCAATTCCAAAAGTTATCTGCTTTCAGACCATCCAGATCATAATCGCTGAAGCTGGACACTAGCGGGGCAAGTCATCACGATGGATTCTCCGAGGAAGAGTCTTTGATGGATTCATTTCCTCGAAATGGTTTCGTGCGTCAACGTGATTTGTAGTTTTTAACACAACCGAAGAGGCAGCTTCGAGTCTGAGCATAGCAAAAACCAGAGCGAGACAGAGCCCATTCGCGAGGAAAGGCCCCACAAAAACATGGCAGCAACTGGAGGTTCCGGCGCGTTGGCGACCCAGTACGACGTTTTCCTGAGCTTCAGAGGGCCCGACACTCGCGACAACTTCACTGGCTGCCTCTACCGGACCATGGTTGGCCAGGGGATCATCGCCTACAGAGACAGCGAAGAGCTTCACGCTGGTGATCGGATCGATGATCTCCTGAGAGCGGTCGGCGAATCCAAGATCTGCGTACCAGTTCTCTCCAGAGGCTACGCTTCAAGCGCTTGGTGCCTCCGTGAGCTCGCTCGTGTGATGGAGCTCAACGAATCGACCAGGAAAAACTGTTGATTGTCACGCCCTTGGACGTCAAGCTCAGGACGGAGGTGTACGTCGAGGACTTGGAGAAGCACGAGCGGAGGCACGGCAGCGAGATCAGGCAACGATGGGATTTGGCTCTGAGAAAAGTGGCTGAGATCAAGGGATGGGAAGTCCGAGGGAAACCGTAAGTAAACTTTTATTAATGGAACTTTCTTCAAGCTTCACTTGAAATGCTACTCTCTTATTATTCTTGTCAATTGTAGTGAAAACAAGCCGGAGTGTTTCGAAATTCGACATGAAACATATCAGTTGATGCGTCATATACAAACCGGTTTTTGGTATATGAGTAAAAAAATTTATTTCTCACCCAAAGGAGAGACATACGATTGAATTTGATCTAATTATAAAATGATGTCTGTAATTTGGACTACAAAGAAACATCTTTATTCTTAGAAATAGGGGGAAATTGTAAGTTTATTGGCATGACACCAATCATATCCTACGGAATCTATTGAACCAAATTCTTCTGGCCTTATTGAACTTACCGAAAGACTTGTAGTAGCGATCCAACTCAAATGCTATCTGCTAGGAAGTAGTAGTGAGATTGTTATTTGTTTTCTTTTACTTAAAGTGTTTGGTTTGTGGCAGGCACGGTGAAGTTATCGAACTCGTTGTGAAAGAGATTCTGCATAAGCTGAAAGTAAAACCAAGACCTCTAGACAGCAAATTGGTTGGGGTACACGAACAAGTAGAAGCCATAATGGAGTTGTTAAATGTTGACTCTGGCCCTAGTGTGTGTTTCGTTGGAATCTATGAAATGGGCGGCATCGGTAAAACTACTCTTGCTAAGATTGTTTTCAATGAATTATGTCTTCATTTTGATGGTCAATGCAGCTTCATCAGGGACATTAGAGAATCATCAAACATCTTTGATTCTAGATTTATAGAAAAACTTTCCAACACTGATGAATGGATAGATAGCATAAGAAGAAGAGCTGGTTCTAAGAAAGTTCTCATTGTTCTAGATGATCTAGACAAGAAAGAACAACTTAAGAAACTAGTGGGGGGGCCTTACACTTTTGGTCTTGGGAGTAGGATTATCATTACAACAAGGGATAAACAGATTCTGGAAGAAGAGGAGGGAATCTTGGCTTATGAAGTAAAGCAAATGGATCATGATAAAGCATTGGAGCTTTTCAGCTTGCATGCCTTTAACAATGTCACTACTCCTAATACTCATCAAAGTCTCTCTCAAGAAATTGTATCCACGACCGGGGGACTTCCATTGGCTCTTGAAGTCATAGGTTCCTATCTTCGTCACCAAACAAAGGAAGTATGGAAAGAAATGCCAAAAAGGTTGGAGAATGTACCTCATGATAAAGTTCGAGATAAGTTAAAGATAAGCTATGATGCATTAGGAGATGTGGAAAAAGAAATTTTTCTTGATATCGCATGCTTCTTCATATATGAAAATAAATCATGGGCAATGTACTTCTGGAATGCTTGCCATCTATACCCACATAGCTCTTTGATGAAACTTACTGATTTGTGTCTGATTGAAATTGTTAGTGATGATGGTATATGGATGCATGATCAGTTGATAGACCTTGGAAGAGACATTGTGCGCCAAGAATGTACTTGGAATCTAACGGGACGTAGTAGGTTGTGGAATTGCGAAGAAGCTCTGGAAGTATTAAGGTCCAAAGAGGTAAAGTTAAAGTAGGATCCATATGTTATTAACCGCACACTTAATTTCCTACTTCCCATTCAAAAGTTTCCTTTTGGCTATTGTGAATGACAAATTTATCGATGTTTTCTATTTGCAGAGAAAGGATAAAGTTCAAGCACTCAATTTAGATGAACAGCGTTCCAATCCCATCAGCATTGTGGATGAAGAACTTGAGAGGATGCCTTATTTGAAATTCCTCAAGTTAGATGCAGTGACATTTGTTGGAGACATCAACAATTATCTCCTAGAGCTAAGATGGCTTTCTTGGTTTGATCCTCCTCTAGATTGTAGAATGGCTAATTTGCACTTGAAAAATCTAGTAGTTTTCGAACTTTCAGACAATGAAAACACCGAGATTTGGGGTGGATGGCACATTTTGAAGGTGTGAATTCGTACTTCTATTCTCTCAATGTAGACATAGTATTATCTCTTTGATCATCTCTGATAATATTTCAACGACTTTTGCGGATGGCAGACAAATTGAAAGTTCTTTATCTCTCAAGATGTAAAGGGTTGAAATTGACTCCAGACTTTTTTGGATGCCGAGTTTGGAAAGACTATCCCTTGATGCATGTCGAAACTCACAAGAAGTTGACTACTCTATAGGGAAGCTAAAAGGTCTTACTCACTTGGACATTATTTCTTGTTTGAGTCTTCAAACTTTGCCTAAAGAGATTGGAGGACTAGTGAATTTGAAACACTTCTCTTTGAAAAATTGTGACGAAATGGAGAAACTTCCATGCTCTATTGAGAAATTAGCATCATTGTCTAAGTTGGATGTATCATTCACACAAATTACAAGTTTACCTAATTCTATTGACAATGCAAAACACCTATTATATCTTAATCTATCACACACGCCAATTGTGGAACTTCCAATATCTATTGGAGAGCTTACGCAACTAGAGTTCCTTTCACTCCTTTATTGTCAAGATTTGAGGGAGCTTCCGGAATCAATAGGCAACTTGACATCATTACAAAATTTGAATATCTCATGGACAAAATGTGATAAGTTACCTGATTTGATAAAAAATCTCAAGCAATTGAAGGTGATGTGGATGAGCCCGAGTTGGATAAGGAGGTTACCTAGTATTAATGGAATGCTTGAGAGGTTGGAGGAGCTCCATGCCTCATATAGTCCACTTGCAGGCGAACTTCCCACTGAAATTGGTGGGCTATTGTCTCTAACTATTCTAGAGATATCACATACTAGTGTTTGTGCAGTGCAAACGACAATCAATTCCCTCACGCGACTCCAAAAGTTGGATTTAACGGATTGTCATGAGCTTCAAGAGTTGCCAAAGCTTCCCTCAAGTTTGAATTGCCTACTTGTTCGATCGACATCATTACGGTTAGTTCCGGATCTCAATAACCTCACAAATCTAGTGGAATTGCTTCTTTCTAACGGCTCTAGACAAGTACTTCCTCAGGCATCAAACCCAATGAGAACTCTTCAATTGCAATGGGTTGGAAACTTATGTAAGCTAGAGAAGTTGAGCTTGTGCCTTTCAGATATTCCTGTGCCATTTACAAAGTTGGGTTGCCTACCTCGTGTGACATCCCGATTTTCCAATTTTATTTTCAATAAATTGAGACGGGCATTTCATTGGCACACATATAGTTCTTTTCCTTGAGTTGGCCACTCATGTGAAAAAAAACTGGTCATCGAGATGAAGCCGTTAGGAAATTCTAATGCATCGGACTCGAGAATTTGACCGGGCGACCTTTCGAGCCGAGCTAATCTGCAAGGTCATTACGGCACAAATAAAAATCGATTAGAGACCGGAGATAGGTTGACTCGACAGGCATGTGATCGAGTGTGGGTGATTCCACAAGATCGCACAATTCTTGTCGATTGACACTGGACCGACTTTTCTATCGATTGGGTACCCTGTGTTCGTATTTGAAACCTTGGAATTATCCCGACAACCGAAAGTCGCCAATATTTCAAAGATGTACATTGTGGCTGAGATGATCAACCACAGGTAAAATGCATGAAAATTTCTAAAGGCTACCCGGTGGGTTAGGCCGTGCTAATATCGTGCCAAAGTGAAATTAACTGTGGAATTGAGATGGAATTCAGAAATTGGAAGTCTGGGTGTGTCACAAATCATCTTAGGATCGTTCACTCATCTTCGAAAGATTTTTCGTGCAAGCCAAGTTTTTCAGCAAAATAATCAGAAAATGGCTAATTTAGTTCGAGAAATTAGTAGGCCCATCTTTGGTCGCGCTTTTGGGACTTAAGTTAGTTCTACGGGCAAGTGAAGATGTGAATTGAAGTGTGGTGACATTGGATTAATTTTATGGGCTTCAATTTAATTCAATTGGAAGAGAATGAAGTGAAATTGAAGAAGTTGTTGTACAAAGAATTGGGACCCGGTGAAAATTGCAAGTGAACCCATTGGAAGAGGTTGTGGGAGATAGTGGAGTGTGATGTCATCCTAGGTCATGGTGGACCATTTTGTGGGATTAAAGAAAAAGAAAAAGAAAAGAAAAATGGTCCCATCTCTCTCTCTCCTTCTTCTCTCTCCTCCCTCTCTTCTTCCTCTCTCTTCCGTGCGACTCCTCCATGTTCTTCATCTTCTTCTTCGGTCCTTAGCAACCAGTGAAGCTGGAGAAGCCGCATGCCTCCGCCGTTCATCGCCGTTGCACGCCATCGCCGTTCGTCCGTCGTTCGCTGCTCCGCTCGCCCACGTGTGCTGCTCCGCCTTCTTTCTCCCCCTCCGTTTGTTGCTCGGGATCTCAAATCTGGTCGGACGCCAAGCGGAAGCAGCAGCCAACGTCGCTGGGAGCCGTCGTTCGCCGCACGCCGTCCTCACCTCGCGCGCCCGTCCGCCGTTGCCGCGCCCGCGCCGCCGTCGGCGCCTCGCTGCCCCGTCGCCCTCGTCCGCAGTTTCAGCCACGTCCCAGCTCGTCCGAGCAGCCGGGCCTTCGCCGAGCTCCCTCCGTCGCCGTGCGCCCCGCCTTAGCCCGCCGGAGTCCCCTAGCCCTCCGCCGGCCTTGTCCGGCTTGAATCGGCCTCGGATTGACCTCATCCACAGCATTCGGGGGAGTTCGAAAATGGGTATGGCAGTAGACGTTTGGCCCGTTTTGGCCGCCTTCCCGAGCCCGGATGCTCGGCCCGCTTGAGGAAAGTTGTTCTCCTCGGCGTCCCCGTCGTTTTGGTCCCTCGGCTCGCTAATCCAGTGAGTTTAACTCACTAAACCTTGATTAGAGGGTTAATGATGCTTTAGGTGTGTTTAATTTATGTTAATTGTTATTAGGTGGTTAGTTCAATTTATTTGAGTGTAGATTAGATTAATGTGCTTGATTAACTTAAAGTGAGTTTAATTTAAGGCTAAATGAAGGTTTATATTAATATAAGCCTTGATGTGACATAAAGGAATTTACTTTTGATTTATTTAAATATCTCGAAATTATTTAATAATTTAATAATATATTATTATTCGAAATTATTAAAATATTATTATTTAAATATTTTCGGAATAAATTTAATTATTTATTAAATTCCGAAAATTTTTCGGAACCCTAAATTCTCGAATTTCGTCTGGCCGCCGCTTTGTGTATTCGGATTTTGAAATTGATGGTCGGATATTATAAATTGAATATGGATTGCGAAAAATATGAATATTATTATTTAATTAATTTTCGAAATAAATTTAATTATTTATTAAAGTTCGAAAATTTCGTCGGGACCTTATACTCTCGGAATTTCGTGCCGATCGCTCTTTGTGAATTTAGAATTTGAATTTGATGATTGATTGTGACAAATTGGGTGTTGATTGGGATAAATAAGGATTTTATTCATAAAAACCCAAATGTCGGGTTTTGATGCAAAAATTGGATTTTAATGATTATATTAAATAGTGGGGTTTGAAAAAGTGAGATATTGGCTTTTTGATTCGAAATTAGCGTGTCCCCACACACGTGAGTAATTTATGGAATATTTTTAATATGAAGAAAAATGGCCGGGATCACTATTTTAAGTGGAAGCGTTGAGTTAAATGCAAAGTGTCTGGGGGCAGTATGATTTGGCTGTGTGATAATTAAAAGAAATCGTCGGGCTGTTGAGCCGGACTTGCCCCTATATGGGATGCCCACGCGGTGGATGCGGGTCGCAGTTGATTTTGGGCCCATGCTCCTTCGGGAACGCCGTCGACGTACTGATGAAGCCGCGCTCCAAGGTGGGGAGGCGATGCCTAGTTATATGCCAGTAGATAGCCGAATAGCGAGTAGGCTATGCCCTTGTGTGGCAGTGAATAATAATTGGAATGCGTGCTAAGTGCGATTGTGATTTATATGAAAGTGATGACGTTCCAATTGTTTGAATTATTATTACTACATGTGATTGAGTGATTTGAATTGTTCTAACCTGCAGAAAGGAACTAAGACGAGGTAAGTCTTCGGTGTGATGTGGCTAGGCCACCCGGGGCGTATTTTCTTTCTAATAGGGGTTTAGGGGGTTGAACTTGCTGAGACATCGTCTCATCCCGGTTGTGGGATTAAAATTTCAGGTCCACCGGTGGACGGAGCGGCCGAGATAGCTTTGGTTGGCTTTGAGGAAGAGGTGAAGTCATAAGGATTGGAGAATGTGTCCGACTTGTAGGTCGTAGGACGATTCCTTTTTAAGAGCTGGTCTTTTGTAGACTTTTAGCACATGTAGGCTTAAACATTTGTATTTATCGAATTATGAAAGTGTTATGTTGTGGTTTTGCTTCTTGCTTTTCAATCCCGTATTTCATTGTCGGGGTTTTATAATACGTTCCGCTTGCGCAATAATAAATGAATGGGGTCGGCGACGTATCTTGGGATGTCGCATATTTGATCGACCGCAGTGGGATGTGCGCGCACTCGGGGTTCGGGGCGTGACATCCCCGTTTAAGTGGTATCAGAGCATGGTCTGTGTATGAAATGATAAGGTGCGATGAGTTATGGGATAGTTAGTAGGAAATGCTTTTAATATGTTGATGCATGTGGTTGATAACTATTTGGTAGCTTGTTTGTGGGGTCACTCAAATTCTAACCTGATGTTGGAATTGGAAAATAGGCGTCTATAAAGAGCCTATAGGATGAGTGACCAGGAGTGGAGAACTCCTTGGAGAAGGTCGGTAGGACCTATACCTCGGGGTAAGACGCTAACAAGAGTTGGTACTTGAGGTAGAGTGCGCAGTTTAGATCAGCGCGAGTGTGAGAGTACCGCCGTAAGTCGGTACTTAGAGTGTAGCAGCACCGAATGATCCTAGGTTCATCGGGATCGTTTAGGTGCTAGTGTTCCTTGGAAGCATTTTGGGTCAGTAAGCTCAGGATCGAGCCACCGCTATTGCCGTTATTGCTACCGTTGCCAGTGTTGTGACCGTTGTTGTTGCCGCGTCTATTAAGGCCCAATTTGGAGTTGTGATCGAGGATCAAGCCACCGTATCTGAGTCAAAGTTCAGTTTAAGCAGAAATGGAAATCGATTGGGGGAAATGCCGATGTCAGAAGAAAGGTGCCCCATTTCACCTGACCGGAAGAGTAGAATCGGAAAGTTAGTGCTAAACTCGATCGATGGGTGTCGTGTCTATAAGAAAGGACAGGGATATGTTCTGTGCTGTAAGAGAGAAATGACTTGTTACAAGGGTCGCCAGTACAGTCACTTGATCAAAGATTGTCAGTATAGACGAGATGGAATCACAACATTTTTCTCACCAGTCGTTGATAAGACAGAACAAAGGAAGCATGCTTCAGGATGTTCAGTGGGGTACTTGGAATGGACCCCAGTGCAAGAAAGGGTGCATGATGTTCCTTGATGGGAGGTAGAGGACTCACTGATTGTGGAAAGAGGCTTGAGTCAGCCCAGTGTCAGAGTAAAAAAGGAGCATGCTTTGAATGTGGCCAGCACGGCCATCGGGTCAGGAATTGTCCGTGTAAGTCCAAGAGAGCGTAAGTACCATTACCGCAAATAGGATGCCACCAGGATGGATAGAGGAGCATGATGGGATCGACCATGCATCAATCAGAAGATGAATGTCTTTGAGATATTTTTATCAGAGTAGCGCAACAGGATTTTGAGTGAAAGTTGTGGAGTTTCCGTCGTTGTAATTAAGTAATAGGAAGATGAGTCTTTGACTATGGTTGTACCTGATGGGTTTGCTTATGTATGACTTGGAAGTCATTTATGAAAAGGGTTTGGCACGAGGAGCTTTCTGCTGTTATGAATCGAGGCAGTGATATAATTCAGTTTGTTCAGTTAGCGTATGAGAGTTTTGAATTACTGAAAGTTCGAAAGGATCTTCAATCCTTGTTATTCGTCACTAAAGATGATCTGGTTCTAGTTGATGGTTACCAAATCTACATGGCAGTTGTAGTGGATGCATCAGTTGAGAAGCCGAATATGGAGAATATAATCGTGGTACATAAGTTTTCTAAAGTATTTGCTGAAGAATTGTCAAGTTTGCAGTCAAGAAGAGAAATGGAGTTCGCGATTGAATTAGCACCCAGAACAGAGCCAGTCCCTAAGACTCCTTACCGGATGGTGTTACCCGAGTTAAAAGGACTGACGGTGTAGATGCAGGAAGTGTTGGATAAGGGATTCATACTTTCCAGTGCATAACCTTGGAGAGCACCAGTTCTGTACATGAAGGAGAAATGTGGTTCGTTGTGGTTGTGTATCGATATTCCTCAAGATCAACTGGAGGTCAAGGTATCATCAATTGAGGATCAGGAAGAAGGACACTCCGAAGTTAGCATCTCGTACCCGATATGGCAATTATGAGTTCACTGTAATACCGTATGGTTTGATGGACACCATAGCTTTTTGTTTGGGTCTAATGAGTAGAATGTTTAAGGGTACTTGAATCAGTCTTGATCGTGTTCATTGAAGTTAGCCTAGTGTGTTCAAAGAGTGCTGAGGAGCACGAGAGACATTAGAAGATGATACTTCAGACCTTGAGGACTCTTCAATTTTATGCTAAGTTTAGCAAGTGTGAGTTTTGGATGACTCGTATTGCGCTCCTAGGTCACGTGATTTCAGGTGAAGAAATCTCCGTAAACCCCGTCCAAGATTGAAGCAGTGAACAGTTGACCGAGATTGACTACAGTGATAGAGATTAGAAGTTTCTGGGGATTAGCAGGATATTACAGAAGTTTTATGGAAGGGTTTTTAGCGTTAGCGTCGCAGTTGATTCGACTACTGTCGATCGAGTGTTCAGAGCCATCAATGCTTGAAAATACACCAGCACGTTTACTTTTTGTTCAGAGCCATCAATACTTGGAAGTCTGGGTGTGTCACAAGCAAACTCACTGTTATTACTTTTTGTTCTGCTATAATGATGCAATGTACATCAGCACGTTTTCTATTTACTGCTATCATTTTGCAGGTGGACCTGCCTAGTGCATCTTTGGATGTTTGATAAATGGTACTACAACTTTTTTGTTGAGTGCCGAGATAATCTGTAGGCTGGTGTATTTTCTATTTTACCGTCGATCGAGTGTTGAGCCATCAATGCTTGAAAATACACCAGCCTACAGATTATCTCAAAGCACTCGACAAAAAGTTGTAGTACCATTTATCAAACATCCAAAGATGCACCAAAAAGTCCACCGCAAAATGATAGCAAAATAGAAAACATGCCGATGTACATTGCATCATTATAGCGTAACAAAAAGTAATAACAGTGAATTTGCTTGTGACACACCTAGACTTCCAAGTATTGATGGCTCTGAACAAAAAGTAAACGTGCTGGTGTATTTTCAAGCATTGATGGCTCTGAACACTCGATCGACAGTAGTCGAATCAACTGCGACGCTAACGCTGAAAACCCTTCCATAAAACTTATGTAATATCCTGCTAATCCCCAGAAACTTCTAATCTCTATCACTGTAGTCAATCTCGGTCAACTGTTCACCGCTTTAATCTTGGACGGGGTCTACGGAGATTTTCGCCCGAAATCACGTGACCTAGAGCGCAACACGAGTCATCCAAAACTCACACTTGCTAAACTTAGCATAAAATTGAAGAGTCCTCAAGGTCTGGAAGTATCATCTTCTAATGTCTCTCGTGCTCCTCAAAGACTTTGAACACGCTAGGCTAACTTCAATGAACACGATCAAGACCGATTCAAGTACCCTTAAACATTCTACTCATTAGACCCAAACAAAAGCTATGGTGTCCATCAAACCATACTATTACAGCGAACTCATAATTGCCATATCGGGTACGAGATGCTAACTTCGGTGTGTCCTTCTTCCTGATCCTCAATTGATGATACCCTGACCTCCAGTCGATCTTGAGGAATATCGATACACAACCACAACGAACCACATTTCTCCTTCATGTACAGTAATCGGTGTTTCCAAGGTTATGCACCTGGGAAAGTATGAATCCCCCTATCCAACACTTCCCGCATCTACACCGCGCCTTTAACTGCAACACCATTCAAGGAGTCTTAGGGACTCGCTCGTTCCGGTGCGAATTCAATCGCGAACTCCATTTCTCTTCCCGACGCAATCTTGACAATTCTTCAAACAAATACTTTAGAAAACTTATGTACCACGATTATATTCTCCATATTCGCTTCTCAACCGATGCATCCACTATAAACCGCCATGTAGATTTGGTAACCATCAACTAGAACCAGGTCATCTTTAGTAACGAATAACAAGGATTCAAGATCCTTTGAACTTTCAAAGAATTCAAAACTCTCATACGTTAACTCGAACAAATGAATTATATCACGCACGATTCATAACAAACAAAAAGCTCCTCGTGCCAAACTCCTTTTTCATAAATGACTTCCAAGTCATACATAAGCAAACCCATCGTACAACCATAGTCAAAGACTCATCTTCCTATTACTTAATTACAACGACGGAAACTCCACAACCTTCACTCAAAATCCTGTTGCGCTACTCTGATAAAAATATCTCAAAGACATTCATCTTCTGATTGATGCATGGTCGATCCCATCATGCTCCTCTATCCATCCTGGTGGCATCCTATTTGCGGTAATGGTACTTACGCTCTCTTGACTTACACGGACAATTCCTCGACCCGATGGCCGTGGCCGCCACATTCAAAGCATGCTCCCTTTTTACTCTGACGCTGGGCTAACTCAAGCCTCTTTCCACAAACTCGTTACACAATTAGTGAGTCCTCTACCTCCCATCAAGGAACATCATGCACCCTTTCTTGCACTGGGGTCCATTCCAAGTACCCCACTGAACATCCTCGAAGCATGCTTCCTTTGTTCATCTTATCAACGACTTCAGTGACAAAACAAACTGTGATTCCATCCGTCTATACCGACAATCTTTGATCAAGTGATCAGATCGGGCGACCCTTGTAACAAGTCATTTCTCTCTTACAAGACATGTAACATATCCCCCATCATCATTTCTTATAGACACGACACCCATCGATCGAGTTTAGCACTAACTTTCCGATTCTACTCTTCCGGTCGTGTGAAATGGGGCACCTTTCTTCCGACATCTGCATTTCCAATCGATTTCCATTTTCGCTAAACTGAACTTTGACTTAGATACGGTGGCTTGATCCTCGATCACAACTCCAAATTGGGCCTTAATAGACGCGGCAACAACAACGGTCACAACACCGGCAACGGTAGCAATAACGGCAAAAGCGGTGGCTCAATCCCGAGCATCAATTCCAAAATGCTTCCAAGGGAACACTAGCACCTAAACGATCCCGATGAACCTAGGATCATTCGGGTGTCTACACCTAAGCACCGACTTACGGCGGTACTCTCACACTCGCGCCGATCTAAACCTCGCGCTCTACCTCAGTACCAACTCTTGTTAGCCCCTACCCGGTATAGTCCATCGACCTTCTCCAAGGAGTTCTCCACTCCTCGGTCACTCATCCTATACGCTCTTTATAGACGCCTATTTTCCAATTCCAACATCGGGTTAGAATTTGAGTGACCCCACAAACAAGCTACCAAACAGCTATCAACCACATGCATCAAAGATATTAAAAGCATTTCCTACTAACTATCCCATAACTCATCGCACCTTATCACCCATACAATGCACCATGCTCGACACTGACATTTAAACGGATGTCACGCCCCGAACCCCGAGTGCGCGCACATCCCACTGCGGTCGATCAAATATGCGACATCCCAAGATACGTCGCCGACCCCATTCATTTATTATTGCGCAAGCGGAACGTATTATAAAACCCCTGACAATGAAATACGGGATTGAAAAGCAGGAAGCAAAACCACAACATAACACTTTCATAATTCGTAATTACAAACAGGCCTACATGCCTAAAAAGTCTACAAAAGACCAGCTCTTAAAAGGAATCGTCCTACGACCTACAAGTTGGACACACATTCTCCATCCTTATGACTTCACCTCTCGCAACTCTTCAAAGCCAACCAAAGCTATCTAGTCGCTCCGTCCACTGGACCTGAAATTTTAATCCCACAACCGGGATGAGACGATGTCTCAAAGAAGTTCAACCCCTAAACCCCTATTAGAAAGAAAATACGCACCGGGTGGCCTAGCCACATCACACTGAAGACTTACCTCGTCTCAGTTCCTTTCTGCAGGTTAGAACAATTCAAATCACTCAATCACATATAGTAATAATAATTCAAACAATTGGAACGTCATCACTTTCATATAAATCACAATCGCACTTAGCACGCATTCCAATTATTATTCACTGCCACACAAGGGCATAGCCTACTCGCTATTCGGCTATCTACTGGCATATAACTAGGCATCGCCTCCCCATCTTGGAGCGCGGCTTCGGCTCGATACGTCGGCGTTCCCGAAGGAAAGCATGGGCCTGAGAATCAATCGCGACCGCATCCACCGCGTGAGCATCCCATATAGGGGCAAGTCCGACTCAACAGCCTAGGACGATTTCTCTTAATTATCACACAGCCAAATCATACTCGGCTCCGGGACACTTTGCATTTAACTCAACGCTTTCACTTAAAATAGTGATCCTCATATTAAAAATATTCCATAAATTACTCACGTGTGTGGAGACACGCTAATTTCGAATCAAAAAGCCAATATCTCACTTTTTCAAACCCCACTATTTAATATAATCATTAAAATCCAATTTTTGCATCAAAACCCGACATTTGGGTTTTTATGAATAAAATCCTTATTTATCCCAATCAACACCCAATTTGCCACAATCAATCATCAAATTCAAATTCTAAATACACGGAAGCCGATCGGCATGAAATTCTCGAGAGAGGTCCCCACGAAATTTTCGAACTTTAATAAATAATTAAATTTATTCCGAAAATTAATTAAATAATAATATTCAAATAATTTTCGAATAATAATATATTATTAAATTATTAAATAATTTCGAAATATTTAAATAAATCAAAAGTAAATTCCTTTATGTCACATCAAGGCTTATATTAATATAAACCTTCATTTAGCCTTAAATTAAACTCACTTTAAGTTAATCAAGCACATTAATCTAGTCTACACTCAAATAAATTAAACTAACCACCTAATAACACTTAACATAAACTAAACACACCTAAAGCATCATTAACCCTCTAATCAAGGTTTAGTGAGTTAAACTCACCGGATTAGCGAGCCGAGCGGACCAAAACGACGGGGACGCCGAGGAGAACAACTTTCCTCAAAGCGGGCCGAGCATCCGGGCTCGGGAAGGCGGCCAAAACGGGCCAAACGTCCGCTGCCATACCCATTTTCGAACTCCCTGAATGCTGCTGGATGGGGCCGAATCCGAGGCTAATTCAAGTTGGACAAGGCCGGCGGAGGGAGCTCCGGCGAAGGCCCGAGCTGCTCGGACGAGCTGCTGGGACGTGGCTTGGTGTGGACGAGGGCGACGGGTAGGCGAGCTGACCGGTAGAGCGGCGCGGGGCGGCGGCGACGAGCGGACGGGCGACGCGAGTCGAGGACGGTGTGCGGCGAGCGACAGCTCCCAACGACGTTGGCTGCTGCTTCCGCTTGGCGTCCAACCAGATCTGAGATCCCGAGCAACAAACGGAGGGGGAGAAAGAAGGCGGAGCAGCACACGTGGGCGAGCGGAGCGGCGAACGACGGACGAACGACGACGGCGTGCAACGGTGGTGAACGGCGGAGGCATGCGTTTCTCCAGCTTCGCTGGTGCTAAGGACCGAAGAAGAAGATGAAGAACATGGAGGAGTCGCACGGAAGAGAGAGGAAGAAGAGAGGGAGGAGAGAGAAGAAGGAGAGAGAGAGATGGGACCATTTTTCTTTTCTTTTTCTTTTTCTTTAATCTCACAAAATGGCCCGCCATGACCTAGGATGACATCACACTCCACTATCTCCCACAACCTCTTCCAATGGATTCACTTGCAATTTTCGCTGGGGTCCAATTCTATGTACAACAACTTCTTCAATTTCACTCGATTCTCTTCCAATTGAATTAAATTGAAGCCCATAAAATTAATCCAATGTCACCACACTTCAATTCACATCTTCACTTGCCCGTAGAACTAACTTAAGTCCCAAAAGCGCGACCAAAGATGGGCCTACTAATTTCTCGAGCCAAATTAGCCATTCTTTGATTATTTTGCTGAAAAACTTGGCTTGCACGAAAAATCTTTCGAAGATGAGTCAACGATCCTAAGATGATTTGTGACACACCCAGACTTCCAATTTCTGAATTCGATCTCAATTCCACAGTTAATTTCACTTTGGCACGATACTAGCGCGGCCTAACCCACCGGGTAGCCTTTAGAAATTTTCATGCATTTTACTTGTGGTTGATCATCTCAGCCACAATGTACATCTTTGAAACATTGGCGACTTTCGGTTGTCGGGGTAATCCCAAGGTTTCAAATACGAACACAGGGTACCCAATCGATAGAATAGTCGGTCCAGTGTCGATCGACAAGAATTGTGCGATCTTGTGGAATCACCCACACTCGATCACATGCCTTTGTCGAGTCAACCTATCTCCGGTCTCTAATCGATTTTTATTTGTGCCGTAATGACCCTTGCAGATTAGCTCGGTCGAAAGGTCGCTTCCTGGTCAAATTCTCGAGTCTGATGCATTAGAATTTCCTAACGGCTTCACCTGATAGACCAGTTTCCACATGAGTGGCCAACTCAAAGAAAAGAACTATATGCATGCCAACGAAATGCCCGTCTCAATTTATTGAAAATAAAATTGGAAAATTGGGATGTCACACCTCGACTTAGAGAACTCTCTTTTTCTTGCATGGACAGTTTCGACTCCGTAAATGTTGGACCACAATTTTCCAACTTTAAATATTTGTCTAGATTGGGTCTTGATCACTCTCCATTGAGGGAAATTCAACTCGATGGGCTTGAACTATTGAGAAATTTGGATGTGAGAAATTGTGAGTTTCTCGAGGAATTGTCAACTATTTCATCAAGTCTAAGGAAGCTCTATCAAATGGAAGTTTTAGGTTGCCCAAAGCTACTTGAAATTCGATTTCAACAATGGAATCATTAAAGATACTTGAAGTTACAAACTGCGATTCCCTAGGAGGGTTGTGTGGTCTATCAAACTCGAAGAAGCTGAAGACTTTAAAGATGCGCAAGTGCAACGGGCTAAGGGTTGTTGAGGGCCTTGAAGAATTGGAGCTTTTGTAATTTTTTTTATTTTTGATGAGTGTGAATCGTTAGAAACGTTGACTGATGTATCCAACTCAAAAATACCAAATGAATGCAGAATTGGAATCTATTATTGCGCAAAACTAAGTGATTATCATGGTACTTACAGGGATTACAGAGAGATGATTCTTCGCAGGACGATGAACACATTCGACAAGGTGCACCTTCCTTCTAACCTTTCATTTATTTTTTATATTGTATATTTTTATATTTTATATTTCAGAAACGCATGCAGTAGGCATAACATTTCGTTATTTTCCCTTGTTCCGTTTGCTTCCTCTCTCTCTCTCTCTCTCTCTCTCTCTCTCTCATGATAATTCATTTATAATACATTTTTATATAAGTTTATGGATTATTGTTAGGTACACCGTTAGTGACCAAAACACACACAAAAAAAAAAAAAAAAATTCATCCTTTAATGGTTGACATGTATTTGGACTTAGTCTTGTAATCAAATTTGTCCACGTGTCAATCATCCAATGATGGTATAATTTATTTCTTACACTGGCTGTGGATATAATAATTATTTTTATATAAACATGAAAATGATCATATCAATATTTCATCAACCAAAGATAAAAATCGCATGTGTCAAGCGTGAAAATAGAAACTCAATTGCTCATGGTTGCTGGATTAGATTTCTCTTAAACAACTACAGCTGTCCTTTAAAATATAACATAAAAAGAATAAATTTAGAAAAAAAATATATGAAGCTAACTCAGTTTTGGTATATATTTTTTCACTTTTTCTCCTTTTTCATGGCTCACCCAATTCGTAATACCTCAAATCTTTCAAAATATATAAATCATAGCAAATTATGACTGCATGATTTGTCACTCACCTTAGAAGGCAAGCACGTGAAAACTACGACTCTCATTTGTCCAAATTTTTAATAATGCTTGACATTCGTTTTTTCCCCTGTCAAAGGTTTATTAAACAGAAGAATTTCGTGAATATAACAAAAAAGCCTGTAGAAAACATACGGTTCATGATATCACATTCATCTTTAACTAATCAAACAGCAAGAAAGAAAACACGCTATTTTGTTTTCCTAGTAGCTAAATCTGATTAGAGTGAAATACGAAGTAGCCAAAAAAATTTGGGTAAATATGTACAGAGTTAATAGTATGCAATCATTATACTGCTAAACCGATGGATAATTATGTTGAATTCATCAAGTTCCTTCATATGGCTGGTTCTCAGAAATTAGTAAAGCTATGGATTATGCTAGATATGCTAGTACTTGTCTGCATAATTAGTTTATAAAGCGAGGTGTAAACCAAGGTATATAATCTACTTACATATGAGGAAAATGATATGAGTTATGAAAATCTTCGGATCAAATTGGTAAATTAGATTAAAAAATTAAGCACTTGTTCAAATAAAAGGAATCGATCCAACCCCAAAACTTGTTACTAGGTTTAAGTAATATCTCTCGAGTAAGCGAAAAAGTTCTTTATCTAAACCCATGTATCCACGTGTCCTGCTAGTCTATAAAAAACGAAACAAATGGGCATATGACTAGTATATTATCATAAAATCATATTCTACTATTTTGCGCTCTCATTTCTACTGTCTATCAACAAACTAATTATGACTAATTCATTGAATTTTCTACATAATCTCTAAGTAAATAAAAGAGATATTGTACCTTAAATACGATATGAAGCATTGTAATATTCAGACCTCAAAGCGGATGGGTTGGATGATATTTAAATCTTCTTGTGCTACAATACTAGGAGAATGGAGAAAAAATAGTGATCTTGACGTTCGATTATTCTCAGAACATGCCATTGATTATAGGGTCTCCAGAACGTGACACTGAGCTCTGAGCTTAACTCCTGAAGCAAGTCAAGAAATATTACGTCATCTTGTCACACAAACAAACATCTGTTAGCTTACTAAAATACAAAAACTCACGGGAATTGAAATACATCTTTGATCTTCAGACGGTTTACTGTTATAAGTTTGGATATGATTGCATTAGTAGCTTACCTTGATAGTACAAACTTTTTCTTGCAGTCCCCTGCACAAACCACATCTTCAGATGTTTCCAAGTGTTCTTGCTCAATTCTATAATCAAAAGGTGAATGATTCAAGCGATGGACAGACGAATGAATTCACAATCTGATCAAGTTTGGGATTCTTGTGGAGCTGCGAGAAATAATGAAGTTTGCTCTGCTTTGCAGACATGTCCCCACTCTCCCAGGTCCATCACAGGGGAAATTTAATTTTGCTTTGTCCGAGGTATTTAATTATATTTAGTGAAAACCCAATTGTGTGCCACACAGTTTTCGGATACATCCGAGACTTTTCTCGATAGTGCGCAACATGAAAATTCTCGGACCGAGGCAAGCGTTGGGTATCAGTATGTTCAACTAATAATTTTTATGCCACAGGTGCTCTATCTCTTTTTCTTTTTCTTTTTTGAGCCCTGTGAAGTCATTTTTAAACAGTTAAAAGAGAAGATGACCTAATTCTCCAGATAATCCAGAACTTCAGAGTCAGTTGCTGTAATTGTTATCAATTTTTTGGTCATATACACTGTTTCCTTTTCCTTTCTTGGAAGATTAATGGTTGTGCCAAAGTTGCTCTAATAACTGAAGAATGCCAATAAAAAAAAATAATAATAATAAAAGGAAAAAGTAATGAAAGTATTGAGCTGGAAATAGACGGTATTCGGGACCATTGATCATCAAAATCAACTTAGCAAAAGCTCCCTGAAAATCTGTCGAGATTTACTAACACGCACTATCAGTTGCCCTGCATTGGGCTGTGATAGATGACTTGACCTAAGAGAAGATAATCTTCGTCCTTCCTGTGCCAATGTTTGCAAATTTGACAAAAGTAAAGGTCGAAGAAAATGATTCTGGTTCTGCATTTTTGCATCCTACAATGCTAGTCAAAGAGCCATTCGAATTTTCTTCTAGGAGGTTGTGGTGGAAGAGGCCATCAAACGATTGATAGTCTTCCATGGCGGATGTTCAAGCAATTCACTGTTATTACTTTTTGTTCTGCTATAATGATGCAATGTACATCAGCACGTTTTCTATTTACTGCTATCATTTTGCAGGTGGACCTGCCTGGTGCATCTTTGGATGTTTGATAAATGGTACTACAACGTTTTTGTCTGAGTGCTGAGATAATCTGTAGGCTGGTGTATTTTCAAGCATTGATGGCTCTGAACACCAAAATATGATGCTTTGAAATATCTTCTTTTGCTTCTCTCTGGCCTGATACTTTATTTCAAGTTCTTCATGAGATGCCGCCTCCCTTGGCCATTGTGTGATTTCGTATATGAATCAGATCCTGCGACAAGTAAATGTAATGTCATTACCTAAATTATGAAGAAGGCTGGCACAAAGTTTATGGAGAAATGCCAAAGGCAAGTAAATCACGGCGTTACAATGGGAAACGTAGCAAGATATCCCCTCCCTAAGGCGTGAAGCAAGATATTTGGAGTTCAATTGTATTGAATGCAATGTTTGTGGTCCCTTGACCTTGATCTCAGGGCACGATATTGACTGAGTGATATCATTGATTACCTATTAGACCTTAAACTTTGGCCATAGGTTGATGAGGGCGTAATAAAAGAATCCTGCTTGATTTGTCAAAGCTCATGGTACACATGAGCATGAAAGAAAAAGAAAGCGGAATGAAAAAGTGGAAACAACATGCCTCTTGACAAAACTCCTCTCTTTGCAGATACAGACGAGAGCTCTATTGCCATGTGCTATTGTTTGGGTTCCTGGGAATTGGATTTTTGGACTTCACTGGATAAAGCAGGCTGCTAGGGGACTAGTTTCAGGTTGATTATGCCAAAGCTAGTGCAGAATGGTTCCATATACAATATATGAAGAGCTAGGAGTGACTCGCAGCATAATCAAGTTACTCCTGTTGTTGATGGTGTGATGAAGTCTCTTATGTTTGCAGTAAGAGTATTGAAGGGCACATGCTGCAGCAAAAAGTTAATTCTAATTTGGCTTTGGCCTTAAGTTTGTAACTGGCAGATTCAGCGTAGCCGAATGTAAATTGTTGTGCTCGGCCTTTAGCAACTAGTCCTGTAACTGTTTTGGATATTTGGGCAGTTATTATTCATGTTCTAGTCGGAGCTGATGTTGGTGCCGAAGTAGTTTCCTACTTATCTATTGTACTTAGCTGCCAGTAATGGTTTTCCCTTTGAAAATCAGTAAGTTATCCTTGCTATGAGCATTTTCTGGGGCAAAGTACGATCGGCCTCCTCCCATTATGATGTTCACTTGAAGTTTCATAGCACTATTGGGTGCCACATTTTGTGGTTAGAATTGGGATGGCATCCGTATACAATGGAATACGTTATCATTTGGTTGACATAAGGCACCAGACATGACAAATGGTTATTGAATTGCTTAAAGTGCCTGATCTTCATATTTAGTATTCAACACGATTGGGGTTGTACTCATTGAAGACCATTCTAGATCATGGAACAGATTGACAAAGTACAGATCTAGTATATCAAAGATCACGTATATTTACTTGTTCATTGTTTTACTGTAACATTACTAGCTTGAATGGTGAGCCGTTTTTTTTAGAAACTGTTTTTTGGTTGTAAATTCAAATGACGAAAGCTAGGGAACTATTTTAGTGATATTGATGAGAGCAACTCTTTTTTTTTTTCTTTATATAATTTGAAGTGCAAGAATTATCTTAACTATGTGAGGTCAAGGGATCATTCGCAAAAGAATCGGTACTTATATTCTCCGTCTTCCTCTCATGCTTCTCTGTTTCCATGGATTCTTTTTTGCTGTAAAGGAGGTTTATTTGTTAGATCAAGGAAGCGAAGGCAACCAGAGCTTATTGTATCTTGAGCAGGTCATAGGCTTTTTTCTCTCTGTATCTTGTCACCTGGTCCTTAGGCATGACTACTTGACTAATCTCTTTCTTGTAACTGCCAATCTGATGTATATAGCAAAGCTATTTATAAGATTGCTGTTTTACACAACCATAAATCTGTTGCGAAGTTCGATAGATTTTATTTTAATTTTTTTTTTTTAGTGATACTCTGCTTTCTTTTCAGGAAATTTCTCTCTTAAGTCAGTTTCAATATGAGAACATAGTTCGATATCAGGGCACTAAGATGGTGTGTTCCTCCTTACTATGTTGCTTTCCGCAGTATCTTTCACTTTGGCATCGATTATGGTATCACCGGAACTGAGCAAAATGTTTAGGTGAACATGGCTGTGATTGCAGCCACAAGATAGTGGTAGCGTCATCATCACCGCATGAATAAGATCACAGCATTTGTGGCTTTTTAGCTGTAATATCCTTTCATGACAGAGAGAGATATTTTAGATCCCTCTCCCACCACAAGAAAGGTTCGTGATGAATTGAGTATTACCCGATATAGTAACTATATGAGTAAAGAATATAATGCAGAGTGGACGTCAGTTTATAGAGTCTCTCTCACTCTCTGTATGAAACCAATTCTTTTGCTCCCATTTAAGAGAGCCTGTCATGTAATCAACTCTTTGTATAAATTATTTATCTTGCAAACTGAAGATTCAGGTTAAGTTCTCAGGACTAATAAACAGGACACTCAGGCTTATAGAAACGGCAGCCCCGACTAATGAGACATAAAGGGGGAACAAGGATAAGAAAGTGAAGTCATTTAGTTCATTAGATATTCTTTAATTGACCATCCGATAGTCCACATGACTAAGGCGCCAAGCTTTCCTCTCTCGTCTGTAACTGGTTGTGGCTGTAGCAACAACAATGGAGGTCCTCCACGAGCTCAATTTTTCCATCGATTCTAGTCCAGCGTCATTCAATTACACTATATTTCTTTACCTCTGTAAGTAGAGAAAATTGAAAATGAAAATGATCATTGTTCAAGTGAGGGGAAGTATATCCTATCCTATCCTATCCTAGTTCTTTACCTTCCAGTTATTTTTCTCTAAACATAGTTTCGCAGGAAGCATCAGATTCTAAGAAAGTGCCATGACGTAACTTCTTGTTGGAGACGAAACTTGCAAAGATTATTGCTTTCAAACAAGTTTTGGTTTGCTACACCTATAATCCACCACATTGTTTTGTGGGAATGGGGGATTAATGCAATATGACTTCTTCCACCAGGTACACTATGCAACTCTTTTTGTTGGCACCGCTGCAATTTAAAACCACGGTGAACACTGATAACTTGGATATTTGTGTTGTATGAGGAAACTTAAGAAAAAAAGAAAAAAGAGCTCAGTCCTATGTTCTTGCCTTGTTGTTCCTTTTAAGTTCATAAAATTGATTTTAAATTGTGATATGATGTAACCTTTTACTATATTAACCCCAATCAAACAGATTCTCACTAAACACTGATCAGTCATTGAGAAGGTACTCAATGGGTCTTATATCTATGTAGACTCCTTCCACCTAATAGTTTAATTTTTTGTGTGCGGGCATGGTTTCAAAGCTATGTTCTGTCATAATCTTTTGCATTCGGACATGGTTTCAGAGCTATGTGCTGCCTTAATTTATTTCCTTGCGTGGCTCTTTTTCATCAATTCCACTTCTCAGACCGGTTTTCACTTGAGAGGAGGTCTTAAAGTATTCAACAGTGCTTATTTATGTGTTTTCAATATGCTTTGTAAACATTTCGTCTTATACCACTGGGTTGGATATATGTTAAATCTAATTTTCTTCAATCTCTTGCAGGATGATGAAAAGATTTACATATTTCTTGAGCTCATGACCAAAGGTTCACTTGCAAAGCATTATGACAAATTGAGTGATTCCCGTGTCTCTGCATACACTAGGCAAATTCTAAATGGTTTAAAGTATCTTCATGACGAAAATGTGGTCCACGGGTATAGGAAAGATGCTTGACTTTGCATTAGTAGTTTATACTAATTGAAATAGTGATTCACACTTAGCATTCTGATGGAAGGTTGATTTTGTTGAGGAAAGCGATCACAACAAAACTAAGAAGTAACAGTATGAGCTTGTACAGCAATATTTATCTAAGACAAGATTATTTTACTACGTGAATGCTTGAAGGTGAAAATGTAAATTTCCAATATTGGTGACTGTGAGGGTGATCATAACATTTTATATATTCTACTGACATCTACGCTGGTTTCTCATGCTTCCGGTTTCTTCGTTCTGTAGGGATATTAGATGTGCTAACATACTGGTTGATGCGTGGGGATCTGTGAAACTTGCAGACTTTGGATTGGCAAAGGTGTGTCTCATCAGCAAAAGTGATCTCTCTCTCTCTCTCTCTCTCTCAGAGTCAACAACGATGCACATACAACTACACATGCGTGCAGGAATATGCACAGGCATTGAAGTTGTGCAAGACACATTCAATTGGATGAGCGCACGACAACCACACGTATAGACATGCACAAAAGTGACAGATGTATTGTCCTTTACTTTTCCCAAATGATAAATCAACTTTCTGTGTTTATTCATACAGGCAATCAAAATGAATGATGCTAAATCCTGCAAAGACTTTGCTTTATGGATGGCACCTGAGGTTTATACCCTCTGCTGCCATTTTTTTAGCATATTATCATTAGCTGTAGCAGGTGCATATTTTTTCGTTTTTTTCATCCTTGTTGGTCATAAATGCAGGTCGTCAACCTAAAGAACAGAGGCTATGGGTTGGCAGCTGATACTTGGAGCCTAGGGTGCACTGTTTTAGAGATGTTAACCCGCCAGCCTCCATATTCCCACTTAGAAGGAGTATGTAATTAAGAACCTTCTTTTTATGTTCTATATCCTTGAGACCCATGTTTTGCCAGAATTACTAACTAGTCGCAACTTTTTTGTTATTGCTACTGTTTGTGTGAGCTAGCTAAGTTAAGCGCATGTTGTGATGAGTCAATTAGGCTAGCATTCTGAGAAAAAAATAACGAATAGGAGCACTACGCAGAAAAGAGAGAGGACAGAGAATTCAATTATATTTATCAAAAGTATGGTTGTGTTAATGGATATGCAGTATTTATGGCCAACAGTTGATGGAAATTCTGAAGCAGATGGTTATGTAACATGGTATAAAAACTCGGTAGAATATTTGAATATTGAATTTCTCATTTAAGTAATTTGGCATTGTTGTCTGATACTTTTAATTAATAGTATAAGTGTACAGTGGCGTAAATTTAGATAATCACATACTGGACATATGTATATAGTATCACACCAGTAGAGATGGGGTACCCATATAACTCTTAACATTCAGTAGAATCTCTCTATCTTCTCCTTCACTGTCACATGCTACTTGAGCAACCAAAAGCGATTGAAATCCTAATATTGGCAACGCCATCTCTGCTCCAGTCCAGAGAGCAGCACTGACATCGATTGCTTTGTGTTACTGGGTGCATTCTTTAGTCGTGTGGTTGCCCTCTAATCTGTCACACCATTATCAACCTTGGCATTTCCCCCGTTGCCCTCGAGTGTTGATCCTTCGCTGCTCTTCTCTGAATCAATCATTGACCTACATGGTTATCTCCTCTGTTAGAGTTAATTACTTTCAATATTAATGATAACTTCTCCATACGAGTAGTCAGTTTTCCATCTGGGTTGGTAGTTACTGGCTCCAGCCAGTAAATCACGTTATGATGTTATCCCTTTTGTTGATAGAATGGAGAAAAAAAATAGTACCATCCTACTCAGCCATCGTAAAACATGCAATTAACACCCTCTTGTCTTTTTACTATTCTGTTAATTTAGGACACTTCAAAACTTTGAGCAAAAAGCAATAAATACTTATGCTTTATTGGGAGTCGTTGGTCCCTTTGAACTGCTATATGTAATCCATGGTCTCCCACTTCAGCAATAACTGTGATTCTAAAACGATTGTGGAAGATGATTGCCTGAGGCATGGTGCACTTAGATCTGTCTACGGATCTTATTAATTTATGCAGCTATCCACCGTTAGTCCTCCCCTGGATTTATGGTTAATACCAGCCTCAGCTACATTTTTTTTTTTCTTATTGTGGCAGATGCAAGCGTTGTTGAGAATTGGCAAGGGTGAACCTCCTCAGTTCCAGATTCTTTATCAAGAAATGCTCGAGACTTCATCCTCAGATGCTGCCAAGTAAACCCGAATTATCAGCCTTCTGCAGCGCAGTTGCTAGACCATTCCTTTGTGACGAAGCCACCTACTTCTTCTGGTTTTGCCTCACCTCGTTTCAACAACACATGGTCATAAGGTTTTGCTAGGCCATCCCTTTTGGTCCATTGCTGAAGCTAATTTTACACTCTTTTGTTATTTTGCTGTTGCATTTCTAGTGGGACTGTTCTTTTGGGCTAATGGCAAGATAGCTTCATTTTTATCTTTTTTGGGTCCAAGCAAAATAGCTTCATTAACTTACTATTTTTTCGCTGTTTACTCAATAAATTTATAACTTTTAACTGTCTGCATTAAACTTTTAAATTGGAGCAAACAGTCCACGTGTTCATAGGGTCTACGGTCAGTTTCCCTATTCACTGGCAAACTTCACATTTTACAGTTTCTCCGGAACTTTTAATATTTCCACCAGATTGTCCCGAAATTCTTTCAGTGAGATACCGCACCATCGGCGGCTGGAATTGTCACTGGAAACATGTCGACAACCGGTGAACCTGCCCGATTCTCAGAGAGGTTATTGTTGACACCTATTTTTAGCAAATCTAGGAAAATAAGGAAAATAAAAATTGCATTTTGAAAAGAAAAAATAAAAATGGGGAAAATTGATTTGATTGAATTATGTAAGGAAATATGGAATTCTGATGGATGTCCGGATTTTGTTAAATGCAGAAGTAATTTAAAAATCAAGTGAATGAGAGGCAAGAATTTTGCAAAATGGAATAAATCTGAACAAAGATCAAGATAATCACGAAATCACGCTATAATTCTGATTTGATTTAATGTGGTGAGAGATGGAAACTTAAAAAATGCCTTAAAAATGCAGTTGTCCAGGACCGAGTGCTGCATTTTTCAAGAAAAAGAGGGGGTGCGAAAAAATTGGGGAGAATTCGAAATTTTGGAGAGCAAAATACGTGAGAAAGGGGGGAAATTTTGCGAAGAAATTGAGAGAAAAAAAAAAGTTCCGGAGAGAAAGTTTGCACAAAAAAAGCTTTGAGAGCAAATTCAGAAAAATTTCCAGCCGACCAGAAAAATTCAAAAGAATTCGTGCGAGAGAAAATTCATGCAAGGAAGACCGAAAAAATCGTGAGAAAGAACTCGCGCAACAGAGACGGAAAAAAAAAAGAAAAGGAAAAGAAGCCCCCCCTTCTCCACCGTACAAAGTCAAAAGGTGGAGTCATTTCTTTTCTTTTCTTTATTCTGACCATTTGCAGAGAAGAAAGAAACCAACGGCGGCAAAGGGAGTGAGCAGAGAGAAGGAAAAGTCAAAAAGAGAGAGTGAAAGAGACGTGAGTGCAGAGAGTGGACGTGCGAATAGGCAAAAGAGGGAGAGAAAAAAAGAAGCAAAATAAAGTCACTGTTCATCTTCCTCCTTTGCACCTGCCGCATGCGTCTCCCATCGCAGCCGTGCCTCTTTACCCGCGACCTGCTGCTGCCCTGCCCGACGCCGGAGCTCCGAAGCTCGCCGCTCCTGACCTCGCTGCGCCACCGCACCGCCTCCGTCCGAGCTTCGCCCGCAACCTAGCACCCGACGCCGCGTCATCGACCCTCGCTCGTGCGCGCCCATCGTCGCGCCATTGCACTCACCATTGCTGCATCCCGCGAGCAGCAGGTGCAGTCCGCTCGTCGCCGCTGATCGCCTAGCTCTGCACCATCTCATCGCCGAGTTCAGCCCGCCGCACACCACCGTGCCGGAGCATCTCCCTCAGCCGAAGCCGCGTCTGCACCTCCGCGCAACCAGCAGCCCAGATCACGTCAGACCTCCGCGACGCCGTGCCACCATCCACGCCGCGCCGGACGCCACACCTCTGCCAGTCCCCTCGCCGGAGTCCCGCGCCGCCGCGATCGCGCACCCTCGCCGTTCAGCAAGCCGCGCCTCCGCCCGTCCGTGGCACCTGCCGCACCTCCAAACACCAGAATCGTCGCTGCCCAAACGCCCGCGCTCTGGCCCCCTTTTTTTTATTTTAAAAAAGGGTCAAGGTAGTTTATTATTATTATTATTAATGTCTTAAATTGAAGCATTGGATGTTTGTTCATTTTATGAATATCGTAGACATTATCCGCTAAGATTTTGTCCGGAATTATTATAATTATTAATTTAATCGAGAGACATTGGATTATTTTTTTAATTATATTAATTTTTGGGCTTTTTGGTAGAATCTCAATTGTTAAATCATAATAATTATTTAATTTGGTCCGTAAGACTTCGGACCAGATTTTTTAATTATTTTAAGTTGTCGTGATGATCGGGGTTAGAATAATTGTTAATTTAACCTTTGTGAGACGTCGAGGTTATTTTTTCAATTATTTTGATCCTTTATTTAGTGATTATATTAATTGTTTAGATTTAACCCTTGTTTAACAATTATTCAACTTAAAAAAATTAAAAAAGAAACTAAAAAAATCAAAAATCAAAATATTCAAAAATTTTGCATGAGCATATAGGACATTAAGGTTTAATATAATAGACACGTAGATTTAATTAATCAAATTTTTAGGATTATATTTCTAGAATTGCATTTTTAGATAATATTTTTAGGACTGCATTTTTAGATATTTTAAAAGAAATAAGTTAGGATTAGACTTAAATGGCCGTTTTAGGGTTTTAGATATAATTGGCACATTTTCATATTCTCATCCTCTTTTTTAAAATAAAAAATAGTTTTCTAAGATAAGATAGGGTTTAAGTCAAATTAATCCCTAGAATTAATTAGAAAATTATCCCTTTTTAGAGAGAATAATTAGGGTTTTCATAAATTCTGAATTTCAATAAAAAAAAATGCAAAAATACTAGATGCATGTTAACTAGTTTGCATAATAAAATCATTTAATCAGAATTTGTTCATTAGTGAAATTAGGTCATAAGGTGTATGTTAATTAGTTTGCATAATAGGCCCATTTAATTAGACTTTGCACATTAATAAGATTAAGTCATTTAGTTTTACAATGCATTTTTATAAATGAATTCTAATTTTTAAGAAAACCTAAAAAATGATTGCTTGCTTTGTGTGATGCAATTTATTTATTTGAATGTTTTAATAATGGATGAGACCCGTGTGGTCACCATTTGCATGATAGTAATTTAGGTTAAAATAAATCGGTCTGCAAAAACATTTTGAAAAATTAAAAAGAAATCTGCAGAAAGGGCATTAGAAAATTTAACAGAACAAAGCTCCCCCGTCTTGGGCCTCTGCGGTTCGTAGGAAAGTAAAATAAATCTCTATTTATTTTACTTAGGTGTCTAATCGACCTACCATAAACCGATTAGTGGCGACTCCTAGTTAATAACCCATTGCATATTTAAAAATTTAGACTTAAGTTGCGAATTGGTATGGGCTTAGGAGAGCCCGAGCTAAGTTTAGAAACTTAGTAGTCCATTAACCTAGTTTTAGGTGGCGCACCCGAAAAATAGGTCGCGACAGTTATGATCCCGCCGATTCTAGTTTCTTCCTAATTTCCTCCAAATTTTTCTCAATTTAAGTCTCAGTGTAAGTATAAAAAAAAAACCAAAGAATGTTCGATTCTCACAATGAAAATGGCGGATCCCAAAAGTAGAGATGCCGAGTCCTCAGTCCTCCATGGGTGTACCACGCGCAACCTCCAGACGAAGATCTCGTTCACAGTCAAGCTCTATTGTCTTTCTCGTTTGCTGCCACTCTACCGAGGATGTACGAGTTTGCCGAAGAGCCACTCTTTTGTGTTTTGATTGTAAAGCGAGTCCTTCCAGCCAACCGTAAGTATAATCATTATGTTAGACATTCCGCTAGGAGAAACAGAATGCAGCGATATTCAGGTTCCTCTGGTGTTGATGTTGTCATAGGTTTTCCCCGACTTAAGTTGTTGTTAGTGCACTCGCAATGCTGCTGCAACTCTTTGAACCGCTCAGTCGTCAGCAGCATATTGATGACCAGCAAACACTCCCATGGCAGCGCCAAGCTTACGATGTGATGCTTTTTTGGGCCAGATGGGCATGCCTTTGGCAGTGAAGGCCATCTGTTAAATTGGAGAAGAATGTAAGTCCTCCCGAGTGGTCTTGGGCTGCAACTGATTTTATGGTGTCTTTATTCTGCTTGCGTTAACCGCGTCTTGTTTATCTGGGAATTGTATGTATTATGTCATGTTGCTGTACAGAACTTCTTTAGGATATGCAATCAATCAAGGTTGGATACCCCCGAGATTCGCGACAGAACTTGCATCTTGCTTCCATTTTGTTTGTTTTATATGGGGCCATGTTAGGTAAATCCAAGTGTTTTCTTTTTATTACTTGTTGATGAGTGCTTGTATCGTATTATGAAAATATTGTACCGACAATAATCAGGTTCGGTGATGCAGCAGCAGATTCTAATTTTACAATTGGGTTATTCCCTCAACGTCTAGGAGGGACGGCTATTGGGAACAATAGTAGCGTTCCCCAATAGTCGCTTCCACTCCTATTTTCCCCCTTTTTCAGTCTTGTTTAATTTAAGATTTTCTTTTTGTGCCATGTTCATAAGAGAGGTTTTGCTACAGCAATTTGAAGAAAAATGCTACGCTCTCGCTGTTAACGTTTCTCTCCCCCACTATTATCGTAACCCTCCACCGTCTCCTCATCGCCCCCACGAAGCTGTAGCCACTGCTCCAGATCGACTCCACCATCAGCACATCCCTGCCGTCACCCATCCTTATCTCCATCTGATTTTTCGTCCATCACCATCTATCAATCTCGGCCCCTCTTTCTGATTTCTGTCAATCTCTGAAATTAAGAGCTTGATGGCGGCGTTTTGCTACGTTTCAATCCACATAAAAATTTGAGGGGGAATCGGGATTCTAACTATCGAGGCTTCCTTTTCTCCTAACGTTTGAAATCTAACTCTCAGTTTTCTTCCAATGTTTTGGATATTCCCACACCATGAGGTAATCAAACATACTCCATTCTCAAATCATGTCTGAAAGCAATTCTCAAAGCACAAAATATACTACTAGTGCTTCTACTATACACGAAAGGAGTGTTCCATTCCAAGTTGGATTAGAACATTGCAATAAAATAAACCCTGCAAAGTTTGACAGGATGACAGATTCATTTTGAAATGAGGGCGAGAGGACATTGACCAATAAACAAGACAAGAAGACACTTCTGCTTGTACAAAATGGCACGTACATAAATAATGAGGGAATTGTGCACCGAAGTCATAGAGACCAGTCAGGTGAGAAGCAAGCAACAAAACGGCAGTTGCTCAAGCAAAAAACAAAAAATGACCAAGAAAACGACGATTTATGATGATTTGCATGCTGCAAAAATCATTGAGCTCAATTGTGCAGGCAAGGAGGCTATTTTGCATTCCACGTACTCTTTGTATATGAGGATGTAAAATCTTTGCGCAAAAAAAAAAAAAAAAAGAGAGAGAATAAGCAGCGTGTTCCTCTTCCTCCGCGGCTCAAAGGAGAACTCCACCTTTTATCTTTGCTTTTTCTGAGTCCATTTCTCTTCCAACGACAAACCTACCGATTCCACAAGTGAGAATATATGAAAGACCAAAAGAAGACCCTCCTTTATACACAATATGAACAGACGAAGTTGTCAAACCAGTTAAATTTAGATAATCGTCTCCAGCATAAAACAAAATCAAGTTCCCCCACCCAAGAAATCCAAATTTGACTCGGACCAAAGCGCATACCGAATTTGAACAAATCAAAATCCTCCAACCAGGTCGATTTCATACGCAGTTCAAACAGAGAAAGCGCCCATGTAGCTTCCTCTCTCTCTCTCTCTAAGCTGCAACGCTCACTGTTTTCTTCTTCCCTTTTCCTCTCTTGCTTTCGGGCGCTCACTCTCTCCCTTGTTTTGTTCTATTCTTTCGACGTTTCCGTCTCCTTCTCTCTTTTATCTCTGTCTTTCCGTTGTCTTCGTATGCCTCACTTTCTTCTTTGTCCCACATGTTCCCCTCCTTTTGACTAAACTTTCCCCTTTCTCTCTCTTTTTTTTCCTCATTAGACAGCGATTAGCAAACGAAGTTGCAGACCAATTTCTCCATCAGCTTCATTTTTCAACCTTTTTTGAGGGCTCGTTGACACAGGTTAAGTTGAAACAGGTGCTTTTGTTTTAGCAGTGTCTAGAGATGGCGGCAACTTGTAGTTCATGAGGGTGACGCTGCATGACTCAAAGCGGATACTAGAGTGAGACCCTCCATAGCATCAGGTGACCAAGGGTGTGTTTGGTAACATTTCTATTTAAAAATTGTTTCTGGGAATATAAGGCAGCGTTTGTTTGTGTTTCTTTTTTTTTTTTTTTTTCAAACACTTTTTCTGTTTTTTTGTTCTTTTGTTCCTAGGAACAAAAAGAAATGAAATAAGAAACACAAAATTTGTGTTTCTTAATTTCGAAACACATTTGAGAAACACTTTTTTTCTTTTTCTTTTTCTCTTATTTTCTTCTTCTTTTTCTTTTGGCCGGTCGCCGGCTTCGGCCATGGTCGGCGTCCGGTCGACGAGGGCCGGCGGCCTCGCCTAGCCACGGCGAGGCTCGCCGTAGCTGGGCGAGGGTCGGCCTCGCCTTGGCTAGGCGAGCTCGAGCTCGCCCGGCCAAGCGAGGCCAACCTCGTGCCGGCTTGGGCGAGCTTGATCTCGCCCGGATCTGCGAGGCCAAGCTCGCCCGGTGGCGCGAGCCTCGGCCTCGCCGGATCTAGGCGAGTTGGCGTCGCCCGGCGGTGGCCGGCGAGGCCGCGCCTCGCCCGCCGCCAGGCGAGCTTGACCTCGCCGGATCAAGGCGAGGCCGACCCTCGCCCGGCTACGGCGAGGCTCGGCCTCGCGGGCGGCGAGCCTCGCCGTGGCCGGGCGAGGCCGCGGCCCTCGCCGGCCGGTCGCCGACCATGGCCGAGGCCGGCGACCGGCCAAAAGAAGAAAAATAAAAAAAGAAAAAAAGGAAAAAATAGAAAAATAAAATAAATAAAAAAAAATTATACAAATTTACCAAACGTGTTTCTGTTTATTTTTTATTTCCGGAACAAGTTTACCAAATGCGTTTTTTTGTTCAAAAATTGTTCCCCGGAACGGAAACACTTTTTTCTATTTCTGTTTCCTGGAACAATTTTTAAACGAAACGCAAACAAATGCACCCTAAATAAAAAAAAAAAAAATATTTCTGCTTCGGGAAACAATTTTTGAACAAAAAACGCGTTTGGTAAATATGTTCCAGAAATATAAAAAGAATAGAAACACGTTTGATAAATTTGTATAATTTTTTATTTCTTTTAATTTTTTAATATTTTTATTTTATTTTTTCTATTTTCTTTCTTATTTTTCTTATTTATTTTTTATTTTGTATTTTTCTTCTTTTGGTCGGTCGCCGGCCTCGGCCATGGGCGACCGGCCGACAAGGGTCGGCGGCCTCGCCCGGCCACGGCAAGGCTCGCCAGCCCTTGGCGAGGCCAAGCCTCGCCGTAGTTGGGCGAGGCTCGGCCTCACAGGGGTTGGCGACGCTCCGGCGATCGGCCAAAGAAAAGAAAAAAAAAGAAGAAGAAAAAGAGAGAAGAAAATGGAAGAGAGAAAAAAATATTCTTAAAATGTGTTTGAAACAAGAAATAAATTTTTTTGTTTCTCATTTCTCTCCAGATGTGTTTCTATGAACAAAAAAATAATTTTGGAACAAAAACACAAACAAACGCATTTCTATTCATTTTTTGTTCCAATGAACAAAAAAATAAAAAATTTTGTTCTAGGAAACAGAAATAATTTTTAACAAACAGGCCCCAAGTGCCCAATGAAGTAGTTGTGATATCAAAAAAGAGCAGGGGATGCCTTAAAATACTCCACTAAACTCAGATGCTTTCACAGGCGAAAGGCCATGGGAAGATGCCGTCTGTGATCCATGGATCTCCAATCCGGAAACCGTATCCAAGCTCCATAGCGTCTGCACTTTTTGGACTTTTTAAACTTAGCGAACTAAATTCTCAATGCCCCTTCCTCTAGCGTTTGTATCACGCCATTTTCAGATTTTTGTTTTAAGGGGTTGTTTGATACGTTGTCTTGAAGGCATACTGTTTATGTGTTTAACAAAATTATACTCTTTGCCCCCTCCATTAACTCATCCTTTATTGACATCTTTTATCGTTTCTGACTACTTAGTCTTGCCATTCAACACCTTAGACAATACTTAGTTGTTGATGGTGTAAGTATCTTAACACTCTACAATTCAAAGTTGTTTGTCCCTTTAAACTTTTCAAATCTATTTTTGCTCCAATATAATTGCAACAACGGTGTTTCCAGAGATCGATCAGACAAGCAATAACCTCAAAGCAATTCCAGAAAATCCTTCGTAAAATAATTCGGTAGTTAACAAATTTTTGCAATTAAATCAAAGCGAGAGAATGAAATCACAGGAGAAATCAACAAGCAACAATAAAGAACACAAGATGATTTATGTATTTTGGTCCGATAATCCATATTTATTTCTCAGGAAGAGCCGATCGCAAATAATTTATTACTTAATTGGAGAATTATAGAGTTACAATCTCCCCACATACTCAAGAATTTCCTAATCCTAGATTACACATAATCTTATAGTATTTAGACTCATGTAATTGTTCAATATATAAATCATTAAAAATTACCTCACGAATTGAAACACTTATAATTAGATGTCGAATTTTCTGCACAAATCACTGTGTTTCTTGCTCCTCTTAAAGACAGGAACTTTACTGTGCGGCCTTTTAGCTCTATCTCTTGTGTGAAATAGAGTCCTTCACTTTATGCCTCAGTTAGGTCAAATCTTAGATGTTTATGTAAAATCACTGCCCTTGGACATCTTCTTAACCAAATCTTGGATTATATATCCAACAGAAAACCAAATTATAATCGAAGGGCAGGGCAAATCAAAGTCTAAAGACTTTTAACTTTTAAGACTCATATCAAAACATAATTTGACATTTTCCTCCACAAACCACATTTTCAGATGTTTCCAAGTGTTCGTGCTCAGTTATATAAACAAAAGGTGACCAATTCAAGTGACGGACAGGTGAATAAATCTACAATGGAGATCGAATTTCGGAATCTTGTGAAATTGCGAGAAGCATTGGAGTTTACTCAACGACGACGGGCGGTGATGGGGTCTTTGCTCAACGGCGCACCCTTATTTTATTATCGTCTTTACGATCGCTCTTGTTTTCCCTTCTCTTTCTCTCCTTTGTTTTCTTGTGCCCTCAATTTCTTCTCCCTTGTCCCACATGTTCCCCTCCTTTTTTAAAGGGTCAGGCTTTTCCCGCTCCTCATTTGGCTTGTACAAGTCATTCCACTGTATTCTGACCATATTACCCTTTCCTTTTTCAAATGTTAGCATGATCATACGTGGTGCCCATTGGTGTCCCTCTTTTTTATTTGTTTCGTCTTCTTCTTCCACTTTCTCCTCCTTCTTAGTCCGCCCAAGCACGGTCAATTTAAGTTCTTTGTTTTGTTCTGCGTTCTTTTTCTTCTTTTTTTTTTTTTTCTCTTTAGAATTCTGGCAATTCTTGTGCACCCCTAGCTTAGACGAGAAAAATCATACCGAACACCCATTCCATTATCAACATGACTTGGAGCATCACTACGCCAATCTTGCACATTATTAGTCGTCGGAGCCACCGAACATTGAGTTTGCGCATCAAAGCTGAAGCTGGACAAGTTGCTTGAGTAATCGTTGACGGTGTCGGAGGTGTGGAGGATCTAGGCCGGTTAGTGAACTCGGAGGTGTACTGGTGGTAGTGGGTGGGGGAAGATGGATGGCTTGGAATGGGAGTCCCCGCAGATGATTGCAGGTCTTCGCTGTTTGATCAGACGAGCATTGGACATAGAAGAAGAAGAAAAAGAAGCAGAGCGAGAGAGCGACGTCGTTTTGGAGTATCTGGAATTGGCGAAACGAAACGAAAAATTGGGCAAAAGAGAAAAAGAGGACTGGCTAGGTGGGTGACTAAGTGGACGGCGTGTCGTTTTATGGGTGCCCATATCAAATGGAAATACTAAATCCTTTTTTTTTTTTTTTTTTTGTTAATAAGTAATTGATTAAATGAACTAATTAATTTAATTAAAAAATGATTAATTTATTTTCCCCTCTTTCCAAGCAATGTTGGACGAACGATCTTGCCTCAAAATTGATACGCTCACGCATGTGAAGGCTGATGTCATATTCACCCACATCCAACGATATAAGTATAATTATTATGTAATCACATAAGATTACATATAATTGGATAAGTACACTAGTGGACAAATGCTTGTTGAATCTAAATATGTATGTGGATGTGAAACGAAACTTTTAGGATAAGATTATTTTTAGCAATCAAACTCTTAGCGAAAGTTCGAAGTTGGTCGTCGAATTTCTACTTTTGTTGAAATTGATCCTAGTACTCTTTTAGGTGGTCTCCGACTCTCCATAGTCAAGTAATTTTAATTGGTCTTCTCAAAGAAAAGCTTACGTGGCAGCATTTCTTTTTTTGTTTTTTCCTGATGGAGTATGCAAGAAAGCCGATCTTTGCAATTGGAAGGTGACTTTTTGAGCTATTTATAGGTCTACAAGTACATGTCATCTTAGAGACAATACTTACAAGTGTTCATGTACACATATATAAAAAAAATTCTTCAGTAATCCATGACGCTATGGATTTAGAACCTTTAGAAGAAATAATGTTACTTAAAAAAATAAATAAGCTAGGCAGAATTTAATTATATTTTCTATTGCGTATATATTTTCTCAATTTAACTACATGTGAAACAAAAAAGGAAATTTGCTCTAGAATCCAATTTTCTGCACTTACTACACCGCTAATTTCCTTATAACATATCTTTAGGTTAATACAATCCAAGACAAAAATATAATTATAAGTTTACTTTGTCATATCACGAGTATAGTGTTATGCCGCATTTTCTTTCTCTTATCAGTATTTTGACTCTTAAATTATTATGTTCAACTAAGAAGTTATGAATATTATTATTCAAACAACCTTCGACTCCTCCCTTGCATCCCATTTCCTTTATCATAGGTTATTTATGATTGAAAATTTGTAAGAAAAGACATGTTGAAGTGAAATGTACACCAAGTAACTAATAAAAAGACCATAAAAACGAAAATGGAGCTAGTGTCATTGCTTGAGCAGTTTACTAATCGAGTTATTAAAGGTAGCGCATGGTAACGCTCCTATTTCTCCCAATTTCTGTTCTTTTGTTCCTCGAAACAAAAAAAGAACAGAAACTTGTTTGGTAAAACATTTGTTCCCAAGAACAATTTCTCAATTTTTGTTCTGTTTTGTTCAGGATCAGTTTTGAAGCAAAAAAAAAAAGTTGCTTCTTGTTTGGGAACAATTTTTAGAAGTAAAGTGATTTTCTTTTTTAATTTTATTTTCTTGCCACGACCACTATCAATCGCCCGGAGCCACCGCCCACCGCCCGCCGCCGATCGCCGGTCGCCGGTTGCCGCCGTCGCCGCCTTGATCGCCGCCCAGTCACCGGTTCTTGCCATTGGTCGCCGCGCCGGTCGCCACCGGCCCGGTTCTTGGTAGCCACCGTCGGCCACCACCGCCGCCACGGTCGCCGGTCGCCGCCGCCCGCCCCGCCGAGCCCGATCACCGCCCGCGGGAGGGGGTGGCCGATGGGCTTTTCGGCGGCCTAGTCTGGTCGGAGAATCGGCAATTGTGCTGCGGCGGCGGTTGGTGGGCGGCGGCGGCGGCGGCGGCGATTGAATTTCGGCAAAAATAAAAAATATGAAAATATAAAAAGAAATTGTTGTGTTACCAAACGCATTTCTATTCTTTTTCTATGTTTTATTCCAATAGTAGAAATTTTGTGTCGTTATCAAACGAGGTTCTTTTACTCAAAAATTGTTTCGGATCTTGCGAGAAAAGAACTATTTCGAAAAAAAAAACTATTGAGGAAAAAGCGTTGTCATGGGCAGCCTGCTAGTAACGGTTTGTTGAATGGGATCACTTGTTATTGGCTTGGCTACCCAGCTTAGTCTGACGATGAATTGAATTTAACCTGCCCGTCCAAAAAACAAGAAAAATAAATTGAATTTCGGAATATTTTTCGAGCTTGACCCGGGTCAAACGTCCTTCTCTGTTTACTTTAAGCATCGGATGCCGATCCAGGCCGAAAGCTCGAATATCCAGATCTTGCACGTGGGTCCATTTCGAGGAAGAGGGCTTTTGAGGGATTCATTGAGATCGGTTTGTGCATTCACATCATGATTTCTACTTTCTAAACCCCACCGAAGACGCAGCTCCAACTCTGAGCAGACAAAAACCAGAGCGAGACAGAGAGACCTTTTGCGAGAAAAGCCCCCCAAAAACATGGCAGCAACCGGTGGTTCCAGCGCGTCGGCGACCCGGTACGACGTGTTCTTGAGTTTCAGAGGGCTCGACACTCGCAACACCTTCACCGACTGCCTCTACCGGACCATGGTCGGCCAGGGGATCGCCGCTTACAGAGACAGCGAAGAGCTTCACGCTGGTGATCGGATCGACGATCTCCTGAGAGCGGTCGGCGAATCCAAGATCTGCATACCGATCCTCTCCAGAGGCTATGCTTCGAGCGCTTGGTGCCTCCGCGAGCTCGCTCGAGTGACGGAGCTCCGTGAATCGACTGGGAAGCCGGAGATCCTACCCATCTTCTTTGATGTCACGCCCACCGACGTCAAGCTCAGGACTGAACTGTACCTGAAGGACTTGGAGAAGCATGAGCAGAGGCACGGTGCCGAGATGAGGCAACAGTGGGAGGCGGCTCTGGGAAAAGTGGCTGAGATCAAGGGATGGGAAGTCCAAGGGAAAGCGTAAGTAAATGCTTATTTATGGAACTCTTTGCAAGCTTCAGTCCAAATGCTATTCTCTTATTGTTCTTGTAAATGGCAGTGAAAACTAGCTGGAGGGGTGTATGTTGTTGAAATATATTGGTTGACGTGGCATGTACAAACCGGTTTTTGGTATATGAGCAATAAATTTCATTTCTCACCGGGGAGGAAAAAACAGAGGCAATTCGCTAATTCTCATATATAAGCAGGGCCATTTGACTAGTGACAGTTACATGAGTGAATTCGATCTAATTCTGGAATGATGTTTGTAATTCGGACGGCAAATGAACATCTTCTTTCTCAGAAATAGGGTCAAATTGTAAGTTTATCGTGCCAATCATATCCTATGGAGTCTATTGCACCAAAATTCTTGTGGCTCTATAGAATTTGTCTTAGACTTAAAAATAGTGATCCAACTCAAATGCTATCTGCTAGGAAGTAGTAGTGAGATTGTTATTTGTTTTCTTTAACTAAAAGTGTTTGGTATGTGGCAGACAAGGTGAAGTCATTGAACGCGTTGTGAAAGAGATTCTGCGTAAGCTGAAAGTAAAACAAAGACCTCTGGACAACAAATTGGTTGGGGTAGAAAAACAAGTAGAAGCCATAATGGAGTTGTTAGATGTTGACTCTGGCACGGGTGTGCGTTTGGTTGGAATCCATGGAATGGGCGGGATCGGTAAAACCACTCTTGCTAAGAATGTTTTCAATGAAATATGTCTTCAGTTTGATGGCCAATGCAGCTTCATTGGGAACATCCGAGAATCATCAAAAGGAAATGGCCTAGTGAATCTGCAGAAACAGTTGGCATCTGACATCTCTGATTCTAGATTTGTAGAAAATTTTGGTAACACCGATGAAGGGATAGACAGCATAACAAGGAGAGCTAGTTCTAAAAAAGTTCTCATTGTTCTAGATGATCTAGACTAGAAAGAACTACTTAAGAAACTAGTGGGGGGGCCTAACACTTTTGGTTCTGGGAGTAGGATTATCATAACAACAAGAAATAGAGGGATTTTGGATGAAGAGATGGGAATCTTACCTTATGAAGTAAAGCAAATGGATCGTGATAAAGCGCTAGAGCTTTTTAGTTTGCATGCCTTTAACAATGTCTCTCCTCCTGATACTCATCAAAGTCTCTCTTGGAAAGTTGTATCTACGACTGGGGGACTCCCATTGGCTCTTGAAGTAATAGGTTCCTATCTTCATCACCAAAACGAGGAGATATGGAAAGAAATGCTAGAAAGGTTGAAGAATATACCTCATGCTGAAGTTTGGGATAAGTTGAAAATAAGTTATGATGCATTACGGGAGGAGGAAAAAGAAGTTTTTCTTGATATTGCATGCTTCTTCATATCTAGAAAGAAATTATGGGCAGCCTATTTCTGGGATGCTTGCCATCTTTACCCCCATAACTCATTGAAAAAACTTACCGATTTGTGTCTAATTAAAATTGTTGATGGTGATACTATATGGATGCATGATCAATTGAGAGACCTTGGAAGAGACATTGTTAAAAAAGAATGTACCCTTAGTAGGTTGTGGAATGACAAAGAAGCTTTGGAAGTAATGAGATCAAAAGAGGTAAGGTAAAAGTAGGATCCATACATTTTCCACCATGAAATTATTTTCCCACTTCCCATTTAAGATATTCCTTTTAGGCATTCTAAAGGACAAATTTAATGTTTGCAAGCTCATACTCGTTGATGGTTTCTATTGGCAGAGAAAGGACAAAATTAAAGCACTCAATTTAGGTGGATATAATTCGGGTTTCATCAACATTGTGGATGAAGAACTTGAGAGGATGCCAAATCTAAAATTTCTCGAGTTATATGGAGGGACTTTTGTTGGAGACATCAACAATAATCTCCAAGAGCTAAGATGGCTTTCTTGGCATTGTCCACATTTAGATCTTAGAATGGCCAATTTACACTTGAAAAATCTAGTACTTTTCGAACTTTCAAACTATCAAAAGACCGAAAACTGGCGTGGATGGAACATTTTGAAGGTGTGAATTCGTACTATTGTCCTCTTAACATAGACATAGTATTCTTTGTTTGATCCTCTCTGATAATATTTTAGTGACCTTTGCAGATGGAAAACAAATTGAAAGTTCTTTCTCTCTCCAATTGTCATGGATTGAAACAGACTCCGGACTTTTCTAGATGCGTGAGTTTGGAGATACTATCTCTTGATCACTGTCTCTCCTTGCAAGAAGTTGACTCCTCTATTGGGAAACTAAAAGATCTTACTCACTTGCAAATTCATGCGTGCATGAATCTTCGAAATTTGCCTAAAGAGATTGGAGGACTGGTGAATTTGAAGCACTTTTCTATCGGGTGGTGCTTTAAAATCAAGAAACTTCCAGACATCGGGAAATTAGCATCATTGTCGAAGTTGGATATATCACTTACAAAAATTACAAGTTTACCCAATTCTATTGGTAATGCAAAGAACCTATCATCCCTTAATCTATCATGCACGTCAATTGCGGAACTTCCAATTTCTATTGGAGAACTTACACAACTCAAATTCCTTTCACTCTTTGGTTGTCATAATTTTGTGGAGCTTCCAGAATCAATAGGTTATTTGACAAAACTACAGATGTTGAATTTCTCATGGACAAAAATTATTGAGTTACCTAATTCGATAAAGAATCTCAAGCAATTGAAGGTGATGATGATGGCATCCTGTCCAATACAGAGGTTCCCAGCCGGTATTGGAATGCTAGAGGGCATGAAGGAGCTCAATGTCCAAAATTGTCAACAACTTGTGGGCGAACTCCCAACTGCAATTGGCGAACTATTGGCTCCAAGTATCCTAGACATATCGCAAACTAGTGTTTGTGCAGTCCCAGCGACAATTAATTCCCTCACGCAACTCCAAGAGCTGGATCTATCATTTTGTAATAAGCTTCAAGAGCTACCAAAACTTCCCTCAAGTTTGAATTGCCTACGTGTTAAATCGGCATCATTGCAGTTAGTTCCGGATCTTAGTTACCTCACGAATTTGGTGGCTTTGGAACTGTCCAACAACTCTGGACAAGCACTTGCCCAGGCATCAACTCTTCAATTGCAATGGGTTGGGAAGTTATCTAAACTGGAGCGGTTGGAGTTGTGCCTCTCAGATCTTCCCGTGCCATCAACGGAGTTGGGTTGCCTACCTCGACTTAAAAAACTCACCTTAGGTCGCATGGATAGTTTCGACTCGGTAGTTGTTGGACCACAATTTTCGCACTTGAAAAATTTGTCCACATTGCATCTTTGTCACTGTCCACTAAGGGAAATTCAACTAGATGGGCTTGAACTATTGGGAGATTTGACTGTGACATACTGCGAGTTTCTCAAGGGATTGTCAGTTATTTCATCGAGCTTGAAGAAGCTTTCTAGAATGGAAGTTAGTAATTGCCCAGAGTTACTTCAAATTCGATTTCTCGGTATGATGGAATCATTGGAGAGTCTCATAGTTAAATACTGCGAATCCCTAGGAGGGTTGTGTGGTTTATCAAACTTGAAGAAGCTGAAGGATTTAGAATTATATAGTTGCCCTGTGCTACGGGTTATTGAGGGCCTTGAAGAATTGGAGCATTTGCAGCACTTGGATTTCAGCGAGTGTCCATCGTTGAAAGCGTTGACTAATCCATCCAACTCAAAGATACGAAATGAATGCATGATAAGTGTATGGGACTGCGAGAAGTTACCAGATTGCCATTATGGCCGTTATGGGGATTATAGAGAGGAGATTCTTGACTGGACGAGAAGGGGATTAAACCAGGTGTGCCTTCCTTCTACCCTTCACTTATTTTTCAAATTTTAATTTTTCGGAAACGCAGGCGGTAGGCATGACTTTATTTCCCTTGTTCCGTTTACTTTCATCTCTCTTTCTCTCTCTCTACGTTCCGCAGACAACCGCGTCGTGTGGTTCTTTCTCTGTTAACATTTCTCAATACTCGGCCTTCTTCCTTTCAGGAGGGTGCAGCACGGTTCTTGGAACGCAGCCAACCGCTTATCGAACAGGTATGGTCTCTTCTACGGACCCAAAATTCTTCTCATGTTGGTGAAGTGAGAAAATTTATTTTTCTCGAGTGTGTTGGATGAAAATTTTATCTTTCGTGAACTCAATATATTCTCAAATATCGAAGAGCTTAAGTATTGCAAAATGAAATTAAGGTCGTTTTCAAAAAATAAGTTGCAGTCTCTAGAGATCTTTGTGCTAAAACGAAAATAATAAATGTTCCCTAAAATCAAATTAATTCGAAATTTTCTTTCAAATATGGGGGAATCCGTAAGCAGAGAGATGAGTTTAAGGTAGAAGATCAAGATCCTAAAATATCACTAGAGTCAAATTAAATTTCAATTACAGAATTTTTGCCTATAGGGAGTAGCCTCTTTAAACTAGATGCATAGATGCACTTTGTGAATAGTCTAGAAGGTAGACACCTGAGATGATTGTTAACTCTTTCACATGTCAACTATACAATTATGAGTATAATTATTTCTTACACTGGCAATTGACGTAATAAAGATCCTTCATATAAATGAGGAAGTGATTGTGTCAATATTTCCCCAACCAAAGATAAAAAAACTCGAGCTTGAGCACAAAAGTAGAAGCTCAGCTGTAGTTAATTGTTCGAATAGATTTCTTTTAAACAACTACACTTTCTCTTCATATTTTAAAATGAAAAAAAATAAATATATAGAAAACGAATATATAATTAGTGTATTTTGAAAATTTTGAGGTGTTACAATTAGATGAGCCACAAGAAAAGGAATAACAGTGAAAAACATATACCGAAAATAGAGGTAGCTTATATGCAGTACCCACTTGTAACAATGTTCTACTTGTCCTGCTACTCCTGTTAGACTAACTGAACGGTTTGGCATTCTCCATAAGAAGGCAAGCATGTGAAAATAGTACAACTCTATCATTTGCCCAAATTTTACTTATTGCTTGATATTACAATTTTTTCTTGTCAAAGGATTTATTCCAATTTTCTATTAAACACATGTAGAAAACATATAATTCATGATATCTATTTATCTAATGCGAAACATATTGTTTTGTTTTCTTTTCCTGATAGCTGAATCTGATTAACGTGAAATACGAAGTAGCCAGTAAAATTTGGCTGAAATATGCACGTAATTCATGGACCTTGAATCATTATACTGCTAAATTGTTGGGTAATTATGTTGAGTTCAGCAAGTTCTTTTTTTATGAATACATGTCAAAAGCTAATCAAAGCAAGGACTTTTGTCGAAGACATCGATAATCATCGCCTGAAGCTAAGATAGCTTTCTTGGGATTATACTCCCCTAGATTGTAGAAAGCCCAATTTACACTTGAAAAATCTAATGATTTTCGAACTTCGCACAATTGAAACACCAAAAACTGGGGCTGATGAAAAATTTTAAAGTTAGAATTTGTACTTTTGTTCTCTTAACATAGTTTTTTTTTTTTTCCTTGACCCCTCACTGATAATGTTTCGGCTACTTTTGCAGATGTTAAAAAAATTGAAAGCTCTATACCGAAAAAAATATCCTCGTCACAGAAAATGGGATGAATTGAAATGGACTGGATATCCGAGTTTGGAGACATTGTATTTTCTCTACTGTCTAAACTTGCGAAAATTTGACTCCTTTGTTGGGAAGATGAAAATTCTTACTCACTTGGACATTATTCGGTGTACGAATCTTCAGACTTTGCCCAAAGAGATCGGAGGACTGGTGAATTTGATGCACTTCTCTATCAAAAAGTGCTCTCAAATGGAGAAACTTCCACACTCTATAGGGAAATTAGGATCATTGTCTAAGTTGGATATATCATCCTCAAAATTTGCAAGTTTACCCAATTCAATTGGCAATGCAAAACATCTGTCATTCCTAAATCTATCAAGCACACCAATTGTGGAACTTCCAATTTCCATCGGAGGGCTTACGCGACTTGAGTTTCTTTCACTCAAATATTGTCGAAATTTGGGGGAGCTTCCAAAATCAATAGGCAACTTGACATCATTACGGAAGTTGAATCTCTCAGGGACAATCATTGTTGAGTTACCTGATTCAATAAAAAATCTGAAGCAACTGAAGGTGATGAGGATGGGATTTAGTCCAATAAGGAGGTTACCTACAAGTATTGCAATGCTAGAGAAGTTGGAGGAGCTCTATGCCGAACATTGTGAACAACTTGCAGGCGAACTTCCGACTCAAATTGGCAAACTATTTTCTCTAAGTGTCCTCGACATTTCATATACTCATATTAGTGTAGTGCCGATGGCAATCGACTACCTCACGCGACTCCAAAAACTAGATTTAACACATTGTAATGAGCTTCAAGAGTTGCCAAAGCTTCCCTCAAGTTTGCATTGTCTACGTGTTCACTCGGCATCATTGCGGTTAGTTCCGGATCTTAGTAACCTCACAAATCTAGTGGAAATGCTTTTGTCTAACAGCTTTGGACAAGCACCTGCCCAACCATCAAACCCAATGCAAACTTTCCAATTGCAATGGGTTGGAAAGTTATCTAAGCTGGAGAAGTTGAGCTGGGACCTTTCAGATTTTCCCATTTCGTCAATAGAGTTGGGTTGCCTACCTCGACTTAGAGAACTCACTTTATCTGGCATGAACAATTTTGACTCAATAGTTGTTGGACCACAATTTTCCAACTTGAAAAATCTGTCCATATTGTGTCTTCATAGCTTTCCACTAGGGGAAATTCAATTCGATGGGCTTGTACTATTGAGAAATTTAAACGTGAGAGAATGCAAATTTCTCGAGCGACTATCAGTAATTTCATCAAGCCTGAGGAACCTCTATAAAATGGAAGTTTTAGATTGCCCAAAGCTACTTGAAATTCAATTTCCCTGTAAAATGGAATCATTAGAGGAACTTCAAGTTGGCTACTGCGATTCCCTGGGAGGGTTGCACGGTTTTTCAAACTCGAAGAAGCTGAAGGCTTTGCGGATCTACCAATGCAATGGGCTACGGGTTGTTGAGGGCCTTGAGGAATTGGAGCTTTTAGGTTTTTTGTATCTTTGTAGGTGTGGATCGTTGGAAAGGTTGACTGATGTATCCGACTCAAAGATACCAAATGAATGCAGGATAGAAGTATGGGGTTGCAAGAAGCTAAGTAGTTATGAGGGCACTTACCGGGATTACAAAGAGATGATTCTTGTCAGGACAAGAATGACATTCAACGAGGTGCGGCTTCCTTCTACCTTTCACTTATTTTTCAGAAACGCATGCAGTAGGCGTCACATTTCCTCATTTTCACTTGTTCCGTTTGCTTCCTTGTCTCTCTGTCTATCTCCGTCTTGCATGTCTTAATTCATACTTTTTTATATATATCTATGGATTATGTTTGGTCCGCTATTAGTGTAAAAGAAACATTCATTATTTTACTGTCTGAACTTAATTTTGTAATCGAAATTTTTCAACTTGTCAAACCATCCAATGGTGTGTATGTGTAAATTGTTTCTTACAAGAGCAATGGGCTTATTAAAGATCCTTTACATAACTAAACAACGATTATATTGATATTTCACCATGCAAAGATAAAAATCACGCTCTCTACACTTATCCATTAGAGTTTAAAATGAACTAGTAAATTATATAAAAACAAATATATGATTCATGTATTATGAAAAATTTGAAGTGGTACTTATTGGATGAGCTATGAGAAAAGGAAAAATAGTGAAAAAAAGGTGTCCCAAGAGTAGAGCTTATATGCAATGCCCACTAGTCAACAATGTTCTACTTATCGAGCTATGCCTAGCAAATTGTAACTGTTTGGTGTAAGAACGGGCATTTCACCTTTAATTGTTAGAGAGATGGTGACTCACTAATGGATCGTCTAACCCACTCGACAATAGTTATTGCAACTACGGATCAATTATGTCATGGGAGTAACAGTAGACTCTGTAATTGGCACATTTTTATCTAAAGCAATCATTGATCCTCTCATGCCCGATGATTGTACCATCATAGACTTGGTCGTGTGAATGGCTTTGCCCTACGGTTCATAAATGCTTGTGAAGCGAACGACTGTAATGTTTGGACTTTAGGGCAGGCCGATTAGATCATATTTGCATTTTCTTGTCCTCCAATATAGGTAGAAGACTAATTCATATTTTTCTCGTTCTAGGAGGATGAAATAGAGGAGAACGACCGCATTGATTGTTCCACGGGCATATTAGAATGTATCTGCAATCCCTTATCGTTTTTTCAAGGGAGCAGTCTTCGGAGGCAGACAGGATAAGTAAATTGTCTTGCAGGATAATGCAGACGTGGAGTCAGGAAAAATTGAACTGATCTCTATGCATTTTGGTTAGGGGTACAAAAACTAAATCGATGGCTCCAAGAGAATGCTTGCACTCTTTTTGATAAACTCAAGTGCACAGAGGTCGAGGGACTAGTTTCCTGGAAACAGGAATGCAGTTTGCATGTGGATTTACTCGCTTCGAGGATTTGCTAACTGTCCATTCGTCGAGAGGTAAGTCATACCCTCTGTGAATATCAAATTGCTTGCCACATAGAAGCATGGTCAAGATTCTTGACAACTTAGACAATAGTTTACAATGCAGATGATACTTTTATCTGGGTAAATGAATGATTCTACCAAAGTTTCTCAAATAACTGACGAGTGCAAAAAACCAAGAGGGGAAATGAAGAGAAACAAGCTGAAGTAGGCAATTTTGGAATGTCCCAAACGGTGATCATTAGATCAAATATTGCATGAACGCCCCCAAAATATGTCAAGATTACTAACACGTGCAATCCTTGGCCCTATCATTATGCTGTCATGGATGACTAGATCTAATAGGAGAAAATATTAGTCTTTCCTGTGCCAATGTGTGAAGTGGGCAAAACTGATGGTAGAAGAGACTAATTAGAAGATTATCTGCAAGCCATTCTAATCTCTTCTAGGATGAGGTTGTAGTGGCAAAAGCAAAAGCAGACACTACTGACTACGTCTTCTCAATTCTCAAGAGTCTGATGTCGAGCATTCACTTGAGTTTTTGCAACAACAATTCTAATTTCTTTTTGTTTGGTTCTCATCCAATCAAATCATCAAATCTCATTTGGCTTTCATTTCATTGTTTATTTTCAACTCATTTACAGCTCTTGTTTCTTCTCAAATCATGCATACTTGCAGCTCGCATGCTCCAGACACGAACTCTTTTGATATTTGCAACAAGCACGGACTACTCATGTATACGATCATAAGTAGCCTCATGTACAAATAGAAAATAGTACTCCCACCATTCTCCTCTTTCCTTCAGCACCTCACCATCTTAAAGTAACATGCAGGAGCACCATTTGACATACACAATCACATATGAACAAGATTTGATCCACACAAACACTTATGAGCAGCATTTAACATACATCACCTATATATCTAATTAGTTCACATTCCAATCAGCTATATACGGGAAATCTAGCAAAGACACAACAAACGCAACTTCAATTGAACATTGAGACATTGGTAAACAGAATGCAATAGGAACTATCTGTGATGGAGTCGGGCATTCTGCTGAAAAGGTTGTGAGCATGTGGTGTGAAGTAGTATTAACACCAAAATGGCATAGCGTAATACAGAACACAAACATCAGAGTGGAAAATCCATGCGTACAAGCAATTCTTACTAGTTAATTGGAAAAGAAACAACCTGGCGGTGATGAGAATTGACACAAAACAGAACAGAAATGAAAACAGACAAACGGAATTAACTTCATCTCCACGGAATGCCCTCAAGCTCATTGGTCCCTCTGTTTTCATATGGACAACATCAGAATTGACACAAAACAGAACAGAAATGAAAAGACAAAACCAAAAGGAATCGAAATCACTTTTAAAATTAATCGGAGACGAAGTGACCTGGCAGGTGTGGCTCTCAGTTGTACTTATCGAGCTATGCCTAGCAAACTGTAACTGTTTGGTTTGCAATTACCTTAGAAAGGCAAGCATGCGAAATAGTACAACTCTATCAATCGTCAAAACTTTAAATATTGCTTGGTATTCATTTTTTTTTTCTTGTCTAAGGTTTATTAAACAGAAAAATTTGTGAAAAAAGAAGAAGAAGATGCCTGTACAAAACAAATAGTTCATGATATCACGTAAACTTTATCTAATGAAATGGCGGAATGTATGTTTTTCTTTTCCCTGATAGCTAAATCTAATTAGAGCGAAATATGAAGTAGCCAATAAATTGTTGGTGAAATATTTACATGGTTAATAGATATATAATCATCATACTGCCAATAGTTGGATAATTATGCTGAGTTCATGAAGTCCTTTCATATAGATATTTGCCGGAAATTAATAAAGCTATGGATTTTGATAGATCTGCTAGCACTCGTTTGCATAATTAGTTTTCAACGTGATGTGTAAACCAAGGTGTATAATGTACACCTTGGTTTACGCATGATCCATAAATAAAATAAAATATGCATTGTACCTTAACTATGATATGAAGCATTGAAATGGTCGGACTTCAAAGCAGATGGATTGGATAAGAAGACTGATTCATTTTTTCTTGTACTAGGAAGATGCGAGGGAAACGGATGCAGAAGAATCAGTGATGGAGACCAATAACTACTATTCTCAGAACTTGCCATTGACTATAGGTTTTCTATGGTCTCCAGAACCCGATACTGAGCTCGATTCTACAAGTAAGTCACTGCTGTTAAAATGAATATACTGTCATCCTGTCACACAAATTAACTTCTTTAGCTATCAACGTACAAAAACTAACAGGAATTGAACTAATCTTTGGATGTTCTGCTGCTATTTTGGATATAATATTATCTATTAGCTTCCCTCAATAGTACAAACTATTCTTGCAGGCTCGTATAATTCCCAAGTTCCTCCACGAACCACATCTTCGGATGTTTCCAGAAGTTAATGCTCAATTCTATAATCAAAATGTTACTGATTCTAGTAATGGAGAGATGAATGAATTCACAATGTGATTGAGTTTGGAAATCTCTGAAATTGCCAGAAGTAATGGAGTTTGCTCTAAAGACATGTCCCCCCTCTCCCAGGTCCATCACAAGAGAAAATTTATGTGGATTTGTCCGAGGTAATTAATTCCCTTTTGTGAAAACCCATTTGTGTGCCACATCGATTTCTGATATATACGATACTTTTCTCAAAGGTGCGCAATATCGGACCAGGTCAAGCTCTAGGTATCGGTATGTTCTTTTAATTATTTGTGCCTTAGGTCCCTCTTTTTTGTCATGCCGTAAGAAGTCATTTTTAAGCAGTTAAAGAAGAAGAAGACCTATTTCTCCAGATAACCCAGTATTTCGGAGTCAGTTGCGGTGATTGTTATCAATTTTTTGGTCATATACAACAAGGCACTGTTTCTTTATCTATTTTTGGTAGATTAATGGTTCTATCAAAGTTGCTCAAATAACTAAATAATGCCAAAATACGAAAAAAATAAAAATAAAATGAACAAAACGATCAAGCTGGAATTAGACTGTATCTGGGGCTGTTGATCCTTAATCTAAACTAGCTCACAGTACTCGTGAGATTGAAAAGAAAAAGGACAGTGAAATAAGAAAGTGGTGACAGCAAGCCTCTTGACAAAAATCTTCTCGCTTTGCAGATATGGAGGAGAGCTCTGTTCCTATGTGCTACCGATCGAGTTCCTGGGAAACGGATTTTTGGACTTCACTGGATAAAGCGGCCACGGAGGGACTAGTTTTCGGGTTGATTATGCTGAAGCTATGGTGGAATGGTTTCATATGCAATATGGAGAGCTAAGAATGACTTGCTGCATAATTAACTCGCTCCTCCTGTTGATGTTGGGATGAATCCCCTTGTGTTTGTGGTAAGTTATAGCATCGAAGGGTGCATAAGCTGCTGCAGAAAAAAGTTATTCTGATTTGGCATTTGCCTGAAGTGTATTGGTATGCTTGGCCTTTAATAACCAGTCTTGTAACTGTTTTGGATATTTGGCCAGTTAGTGTTCACGTTCTAGTTTAAGCTAAGATTGTTGCTTGAGTAGTGTGCTAACGATATTGTTAGGTTTGGATAAATTATATTGAGTGGACAATTTGATGGAGATCTATGATGAATCAACTTTGAGGATGGTAGGTCTCAAGGGTTCTTTATTTTATTTTTTATTTCTTTTTGGGTAGGTCTTGAGTTTGAAAAGCTAGAATTTGATGAATTTAGGTTTCATTGATTCACTAAACAATGATTATCACCACAAAAATGATTCTGGTCACCTGTTAATTATCACCACAAAAACGAAATATATTGATTAACTAAACAATAATTCAAGTGGTTTGGAAGAGTTATGTTGATGATTGTAGGGAGCTACACGGTGAACTTCCTCCCGAACGGTGGGGATTGGACCATTTGAGAAAAGCAAGGGTTGGGATCAATTCATTGAATTTTGTCAAAACGGACTAGGTAGGATGGGCAGCAAGAAGGGCGACATCATGAGCGTCGGCTAGTGTCGTGATCAAAAGGTCTCAGATTGAAACAGTTTGATCCAAAGTCGGGGAACAACGATGGGCTTAACTTCCTTGGCAAGTTTTGCACGCTAAGAACGGGATCGAAAGTTTATTTGCCTTTCAAACCATCTAGATCATGATCGATGAAGCTTGAGATTGGGGGGGCAAGTGATCGAATCCATGCTGTATCTTGTGTCAGATCGTCATCTCGCAACTTCTTCTGTCATTTATTAGAGAAATGCTCCTATAACAATGAATCGGTATAGTGATCTTACGACTAATAGAAAAGCCAATGGTATCATGCCCTAAATTTTGTTAACTAGGATCTCATCTGCGTTCTTCAAATCTATCACGAGTTTGTTAAACTCATTTGAGTGGTCTCTCGTGGAAGTACATTTAGCGTGTTGAAACTGAAATATCATCTTCAACATAGATGATAATTATTTAAACCCTTTCTCATGTGAAGAGCCTAGAATTTTCCTCATAACGCCGTGGCATGTCTCTTCTCAACCACTTCTATTAAAACCTCATTCAATGGTATCGACATGATTATACAATTTGCCCACTCCATTAACTCATCTTTATTGGCATCTTTTATCATTTACGGCAAGGCTAATTTTCGGCAACTTAGCCTTGCCGTCCAATTTCTCATCTCACTTTGTTGCCCAATTTGTTTTTTTTTTTTTTTCCATTAAACTTACTGAATTTCTATTTTTGCCCTAAATATAGTTGCAACAACAAAATTTCCGAACAACGATCGTACAAGCAAAAACCCCAAATCAAATCTAGAAAGATCCTAAACTTAGCTCTAATACCAATTATCGTAAAATTAATGCGGAAGCTAATTGGATCCTGTTATTAAATTAACACATAATAATGAAATAACCAGATAAATCAACAAGGAACAATAAGAAATGTATGAAGTCCTAATGTGAGTATTTACTTTATAGGAAAATCGGTTGCAAATAATCCAATAATCATTGAAGGATTATAAAGTACAATAGCTCACATATTCAAGCGCTTCTCATTCCACCTAAAGCACAGTGTTTAGCCTAATAGAGAATTACGGTTTGAAACACCCGCATCTCCGGAAAGAGAACGAGGATGTAAACTCTTCGCGCAAAAAACGATCACCGTGTGTTCCTCTTCCTCTCCGCGTGGCTAGAAGGACAACTCCACCTTTTTACTTTTCTTTTTGCGCGGCTGAAGGGGATGAGAAAATTAGCACCCACGCCTTTTCATTTTTCTTCCTCTGACAAATCTACTGACCCCACAAGTATATATTGAATATGAGAGCCCCTTCTTCTTCTTTTGTACGGCCAAATTAAGTCCCTCCTCCGTATGCGATATAGACAGAGCCCAAGAAGTCGAATCTGTCATACATAAATACTCTTCATCGAACAGAAAACAAAATCAAATTTTCCAAAGCCCAAAAACTCCAAATTTGACTTGGATTAAAGTGAATACCGAATTTGAAAAAATCAAAATCCTTCGAGGTTTCATGCACATTTTAAAACTCGAGACATAACTTAATAACAAAGCAGGTCGCTAAAGTACTAATAAAAGACTAGCATCGAAGGGCCCAAGTTGCTGCAGCAAAAAGTTGATCCCCAGCTTAGTTTGATGAAGAAATGAATTTAACTCACCCGTTAGAATAACTCATCTTTTCCTGTTCTAGGATGATGAGATGGAGAAAAATCCGGAAAATAAAAAATTGAAAAAGACAGCATTGATTGTTCTGTAGGCATATTACCACGTATCTGCAAGCCCTTGGGGCTTTTCCAAGTGAGAAGTTTTCGCTGGCAGACAGGAAAAGTACATGTCTTGCAGGACAATGCAGACGTGGTGTCAGGAAAAACTGAATTGATCTCTATGCATTATGGTTAAGGAAATAAAAGCTAAATCGTGGCTCCAAGGGAATACTTGCACTCTTCTTGATAAACTCATGTGCATTGTGGTCAAGGACAAGTTTCCTGGAAACGGGAATGCAATTTGCATATGGAATCTACTCTGCTTTGAGGATTTGCTAACTGTCCATTCGTTGAGAGGTAAGTCATTCCCTTTGTGAATATCAGATTGTTTGCCACATGAAAGCATCGTCAATATTTTCAACAACTTAGACAATAGTTTCCAATGCATATGATATTTTATCTGGGTAAATGAATGATTCTACCAAAATTTCTCAAATAACTTACAAGTGCAACGAGTGCAAAAAACCAAGAGGAGAAATGAAGAGAGAACAAGCTGAAGTAGGCAATTGTGGGATGTCCCAAATGGTCAATATTGCCCGATCACCTCCAAAAAATTTGTCAAGATTATTAACACGTACAATCCTTGGCCCTAGCATTATGCTGTCACAGATGACTAGATCTAACAGGAGAAAATATTAGTCTTCACTGTGCCAATGTCTGTGAAGTGGGCAAAACGGATGGTAGAAGAGACTAATTAGAAGATTATTTGCAAGCCATTCGAATTTCTTCTAGGATGAGGTTGTGGTGGCAGAAGCAAGGGCAGATACTACTGACTACGTCTTCTCAATTCTCAAGAGTCTGACGTCGAGCATTCAGTTGAGTTTATGCAACAACAATTCTAATTTCTTTTTGTTTGGCTCTCATCCAATTGAATCTTCAAATCTCATTTGGCTTTCATTTCATTGTTTATTTTCAACTCATTTACAGCTCTTGTTTCCCCTCAAATCACATATACGTGCAGCTCACATGCTCCAGACATGAACTCTATTGATATTTGCAACAAGCATGGACAACTCATGTATACAATCATAAGTAGCCTCATGTCCAAATAGAAAAAAGTACTCCCGGCATTCTGCTCTTTCCTTCAGCACCTCACCATCTCAAAGTAACATGCAGGAGCACCATTTGACATAAACAATCACATATGATCAGGATTCAATCCACGCAAACACTTATGAACAGCATTCAACTTACATCACCTATATATCTAATTAGTTCACATTTCAATCAACTATATATAGCAAATCCGGCAAAGACACAACCAACGCAACTTCAATTGAACATCAAGACGTTGGTAAACAGAATGCAATAGGAACTATCTGCGATAGAGTCAGGCATTCTGTCGAAAAGGTTGTGAGCAAGTGGTGTGAAGTACTATTAACACCAGAATGGCATAGAGTAATACAGAACAGAGACATCAGAGTAGAAATTCCATGCGTACAAGCAATTCTTACCACTTAATTGGAAAAGAAACAACCTGGCGGTGATGAGGTGATGACCCGCACGGCAATCATGAGGCGGCCGTTGCTATGGTTCGCGTTCCAACGCCTCGACTTCATCTCCACGGAACGCCCTCAAGCTCATTGGTCCCTCTGTTTTCTTATGAACAACATCAGAATTGACACAAAACAGAACAGAAATCAAAAGAGAAATCCGAAAGCAATCGAAATCAATTCTAAGATTAATCGGAGACGAAGCGACCTGGCAGGTGTGGCTCTCAGTTGATGGATTTCGTCATCGCCGGAGCGTCGTGGAGCAGGATATACGGCAGCGGAGATGAAGACGCCAGCGGAGGATCGGAGATAAAGCCGCCTGAGTCATCGTTACTCCCAGTGGAATAGCAATCGAAGGAGCGAACAGAGTCGCGGGCGATTAAGAAGAGCAGCGACGACAACAACGATGGAAGGTGCGTAGCGTCCATGGAACCGCGAGCCAACATCAAACCGCCGGAGAAACCGGTGCGCGGAGACGTCAGGACACTTGAATCGGCGGCGACGATTCCCCTGCGGCGAACCTCGAATCGAAGGAAAATGGAGCTTCCGGCAAGAACCCCGACGAAGGATTTGAGAGTTCTCCATCTCAGAGAAAGGATCTACATATTCTCGGTTGCTATGGAGCGCGGCTTCTTACTAAATAAAATATATTTTAGCGGGATTTCTTGGTACATGATAGCATTTCTATTCTAAAGAGTAAAAATGTATGCATGTCGTTGATCTTCTAGTCCAACTTCCCCGATTCCCGCTATTTCTCGAATTTCTGCGCAAGTTAGTTATTATTTCGAATCTAATAGTGAACATGGAAAATATTAAAGAGAAGCAACAACTTATGAGCGGTAGATACATATCCAATCCATTATGCACTTGATGACGAAGCACCGTGACAAAATATAATAAATGCGATAGCTTATGAGTGGAAGTCCATATTTAAGATAATTGGCCTATGATTCAACTAAATCTTCACATTTTTTTCATACAAGCTAAATGCAACTATGTCGAAGGAACAAAGTTCACTTCATCTTAATAAGAGTAGGACGCAATAGTGGATTGAAATTCTCGACCATCAGCGGTCTAGTAGTGTTAGTGGATGAAAGCATCTTTGATAGTGATTTACTTTTGTTAGGGGATGAAAGCCACATTTCCTAATGTTCTTTTTTTTTTTTGAAAAACATTTCCTAACGGTTATGGTGGACTAAAGTATAATCAAGATTTAAAGCTTTTTAAATGGTTTGATAAAATCCTAAAATTTGTCCAAAGAGTACGCTCGGATACTTCTATTAGCACCCTTAGTTTGGAGCAACAAAAAATTTCCAATCCGACTTGATGCAATATTTTGGAGGATACTCGATGCCAGACACCAATCAGCAAAATGGACTAGAAACTTGAAAAAATTTAGGGAGGGATGGGAGAAGGGGGTGGCGCCACCGCACCTCTATGGACAGCAATGGCGACCAACCCTCTTGCGGCCACTCACACGAGTACCATAGGCGTTTCCATGAGGGCAATCAGCTCAGCAAAATGGCACCCAATGAGGCACCCCTTTGACACCACATCATCGCCTCATCAAAAGTTGAGCACAAATGTAAGTCCTTGCATGTTAACGTATGGGCAAGAAGCTGTTATTCTTTTGGAGATAACTGCTCAATCCCTGAGAGTTAGGTTACAGAGTGACGCGTTAATGAAAGACTGCGAACAATCGATGTATATGAATTTAGATGAGTTGGATGAAATTAGATCATTAGACACTTGAGAATCATAATGGCAAAAGATCCATTGATGGACTTAGAAGGAATTATTCTGTCTTGGTCGATAAATGGAAAGTGCCTAAAAAAATTTTCATCCAACAATGTGGGATATGCAAGAGATGCAGGTAAATACAACACGAAGTGGCGAGGAATGATAAAAAAAAAATCTTCATTGATGTTCTATTACTTTAGGTCAAAGTCATTCCTTTACAGTACTTACAAATTTTGGAAGGCATTCCTCCATTTTTCTATAGGTTTCTATATATTGGTGGCTGATGGGTGAATAGTTCTTGATCTCTGGATGTCGCTCATCACAATCTAGCGTAAGCACATCGACTTTCCTCCGCTTTTCCTTCATAAGCTTCCCTTCGCGATGAACGACGGCCTCATTTGCTTCAATTTGATGCTGAATTTCAGCAATAAATGTTTCGAGCCTCTCTTTCCCCTTTGCAAGCTAAGCCTTCTTATCGATGGCATTTATATGATTAGTGCACTGTTGTTTTAAACATCTCTTCCTCTTGACAAAGTTGAACTTGTAGCCCTCCATAGCTTTCTTCGATGGCTTTTGACGCTTTCATTTGCTTTTGTTTGCAGTTGTACCTAAAAGCTTCAATGCCATCCTCAAAGAGAGTATAAAATTCTTCGTACTTGTGCTGACATTCAGAAAGATTGAGGCTGTCTTCATCCTGGATCAGTTAGACCAGCAGAAACTTTATATTCTTTTATTTTTGAGGTCTGAGTAAGAGGCACTGTGGGAATATCCACACGAAAGGAGTTGATATAATTCTTCCCACTCCGCTTCAGTTCTTCAGAAATTGATGGGCTAAGATGGCCAGATGATGAAGCCATACCGACAGTAATTGAGTTCAACTGCTGGTCGATCTTAGGATTGACGATGCTGAGCAATCCTTGAGTTCTGTTTCGCTTGGCCAAAGGAGTCTCTTCTACATCTTCTCCGACAATGACTGTTGATCACTTTCGTTTGCAGGTTTCAACTGCAATCGAGAGAAAGATGTTAGATGGTTATTAAAGGACGAAAGGAAAGGAAGGAAATGATGAACAAATTTTTACCAAGTCCTCTCCTGTAATTACTCTTCAGTATTGATAATGATGGGTTCGATGGGGATGCATTAGAAGTTTGAGACAGTCCAAACAGATCATCCTTCTTTCACCTTCTCTAAAAATGAATTGCCGCCTTTGACAAACATCAAATTGGAACAGGAATTTCAGCACCCATTAAAAAAAAAAATTAATTAATTAATTAATTAATTAAAAAATAAAAAATAAAATATCGTGCTCTATGGGTTCTTGAGGAATGGAATATGCATGTGCCGATTAAATATATTGAGGCAGATGTTGACATAGTGCAATGTCGCATCTATGCTCAATCTGTGGAGAGAAAAAATTTCGTTTGATATATAGTTGGCCTAGGAATTCCCTGAGCCAACCCAAATTGTTGAGCACAATATTTGACAAATTTAAGAGGATGATCAACAGAGACCAAGACGGTCCTCTAGAATCTCTCAATCATGGTTGAGCCATTATAAGAGTAAATAGAGATGTAGGAATATCTATGGGATAGAAGTTGAAATTTTTATGCCTTAGGTCGCAATCTTGGACTGGGGCAGGCTCTAGGTATCAGTATGTTCAACTAATAATTTTTATGCCATAGGTCGCTCCTGATTTAAAATCGCAAGAAGTCAGTTTTAAACAGTTAAAGAAGAAGATGATCTAATTCTCCACATAATTCAGTAATTCAGAGTAAGTTGCTGTAATTGTTATCAATTTTTTGGTCATATACCGCAAACCACTGTTTCTCTTTCCTTCTTTGGTAGATTGATTGTTCTGCCAAAGTTGCCCAATAACTAAAGAATTCAAATAATAAAATAAGGATGAAGAAACAATCAAGCTGGAAATAGACAGTTTTTGGGACTGCTGATCGTCAAAATCAACTTAGTAATAGCTCCTTGAAAATCTGTCAAGATTTTACTAACATGCACAATCACAATAGATGGCCCTGCATTTCTCAGCCATAGATGAATAGACCTAACGGAAGAATATCTGTCTTTCCTGTGCCGATGTTTGCAAATTAGACAAAGCTAATGGTCAAACAAAAATGGTTGGATGATATGGGCATTTGCACATTCCATAATGCTAGCCAAAGAGCATTTGTAATGACTATCATTAGAACCTTTGTTCAAGTAATTCACTGGTAATGGCAGAAGAGACTAATTAGATGATATCTGCATTTTTTCATCCTACAATGCTAGTCAAAGAGCCATTCGAATTTTCTTCTAGTAGGTGGCAGTGGAAGAGACCATTGAAGGATTGATGGCGGATATTCAAGGAATTTACTGCTATTAATTTTGTGTTCTGCTATCATATAGTGCAATGTACATCAGCATGTTTTCCATTTACTGCTATTATTTTGCAGGTGCACCTGCCTGGCGCATCTTTGGATGTTTGACAAATGGTGCTACAACTTTTTGTCCAGTGCTGATATCATCTGTAGGCCGGCGTGTTGTCAAGCATTGATGGCTTTGAGCTCCAATTGAAATATCTTCTTCAGCTTCTTTCTGGTCTGATACTTCATTTCAACTTCTTCTTCATGAGATGCCGCCTCCCTTGGCCGTTGGCGATTTGATATATGAATAGGATTCTTTGACAAGTAAATGTAATGTCACTACCTAAATTATGAAGAAGGCTGGCACAGAGTTAATAGAGAAATGCCAAAAGCAAGTTAATCACGGCATAACAATGAGAAATCTAGCAAGATATCCCCTCCCTAAGGCGTGAAGCAAGATCCTTGGAGTTCAATTGTATTGGATGCAACCTTTGCGGTTCCTTGATTTATGGACTTTTGCCCACTGGGGTCCTTGATCTCAGGGCACTATATTGATTGAGTGATATCATCTGATTACCGACTAGACCTTAAGCTTTGGCCATACGCTGATAAGGGTGTAGGAAAGAGAATCCTGCTTGATTTGTCGAAGCTCATAGTACACATGAACTTGAAAGAAGAAAGAAAGCAGAACAACAAAATTGGAAAAAACATGCCTCTTGACAACTTTCTTCTCTCTTCGCAGATACAGAGGAGAGCTCTATTGCTATGTGCTATTGTTTGAGTTCCTGGGAATAGGATTTTGGACTTCACTGGATAAAGCAGGCCGCTAAGGGACTAGTTTCAAGTTGATTATGCTGAAGCTAGTGCGGAAAGGTTCCATATACAATCTATGGAGAGCTAGGAGTGACTTGCTGCATAATCAAGTTACTCAGGTTGTTGATGTTGTGATGAAGTCTCTTATGTTTGCAGTAAGACTAGGCATCAAAGGGCCCAAGCTGCTGCAGCAAAAAGTTAGTTCTAATTTGGTATTGGCCTTAAGTTTGTAACTGGCAAATTCAGTGTAGCGGAATGTAAATTGGTGTGCTCGGCCTTTAGCAACTAGTCCTGTAATTGCTTCGGATATTTGGGCAGTTATTATTCATGTTCTGGTCGAAGTTGATGTTGTTGCTTGAGTATTTTCCTAGTTGTCTGTTGTACTTAGCCGCCGATAATGGTTTGCTAAATGCGATCACCTGTTTGTGACTTGTACTGGGTTTGGCTTCCGAGCATGGTTTGATGAAGAAATGAATTTAACTTGCCCATAAAAAGATGTGTATTTAAAAATATTTTTGAGCTTGATAGGGACATACACCCTTGTTTGAACAGAAACATTTCGAGAGTCATTCCTTTGAAAATGTCCTGAAATCCACTTTTATCATGGTGGTAGAAGTCCCTCTTTTATTCTGAATACAAAAATGAAATGTGGATATAGGGGGCGTGGGCACAGTAAGAGCAAAATTGGACACCAACAATATTGGAAATATTTTTGGTTTTGGATAAATAATATTGAGTAGATAATTTTGGAAAAATTTCGTCTATACAATGAAGATCTTTAATTAATCAACTTTTAGGATGGTAGGTTTTCGTTTGAAAAGCTGGAATTTAACGTATGGAGGTTTCATTGTAGGATAATACTCTTCGCTCATCCCATCATTAGGGCATATGCTAGAGCTACTGCATGAAAATACTACGACGTATACCATTTATATGGTGCATATATCCTCATCTCACATAATTATGAGTTTTATATAAATGAGATGTTGGAAATTTCCTATAATATGGGCTTACATTAATTAATTGATTTTCTATTTTAAATAATCGGGTTAATGGATATTCCAATATGTATTGAACCCTAAAGTGATCTGATTGAATTGGGTATTGGCATCTATTGTTAACGGGCCAGTTGAGCAGCAAAGTGTAGGCGGTGTGTTTGGTGAGCCCGTAATTGGAAGGGCGGGTTGACACGCTATTGATTAGGGTTTCTTAGGTCCCCTCTCTAGCCTATAAAAGGGTAGGTTATACCTATAAGTTCTTTAATCCCATTGAAAGCTACTATATCGAAATAGGTCATAGAGAGGAAGATTGGTATTTCGATAGATCCCCGATTATCGAGTGATCTAGTTTTCTGCAAGTGAAGCAATGGCTCAAACAGGTACGCTTTAATTCCGCTGTATTTATTGATCTCGGTGTTTTACAATCATGTATGGATCCGTTTGTTCTTAATTGATTAATTGTTTATGAGAATAATATTCTACATGTGGTATCAGAGCAGATCGTATATGATTGTAGAACCCAAAATTTTTTTTTTTTATGGACAAATTCGAAATCCTCCTCTTTGAGCCGAATATAGGCATTATTTTTTCGTGTAGATTTTTTGCTTGATTAATCCCGTAATCATAGGGCTTTTGTTCTACATGTTGAGATCTTTCCAACCATATATAATTTGCATGATTTCGTTGAGAATTGAGAGAGAATTTTAGATTTGAAATTCTAGGGTTTATATGTAAAAAAGTTCTAAAATTTGCAAATTACTTGCAATCGATTGATGTATGATGTAAACCGTTGCATGGGTATTGTTATATATTTGTTTTAGTATCTTTTGTTGTATTGAATTGAGTTTTTAGGGTTTAAATTTAGGAAATTCGAAATTCGGCCATGGGAGCTTTAGTCCGAAACTTCGAAGCTTGCATGTGGTAGATTTAGTTGGTTTTTCTCCTTTTGATTAAATCTAATTAATTAAATTGATGTTATAAGCAAAACCCATGAGGAAATTTTATCAAAAAACCATGTTAATTTATTTTGGAGCTTCGGGTCGAAACCGGGTTGTATGACCCGTTTTTCTGCAAATTCGTGACCCGGCTGGAGGTTGAAGAAGACCTCCAGCCGGGCTTAGGCCTGAATATGGGCTTCTGCCCATATTTTTTTTTAATTTCGTAGCCCATTTCATGGGCTAATTTTAAATTAAAAGGCAAATAAGCCCACGCGAGAAGAAAGCCAGGTGAGCCCACGCGAGAAGAAAACCAGGCTGGGTTTTCTATTGGGCATAAGCCCATTTTGTCTTTTAGTCTTTCCTTGTTGGTTCATGGGCGTGAGCCCAAAACCAGAATGAAAACTATTAAAAGAAAAGCTTGGGCCGCGCGCACGTCAGGCCCGCGGTCCGATCAGGGCTGCTCGCGGGTCCTGGGCCCGCGGGAGTCCTTAATATTTAAATAATAATATAATAATAATAAAATAATAATAAAAATTAAAAAAATTTAAAAAAATTTGTGGCAAAAATTGTTCTTTTGAAAAATGCAATATGATCATTGGAAACACATTTTGTGAAGTGTTTCATATTATTTGATGATTTTTGGGCATAAGTTTTGAAATTCCATATTGATAAAGATTAATATATACAATTACTCGCCCAAAGGGAGTTATTGTGTATATTAATTTGGAAAATAGCATGAAATTTATTCCCATATTTAAAAGATGGGGATGTATAATTGAAAAATATTTGTCTGCCCAAAGGAGATAAATGTTTTGAAAATTATATGTAATTCCCCTCTATGTTGATATTATGGAGATGTATGATTTAAAGGATTTGTCTGCCCAAATGGGATTGATCTTTGACAATTATATGTAATTCTCCTTGTTGTTTTATAAATTTCATGCTAAGAAAAATAATGGTGCATTATACACTCTGCCCAAAGGGGAGTTTATAATGTACTAATTATTTTTGTTGAGTTGCTTATTGCCCATCATTGATCTTATTGCATTATGTGTGTTAAACAGTTACCTTTGCTGTAAATAACAATAATGCCACGGTTGAAATGTTAACTGGATCAAACTTTAAGAGATGGAAGCAAGATATAGAGTTTGCTTTGGGCATCGTTGATATGGACTTGGCTCTACGTGAGGATGAACCTGCCAAGCCCAATGATCAAAGTACTGTAGATCAAAAGGCCCATAATGCTAGATGGGAAAAATCTAATCGACTGAGCCTCATTGCTATGAAGAGGTCTATTGCTGAGCATCGATTAGTGGTTTGCCGGAAGATACGAAATGCAGGACAGGTTCCTTGAAGTAGTGGGAGAAAGATATAGAGTCTCAAATAAGGCTAAAGTTTGGGAACTTGCTGAGTGAGTTAACAAACATGAGGTATGATGCTGCTATGGGTGTTAGAGAATTTATACTGAAGATGGTCCACATTCAGTCTAAACTTAAGGCTCATGAAATTGTTCTTTCTGAAAATTATATTGTGCATCAAGCCTTGAATGTTTTGCCAGCTGAATTTAGTCGATTAAGATCGCTTATAATGCTCGAGAATGAGACATGGAGTGTTAATGCCTTGATTAGTAAGTGTGTGGCGAGGAAGGAAATTAAAGAAGGAAAAGTATGAGTTTGCCCACTTAACTACCAATGCCAAGTTGAGTTCGTATAGAGGCAAATGGAAGCCTAAGGGGTCAAATGCTCATGGCCCAAAGAAATGGCAAGACTTTAGGAAAAATGAGAACTATGGGAGGAATGGAGATAAGGATTTTAAATGTTTTCACTGCAAGAAGCAGGGTCACAAGAGAGCCAATTGCTACAAATTTCGAGCTTGGCTAAAAACAAGAAAAGAAAGTCACCAAGGTGAGTTGTTGGTTTGTTTTGAATCAAATTTGGTTGATGTTCCTATGGATTCTTGGTGGCTTGATTCTGGTGCTACTGTTCATGTGACTACCACCTTACAGGGTCTCGCAAATCTAAGGAGTCCAAGTCTGAGGGAGTCAAAGCTTAAAGTTGGAAACAATACTGGAGTTGATGTGGAGCGCATAGGGACAGTTGTTTTGAATTTAGATTCTGGTTTTCAGCTTGTCTTGAACAATGTCTTTTATGTTCCTAATTTTAGGAGAAACTTAGTATCTCTTTCTTCGCTTGACAAAGCTGGATATTGTCTTCATTTTGCGAATAAAAGAGTGGATTTGAGTTATGATTCCAGAATTATTGGGAATTGTGTTTTGTCTGATGGATTATATCGATTATCCTTATCTCCCGATAGACCATATTGCTCTTTCAATGTTGAGAATGTTGTTGCTAAGAGATCTTTAATCAAAGATAGATCTTCAATGCTATGGCATAAGCGATTAGGGCATATCTCCAAAGAACGTGTAAAGCGACTTGTCGTGGCTGATATTCTCCCTTCTCTTGACTCAGATGATATTGAGACTTGTATTGATTGTGTGAGGGGAAAATTGACTAAAACAAAGAAGAAAGGCGCTACTCGCAGTCAAAGTCTATTGGAGATAATTCATACTGATATTAGTGGGCCATACTCAACCACCTTGTGTGGAAATAAATACTTCATCACGTTCATTGATGATTTTTCCCGTTATTGTTATCTTTATTTAATTAAGGAGAAGACTGATGCACTTGAAATGTTCAAAGTGTTTTGTACTGAAGTTGAGAAACAATTGGGAAAAATTATCAAGATTGTCAGGTCTGATCGTGGTGGTGAGTATTATGGGCGATATACTGAGGCTGGACAGCAAAAGGGACCGTTTGCAAAATATTTACAAGATTGTGGTATTGTTGCTCAATATACAATGCCTGGGAGTCCTGAGCAAAATGGTGTAGCTGAACGGCGAAATCGCACACTCATGGAGATGAAACGAAGTATGATGGGCAGTTCTAATTTGCATGAATACTTATGGGGTGATGCGATTAAAACGGCAACTTATATATTGAATCGTGTACCTAGTAAATCGGTGCCGAAAACACCTTTTGAATTGTGGACTGGGAGGAAACCTAGCTTGAATCATTTTTGAGTTTGGGGTTGTCCTGCAGAGGTGAAAATTTATGATCCTTCTCAGAAGAAGATGGAATCCAGGACTACTAAATGTTACTTTATTGGATATCCTGATCATTCTAAAGGATATCGATTCTATTGTCCTTCTCGCGGCACTAGAATCGTTGAATCTCAAACTGCCAAATTCCTGGAATTAGATGTTGCTGAAAAGAGTTCTTCTCAATCTTTTGAAAGGGAAGAACCAAACAAAATGGTCTCTATTTCATTGCCTATCTTACATGATGATTCTATGCGAGATCCTAATAGTGTGGAAATTCAGCAAGAAGTAAATACTGAAAATATGGCGATAGATCATCCCATTACAAATGAAATTCCCCAGATGAATGATGCGGCTCCAGAAATGCCTGTGCGAAGATCACAGCGACAAAGAAGACCAACACTTTTAAATGATTATCATGTCTATCTTGGAGAAGCTGATTTTGACATTGGAAGAGTAGTTGATCCGACGACCTTCAAAGAAGCTCTTAATAGTGATCGAGCGAGATAAATGGTTAGGAGCGATGAATGACGAGATGATGTCCATGTCAACTAATCAAGTGTGGAAACTAGTTGATTTGCCTGATGGGCATAAACCAATCGGCTGCAAATGGGTATTCAAAACTAAGAAAGACAATAAAGGCAACATCGAGAGATTCAAGGCAAGGTTAGTCGCAAAATGGTACACACAAAGAGAAGGTATTGATTGTAATGAAGTCTTTTTCCCAGTATCTACTAAAGACTCTTTTCGGATAATCATGGCTTTGGTGGCTCATTTTGATTTAGAGCTTCACCAAATGGATGTCAAGACAGCTTTTCTAAATGGAGATCTGGATGAAGAAGTATATATGCAGCAACCTGAAGGGTTTAAAGAAGCTGAAAAGGAGCATATGGTGTGCAAACTTCAAAGGTCCATATATGGTCTCAAACAAGCATCACGTCAGTGGTACTTAAAATTTCACAAAGTTGTGAGATCATTTGGCTTTGAAGAAAATAAGTTTGATCAATGCATCTATATGAAAGTAAGTGGAGTAAATATATTTTCTTAGTACTTTATGTAGATGACATTTTACTTGCTAGCAATGATGTTGATCTTTTGAATGACACAAAAAAAATTTTATCTACAAAGTTTGATATGAAAGATCTTGGGGAAGCCTCTTTTGTTCTAGGCATTGAGATTCATCGTGACAGATCTAAGAAGGTTCTGGGATTATCTCAGAAAAGTTATATAGATCGTGTTTTGAAAAGATTCAATATGAAGACATGTAAGTCAGGTGAAGCTCTTGTTGTGAAAGGAGATAAATTGAGCATAGATCAATGCCTCAAGAATGATGTTGAAAAGGAAGTCATGAAAAATGTTCCATATGCTAGTGCAGTTGGCAGTCTTATGTATGCACAAGTATGTACCAGACCTGATATTGCTTTTGCTGTGAATACTCTTGGAAGATATTTGTCGAATCCAGGTCAAGAACATTGGGTTGCAGCTAAGAAGGTGATGAGATATCTACAACGAACAAAAGATTTCATGCTCGTTTATAGCAGAGTTGAGGACCTAAAAGTGATTGGATATTCATATGCTGATTTTGCTAGTTGTTCAGATGATAGAAAATCAACTTCTGGATATATTTTTATGATGGCTGGAGGTGCTATTTCTTGGAAGAGCACAAAGCAAACCTTGATTACGAACTCTACAATGTATGCTGAGTTTGTAGCGTGCTACGGCGCGTCGGTTCAAGCGGTTTGGCTCAGAAATTTGATCTAATTGCGTGTTGTGGACTCTATTGCTAGACCTATGGTGATCTTTTGTGACAACACTGCAGCTGTGTTTTATTCCAAGCATGACAAGATTAGTAATGCGTCCAAACACATGGAGATCAAATATTATACCGTTAAGGACTTGGTCAAAAATGGAGACGTTGTAATTGAAAATATCAAGCGAGTCCATGTTGGCGATCCTCTAACAAAAGGCTTACGACCCATTTTGTTTAAAGAACATGTAAAGAATATGGGTGTTTTAGAATCTTTTGATTTCTTTTGTTAGTGGGAGTTATATAGTTTGTATTTCTGGATATTATAGTTATATGCAGACTGATAATGCTTTTATGATATCTATTAAAGCATTTATTTTCAATGATTGCTATTATTGATTCTGTTGTTATTTTTTCTCCTGTTGACTGAGAAATGGAAGTATAAAACAGTATCTTTAAACAAATTTTAGTTTAAAGATGATTGGATGTCACTGATTATGAGATCTCATGTTGGATTGTGACATAATTGTGCAATTTCATGTTGTTTAGAAATCGCACTGAGGCAATTTCATGTTGTTTAGAAATTGCGCTAATGCAGTTTCATGTCGTTGAGAAATTGCATTGAGGACCGATAAGAAATAGTGTATATTTTGATCACATGTTGGCACTATTTCTTACTACACTACTAGGCCCATGATCCATGAAAATATAATACTTATTATATGTGATTATGGAAGGTCTTGTGTTGTGGTATTTTCTTAACACATTGATCTCCATAGTCCTATATTGAGGTTATATAGGATTGGATTGGTATTGAGATGCCATTATTGGAATATTATTTTTTAAAAGTTGTGGCCACATAAAACAAAATTTTAGTTATTAACCCGATAGTGTCGTTTTCAATATAAAATCTTTTTCAAAATAAAATAAGTTAATTAATGTAGCCCAAGTGGGAGAATGTTGAAAATTTCCTATAATATGGGCTTACATTAATTAATTGATTTTCTATTTTAAATAATCGGGTTAATGGATATTCCAATATTTGAACCCTAAAGTGATCTACGATTGAATTGGGTATTGGCATCTATTGTTAACGGGCCTAGTTGAGCAAAGCAAAGTGTAGGCAATTGTGTTTGACTGAAGCCCGTAATGGGAAGGGCCCGGTTGACACGCTATTGATTAGGGTTTACTAAGTCCCCTCTTTAGCCTATAAAAGGGTAGGTTATACCTATCAATTGCTTGAATCTCATTGAAAGCTGCTATACTAAAGTAGGTCATAGAGGGGAAGATCGGTATTCCGATAGATCCCCGATTATCGAGTGATCTAGTTTTTTGCAAGTAAAGCAATGGCTCAAACAAGTACGCTTTAATTCCGCTGTATTTATTAATCTCGGTGTTTTACAATCATGTATGGATCCGTTTGTTCTTAATTGATTAATTGTTTATGAGAATAATATTCTACATGAGTATTTTTATTTTTAATTAATTTGATTCAAATTCATAAATAAATAATTAATTAAAAAAGAGCCTATAATAAATTTACACTAATAATATTAACAAATCAATTCATTTGAAATTTGAAAGATATATTCATAATTAATGCGAAGCATTTTTTTAATTTTAACAAAAATTATCGATGAAACTAATAATTAATAAGAAATTAGAATCACTTTATTTAAATAAATTCATGATTTTCTATGGTAATCAAAATTTATCATTATTCAAAATTCAATACTTTTATTTTTTAAAATTATTTTTTAATTTCATTTATTTAATTTTCCAGTTCAAAAGCAATCCCCAAAATCCATCCCCCTTCCGTTCTTCCTTTTCCCTCCACCCCATTCGTCCTTTTCCCTCCACCCCAAGTTTATTTTACTTTTTTCCCTTCCCCACCACTTGACAGTGACAGGTAAGCTGTCACTTCCCCTCCCCCTCATGCCTTTCTTATATTTTTTTGGGTTTCTTTATGAAAAACCCTAGCAAGCTGCGAGCCCTCCTTTTCCTTTTCCTCCTTGCCGCGAGCCGCACGACCCCTTCCCTCCTCTCCTCTTCCTCTCGTCACCGATCCATCGCAAGAGTGGCGGCCCTCGCCGCTCTCTCTGGCCATCTCTCGCCGTCGCGGTGGTCTGTTCATGGCTTCGTCTCGCCGGCGCTCGCGGCCTTTGCTCCCTCGCCTTCCCTTGCCTCCACCCTCCACAGTCTTAGGACACGCGTCGACAACCGTGTCGAGAAAAGTTGACCGTGTGTCGAAAAATCCGACACGCGTTGACCACGTGTCCGAGCGTGTCTACGTGTCCGACACGCTCCGACGCGTGTCGGACACGACACGGAAGCACGGACAACGTGTCCGTGCTTCCTAGGGTATATACACTAAACTAAATCTGGATTGCCAAATTTGGTGAATCGACGATCATTTCAACAGCCCACGTTCAGTTTGGTATATATACTATGCACATGTAATATAATTTCTTCATTGAGAAAGTTAATGGTAAGAGGAGAGCTATCTATGTTGGTTTTAGTATTGCAAGGAAATTATCCTCTTCGCCCATGCCCGGAGTATAATTTGTTATGAGATTTCATACCACTTTAATTGACCCGTTAGTTATTAAGAAAATTGTCCAAAAAATCATAAATCTATCGTATGACGTTTATGTCAATGATTTGTGATTAGCACGGGAGGGCATGTTTGTTAGGCATTAAATAAAAATAAAAATTATTCTTCTTATTTTTTGTTAAAATCTATATAATTATAGGTAATTGTTTAAAAAAGTATTTCTTCTTTTATCAGTATTAGGTAAGTGTTTACGATCTCGCACAACCCAAGAGCCAATAAAAGTGCAATTTGTTAATCTAAATTTTGACAAGATTTGAAAGTTGCTCCCTTTTACAAAATCCAATTTAGTCGGAACTACACATACATCATTTTTTAAAGGGAGGCTTTTCCCGCTCATTTAGGGTGCGCATGGTAAAATTTCTGAAACAGAAATTGATTTCGGCCGTAAATCAATTTCTCAATTTCTATTCCCGGACAAGTTTCTGAGCAAAGAAACCCGTTTGATAACGACTCAAAATTTCTATTTCAAACAGAAATCCGTTTGATAACAGAAAAAAATTTCTATTTCTATGAATCATGTTGTCCCCATGCTTTTACCTCACTCTTCTTGGTGCTTGTGATGGTAATTTAATTTGATAAAAGTTGGTAAATCACTTTAATTTATATTGGTAATTCGATAGAGTAGTTAAGAACTTCAAAACATTAGCAATTTATGTAAATAAAAGCTAGTAATTAGTATAAAAAATGCTAATATGCAAATTATAAAAGATTTGGTAGTTTCAAATGCTAATATGCAAATAGTTAATGTATTTATTCTCCTCATTCAAGATTCGGGTTTAAGTCACTACATTTTTTTGCATTCTTTTGAGACCACGAAGTGATTTTATGGTAGGTACTAGTTGACATGGAGGTAGGCGCAATTTGCGAGAGATTTGAAATTAATAAAATGGAAATTGTGCTAGAAATAGAAATTGATTAGATAACAACATAGGAAATCCTCAAATACAAAATAATAGTCGAAATAACACTAATGCATTACAAAAGTTGAAAATACAATTTCATGGAATTTCGGCATATTATTATCCCTTGCCATTTTATTGGCAATGGTTTTCCTAAGCGTATTTATTTGGTTTCCCTCCTCGGTCAACCGAATGTTTACAAGGTCATCCCGCGTAGGTTCAGCCAAGTACATCGGATCTCCATATAGGGAAAAGTTCCTATCCATCTTGTCTTGATCACGGATGTAATTATGGATGGCACAACATGCAATTACGATATGTGTTTGCTTTCGAAGTGCAAATGAGGGCATGTGCCTCAAAATGAAAAACGATTCTTCAATGCCCCAAATGATTTTTCAATGACATTCCTTAAAGAAAAATGCCTATAGTTGAACAATTCTCTTGCGCTTGTTGGCCGTCTCGCTCTACCCTTATGCTCATTTAAATGATACCGGTCACCTCTAAAAGGAGTTAAAAATCCCGGAGTTGCTGCATAACCAGAATCCATGACATAGTATTTGCCTACAATAATGTATTTTTGAGGGATTTTCCATGCATTTTGGGAGGAAAACATTTTTGAGTATTTTTCTAATTTTTTGATATAAAAGGGATTTTTTTTTACCTTTTTTGGTATTTTTGGAAAAAAAAAAATACAAGTCTTTTTGGCTTTTCTGAATTTTTTTGGCTTTTTCATGAATTTTTGGCTTTTTTTGGATTTTTGGCATTTTTGAAAATATGAAATATTTTTTATTTTTTGATTTTTTGTGAAAATAAAATATTTTTTAATATTTTTGGAAAATAAATTATTTTTTATTTTTCTCGATTTTTTGGAAAATAAAACATTTTTTAAACATTTTTTAAATATTTTTTTGAAAATAAAACATTTCGATTTTTTGATATAAAATATTTATTTTTTATTTATTAGAATATTATTTTATATTAAAATAACAAAATAAAACCGACCCGGTCGGATCCGCGGTTGGGTCCGAGAAATAATTTCTATTTCTACTTGAGGAAATAGAGAAGCCTAAAATTTTTAGCTTCTCATTTCTCACCCAAAACAATTTCGAAACAGATTTTATTCCTAGAACGTAGAAATCAATTGCATACCAAACGGGTTTTTGTTCCAAACCGTCTTCTAACTAATGAGAAATTGAGAAATTGTAAAAACGAAATTTTACCACGCGCGCCCTTAGCTTGTACTAGTCATTCTATTGTGTTCTGACCATATTACCCCTTACTTTTTCAAATGTCAGCATGCTCAAACGTGGTGCCCATTGGTGTCCCTCTTTTTTATCTGTTTCGTCTTCTTCTTCCACTTTCTCCTCCTTCTTGGTCCGCCCAAGTACAGTCCATTTAAGTTCTCTTTTTTTTTTTTTGATAAGGCAGTCCATTTAAGTTCTTTGTTTTGTTCTGCGTCCTCTTTTTTTGCCGTCTCTTTAGAATTCCGGCAATTCTTGTGCACCCGTAGCTTAGATGAGAAAAATCATATCGAAAGTCCATTCCATTATCAACATGACATGCAGCATTACTACACAAATCTTGCACATTATTAGCTGTCGAAGCCACCGAACATTGAGTTTGCGCATCAATGCTGAAGCCGGACAAGTTGCTCGAGTAATCGTCGACGGTGTCGGAGGTGTGGAGGATCCGGGCCGGTTAGCGAACTCGGAGGTGTAGTGGTGGTAGTGTGTAGGGGAAGATGGACGGCTTGGAAGGGGAGTCCACGTAGATGATCGCAGGTCTTCGCCGTTTGATCAGACAAGCAGAGGACGTAGAAGAAGAAGAAGAAGCGGAGAGAGAGAGCATGTCATTTTCGAGTATCGGGAATTGGGGGGAACATATTTAAAAATTGGGAAAAGAGAGAGAGGACAGGTTGGGCGGGCGACAAAGTGGACGGCTCGTCGTTTTATGGGTGCCCATAGCAAATGGAAATGCCGAACCCTTTCTTTTTAAAAAAAAAGAAAAAGTAATTGATTATGGACTAATTAATTTAATAAAAAATGATTAATTTCTTTTCTCCTCTTTTGAAGCAATGTTGGTGGGACGAACTTGCCTAAAAATTGATGCTCTTATGCATGTGAAAGCTGACATTATATTCGTGAGGATGACGACACCCACGTCCAACAATAAAAATATAATTATTATATATTATTGGATAAGTATGCTAGTTGAATCTAATTTTATATGTGGATGTGAAATGAGATTTTTAGGACAATGTTGGTGGGACGAACGTGCCTAAAAATTGATGCTCTTATACATGTGAAAGCTGACGTTATATTCGTGAGGATGATGACACCCACGTCCAACCATAAAAGTATAATTATTATATATTATTGGATAAGTATGCTAGTTGAATCTAATTCTATATGTGGATGTGAAATGAAATTTTTAGGACAAGATTGTTTTTAGCAATCAAGTTCTTAGTGAATGTTCGAAGTTGGTTGTTGAATTTCCACTTTTATTCAATTTGATCCTAGTACAATGTACTTTCTTAGGTGGTCTCCGACTCTCCATGGTCAAGCAATTTTAATTGGTTTTCCCAAAGAAAAGCTTACGTGACAGCATTTTTTTTTTCCTGATGGAGAATACAAGAAAGCCGATCTTTGCAATTAGAAGGCAACTTTTTGAGCTATTTAGAGGTCTAAAAGTACATGTCATCTTCAGAGACAACACTTACAAGTGTTCATGTACACATGTAAAAAATTTGTTCAATAATCCATGATGCAATGGATTTAGAACCTTTAGAACAAAGAATGTTACTTAAAAAAATAAATAAGGTGGGCAGAACTTAACTTATTTATATTTTCTATCATATATACATTTTTTCAATTTAACTTAATTTACATGTGAAACAAAAAAGAGGAAATTTGCTCTAGAATCCAATTTTATGCATTTATTATACTGCTAATTTCCTTATAACATATCCTTAGGTTCATATAATCCAAGACAAAGACATAGATATGATTTTGCTTTTGCCATATTTCCTCGGATCACGAGTATAGTATTGACACATTTTCTTCCTTCAATATTTTGACTTTTAAATTATTATATTCATATAAGAAGTTATAAATATTATCATTTGAACAACATTCGACTACTTTCTCGCATCACATTTCCTTTACCATAGGTTATTCATGCTTGAAAACTTGCGAGTAAAGATATGTCCAAGTAAAGTGCGGACCAAGTAACTAACAAAAAGACCAAAAAAAAAAATGGAGCTAATGTCGTTGCTTGAGCAGTTTAATGTTCGAGTTACTCAGCTGCCAGTAATGGTTTGCTGAATGGGATCACTCGTTATGGGTTTGGTTACTCAGCTTTGTCCGATGATGAATAATTTAACCTACTCGTCTAAAAAACAAGAAAAAAAAATTGAATTTCGGAATATTTTTCGAGCTTGACCCGGGTCAAACGTCCTTCTCTGTTTACTTTAAGCATCGGATGCCGATCCAGGCCGAAAGCTCGAATATCCAGATCATGCACGTGGGCGCGGGTCCATTTCGAGGAAGAGGGCTTTTGAGGGATTCATTGAGATCGGTTTGTGCATTCCCACATGATTTCTACTTTCTAACGCTAAACGAAGACGCAGCTCCAACTCCAAGCAGGCAAAAACCAGAGAGAGACAGAGAGAACTTTTGCGAGAGAAGCCCCACAAAAACATGGCAGCAACCGGTGGTTCCAGCGCGTCGGCGATCCGGTACGACGTGTTCCTAAGTTTCAGAGGCCCCGACACTCGCAACAACCTTCACCGACTGCCTCTACCGGACCATGGTTGGCCAGGGGATCGTCGTCTACAGAGACAATGAAGAGCTTCGCCCTGGTGAATGGATCGACGATCTCCTGAGAGCAGTCGGCCACTCCAAGATCTGCATACCGATCCTCTCCAGAGGCTATGCTTCGAGCGCTTGGTGCCTCCGCGAGCTCGCTCGAGTGACGGAGCTCCATGAATCGATTGGGAAGCCGGAGATCCTACCCATCTTCTTTGATGTCACGCCCACTGACGTCAAGCTCAGGACGGGATTGTACCTGGAGGACTTGGAGAAGCATGAGCAGAGGCACGGTGCCGAGATGAGGCAAAGGTGGGAGGCCGCTCTGAAAAAAGTGGCTGAGATCAAGGGATGGGAAGTCCAAGGGAAAGCGTAAGTAAATACTTATTAATGGAACTCTTTTCAAGCTTCAGTCCAAATGCTATTCTCTTATTGTTCTTGGAAATGGCAATGAAAACTAGCTGTGGGGGTGTATATTGTTGAAATATATTGGTTGGCGTAGCGTGAAAAAACCGGTTTTTGGTATATGAGCAGTGAATTTGATTTTTCACCGGGAAGGAAAAAACAGAGGCAATTCACTAATTCTCGTACATAAGCATGGCCATTTTGGCTACTGACAGTTATTCAAGTGAATTTGATCTAATTTTAAAATGATGTTTGTAATTTGGACTACAAAGAAACATCTTCTTTCTCAAAAATAGGGTCAAACTGTAAGTTTATCATACCAATCATATCCTATGGAGTCTATTACACCAAAATTCTTGTGGCTTTATAGAATTTGTCTAAGACTTAAAAATAGTGATCCAACTCAAATGCTATCTGCTAGGAAGTAGTAGTGAGATTGTTATTTGTTTTCTTTTACTGAAAGTGTTTGGTTTGTGGCAGATATGGTGAAGTTATTGAACTAGTTGTGAGAGAGGTTCTGCTTAAGCTGAAAGTAAAACAAAGAAATCTGGAGAGCAAATTGGTTGGGGTAGACGAACAAGTAGAAGCCATAATGGAGTTGTTAGATATTGACTCTGACAATGGTGTGCGTTTTGTTGGAATCCATGGAATGGGTGGCATCGGTAAAACTACTCTCGCTACAATTGTTTTCAATGAATTATGTCCTCGTTTTGATGGCCAATGCAGCTTCATTGAGAACATCCGGGAATCATCAAATAGATATGGCCTAGTAGATCTGCAGAAAAAGTTGGCATCTGACATCTTTGGTTCTAGATTTGTAGAAAATTTTATCCACACCAGGGAAGGGATAGATAGCATAACAAGGAGAGCTGGTTCTAAGAAAGTTCTCATTGTTCTAGATGATCTAGACAGGAAAGAACAACTTAAGGAATTAGTGGGGGGCCCGGACACTTTTGGTTCTGGGAGTCGGATTCTCATTACAACAAGGGATAAACGGATTCTGGATGAAGAGGAGGAAATCTTCCCTTATGAAGTAAAGAAAATGGATGGTGATAAAGCGTTAGAGCTTTTCACTTGGCATGCCTTCAAAAGTTTTTCTCCTCCCGATACTCATCAGAGTCTCTCTCGAGAAGTTGTATCTACAACTGGGGGACTCCCATTGGCTCTCGAAGTCATAGGTTCCTCTCTTCGTCGCAAAGATATAAGAATATGGAAAGAAATGCTAGAAAGGTTAAAGAAAGTTCCTCATAATAAGGTCCGGGACAAGTTGAAGATAAGTTATGATGCATTAGAAGAGGTGAAAAAGGAAATTTTTCTTGACATCGCATGCTTCTTCATAAAAGGAAAGAAATCATGGGCAGCCTATTTCTGGGAAGCTTGTGGTCTATTCCCACATATGGCATTGGATGAACTTACTGATTTGTGTCTAATTAAAATTATTAATGGTGATGATATATGGATGCATGATCAATTGAGAGACCTTGGAAGAGACATTGTTAAAAAGAATGTGTGGTTAGTAGATTGTGGAATGCCAAAGAAGCTTTGGAAGTAATGAGATCGAAAGAGGTAAGGTAAAAGTAGGATCCATACATTATCCACCATGAAATTATTTTCCACTTCCCATTTAAGATATTCCTTTTGGCCATTCTGAAGGACAAATTTAATGTTTGCAAGCTCATGCTCATTGATGGTTTCTATTGGCAGAGAAAGGACAAAATTAAAGCACTAATTTAGGTCAATATAATTTGGATCCCATCAGCATTGTCATGGATGAAGAACTTGAGAGGATGCCAAATCTAAAATTTCTTAGGTTATATAAGGGACTTTTGCTGGAGACATCAACAATTATCTCCAAGAGCTAAGATGGCTTTCTTGGGATTCTCCTCCTCTAAATTGTAAAATGGCTAATTTGCATTTAAAAAATCTAGTAGTTTTCATACTTTCAAACAATGAAAGCACCGAAAACTGGGGCGGATGGAACATTTTAAAGGTGTGTGAATACGTACTTTTGTTCTCTTAGGATACACATAGTATTCGCTCTTTGATCCTCTCTGATAATATTTTAGTGACCTATGCAGGTGGCAAACAAATTGAAAGTGCTTTCTCTCTCATATTGTGAAGGATTGAAACGAACCCCAGACTTTTCTCTGGATGCCCGAGTTTGGAGATATTGTCTCTTGATGACTGTTTGAACTTGCAAGAAGTTGACTCCTCTATTGGGAAACTAAAAGGTCTTACTCACTTGCAAATTTCTTGGTCTGATTTACTACGAAATTTGCCTAAAGAGATTGGAGGACTAGTGAATCTAAAGCACTTTTCTATCACGTGGTGCTCCAAAATCAAGAAACTTCCAGACATCAGGAAATTAGCATCATTGGTTAAGTTGGATATATCACAAACAAATATTACAAGTTTACCCAATTCTATTGGTAATGCAAAGAACTTATCATCCCTTTATCTATCGGGCACGCCAATTTCGAAACTTCCGATTTCTATTGGAGAGCTTATGCAACTCGAATTCCTTTCACTCTCTAATTGTCATAATTTTGTGGAGCTTCCGGAATCAATAGGTAATTTGACAAAATTAAAGAATTTGGATCTCTCAAGGACAAAAATTGTTGAGTTACCTGATTCAATAAAGAATCTCAAGCAATTGAAGGTGATGAAGATGGTATCTTGTCCAATACGGAGGTTACCTATTAGTATTGGAATGCTAGAGAGCTTGGAGGAGCTCAATGTCCGAAATTGTCAACAACTTGCAGGGAACTCCCAACCAACTGCAAACTATTGCCCCTAAGTATCCTAGACACTCCAAACAGTAAGTTGCAGTCCCGACGCGACTCCAAAAGCTGAATCTGTCACTTTGTGATGAGCTTCAAGAACTGCCAAAACTTCCCTCGAGTTTGAATTGTTTACGTGTTCATTTGACATCATTGCGGTCAGTTCCGGATCTCAGTTACCTCACGAATCTAGTGACTTTGGAATTGTCCAACAACTTTGGACAAGCACTTGCCCAGGCATCAACTCTTCAATTGCAATGGGTTGGGAAGTTATCTAAGCTGGAGCAGTTGGAGTTGTGCCTTTCAGATCTTCCCGTGCCATCAATGGAGTTGGGTTGCTTACCTCGACTTAAAAAACTCACCTTACCTCACATGGATAGTTTCGACTCGGTAGTCGTTGGACCACAATTTTCGCACTTGAAAAATTTGTCCACATTGCATCTTTTTTGCTGTCCACTAAGGGAAATTCAACTTGATGGGCTTGAACTATTGGGACATTTGACTGTGAGTATATTGCGAGTTTCTTGAGGGATTGTCAGTTATTTCATCGAGCTTGAGGAAGCTCTCTAGAATGGAAGTTGAAAATTGCCCAAAGCTACTTCAAATTCGATTTCTCAGTATGATGGAATCATTGGAGCGTCTCGAAGTTGTTCACTGCGAATCCTTAAGAGGGCTGTATGGTTTATCAAACTCGAAGAAGCTGAAGACTTTAAATTTCATGACGTGCCCTGTGCTACGCGTTATTGAGGGCCTTGAAGAATTGGAGCTTTTGCGGTGGTTGGGTTTCATCAGGTGTCCATCGTTGAAAGTGTTGACTAATCTATCCAACTCAAAGATACCAAATGAATGCGGGATAAGTATAGTCAACTGCAAGAAGTTACCAGATTGCGGTTATGGCTGTTACGGGGATTATAGAGAGGAGATTCTTGACTGGACGAGGAGGGGATTAAACCAGGTGCGCCTTCCTTCTACCCTTCACTTATTTTTTCAAATTTTAATTTTTCGGAAACGCAGGCGTTGGGCATGACTTTTCTTTCCCTTGTTCCGTTTACTTTCATCTCTCTTTCTCTCTCTACGTTCCACAGACAACGTGTCGTGTGGTTCTTTCTATGTTAACATTTCTCAATACTCGGCCTTCTTCCTTTCAGGAGGGTGCGGCGCGGTTCTTCGAACGTGGCCAACCGCTCATCGTACAGGTATAGTCTCTTCTACGGACCCAAAATTCTTCTCGCTTCGATGAAGGGAGAAAATTTCTTTTTCTCGAATGTGTTGGGTGAAAATTTTATCTTTCGTGAACTCAATATATTCTCAAATATTGAAGGACTTAAGTATTGCAAAATGAAATTAAGGTTGTTTTCAGAAAATAAGTTGCAGTCTCTAGAGATCTTTGTGCTAAAATGAAAATAATAAATGTTCCCTAAAACCAAATTAACTTGAAATTTTCTTTCAGATACGGGGAATCCGTAAGCAGAGAGAGATGAGTTTAAGGTAGAAGATAGAGATCCTAAAATATCACTTGAGTCAAATTAAATTTCAATTACATAATTTTTGCCTATAGGGAGTAGCCTTGTTAATCTAGACACATAGATGCACTTAGTGAATAGTCTAGAAGGTAGACACCTGAGATGATTATTAACTCTCACATGTCAACCATACAATTATGAGTATAATTATTTCTTACACTGGAAATTGATGTAATAAAGATCTTTCTTATGAACAAGAAAGTGATTGTGTCAATATTTCCCCAACCAAAGATAAAAATGTCGTGTGTGGGCACAAAAGTAGAAGCTCAGCTGTAGTTAACTGTTCAAATAAATTTCTTTTAAACGACTACACTTTCTCTTCATATTTTGAAATGAAAAAATAAATATGTAGAGAACGAATATATAATTAATGTATTTTGACAAATTTGAGATGTTACAATTGGGTGAGCCACGAGAAAAGGAATAGTAGTGAAAAAAGATATACCAAAAATAGAGTTAGTTTATATGCAATACCCACTTGTCAACAATGTTCTACTTATCCTGCTACGCCTATTAGACTAACTATATGGTTTGGCATTCTCCATTAGAAGGCAAGCATGTGAAATAGTACAACTCTATCATTTGCCCTAATTTTACATATTGCTTGATATTACAATTTTTTCTTGTCAAAGGATTTATTCAAGTTTTCTATTAAATAAAAGAATTTTGCAAAAAATAGAGGTGCCTATACAAAACATATAATTCATGATATCCGTTTATCTAGCAAAACATATTGTTTTCTTTTCCTAATAGCTGAATCTGATTAGAGTGAAATACGAAGTAGCCAATAAAATTTGGGTGAAATATGTACATATTTCATGGATATTGAATCAATATACTGTTAAATCATTGGATAATTATGTTGAGTTCATCAAGTTCTTTTTTATGAATACATCGAAAGTTAATAAAACCAGGGACTTTTGTTGGAGACATCAACAATCATCGCCTGAAGCTAAGATGGCTTTCTTGGGGTTTTCCTCCTCTAGATTGTAGAATGGCCAATTTGCACTTGAAAAATCTAGTAATTTTCGAACTTTCACACGATAGAAACACCAAAAACCGGGGTGGATGAAAAGTTTTGAAAGTCTGAATTTGTACTTTTGTTCTCTCAACATAGTATTTTTTTTCTTTGACCCCTCTTTGATAATGTTTCAACTACTTTTGCAGATGTTAAAAAAATTGGAAGTTCCTTATGACACATTACCTGAATATCATGAAACTTTCGTAACATTGAAATGGACTGGTTACCCAAGTTTGGAGACATTATATTTTCACTATTGTCTAAACTTGCAAAAATTTGACTCCTCTGTTGGGAAGATGAAAGTTCTTACTCACTTGGACATTATTCGGTGTACAAATCTTCGAACTTTGCCCGAAGAGATTGGAGGACTGGTGAATTTGATGCACTTCTCTATCAAAAAGTGCTCTCAATTGGAGAAACTTCCATACTCTATAGGGAAATTAGGATCATTGTCTAAGTTGGATATATCATCCTCAAGAATTACAAGTTTACCTGATTCAATTGGCAATGCAAAACATCTATCATTCCTAAATCTATCGGGCACACCAATTGTGGAACTTCCAATTTCCATCGGAGAGCTTACGCGACTTGAGTTTCTTTCACTCAAATATTGTCGAAATTTGGGGGAGCTTCCAAAATCAATAGACAACTTGACATCATTACAGAAGTTGAATCTCTTAGGGACAAACATTGTTGAGTTACCTAATTCGATAAAAAATTTGAAGCAACTGAAGGTGATGAGGATGGGATTTAGTCCAATAAGGAGGTTACCTGCCAATATTGAAATGCTAGAGAAGTTGGAGGAGCTCTATGCCGAACATTGTGAACAACTTGCAGGCGAACTTCCGACTCAAATTGGCAAACTATTTTCTTTAAGTGTCCTCGACATTTCATATACTTGTATTAGTGCATTGCCGATGGCAATCAATTACCTCACGCGACTCCGAAAGCTGGATTTGACACATTGTAATGAGCTTCAAGAGTTGCCAAAGCTTCCCTCGAGTTTGCACTGTCTACGTGTTCACTCAGCATCATTGCGGTTAGTTCCAGATCTCAGTAACCTCACGAATCTAGTGGAAATGCTTTTGTCTAACGGCTTTGGACAAGCACGTGCCCAACCATCAAATCCAATGCAAACTTTCCGATTGCAGTGGGTTGGAAAGTTATCTAAGCTGGAGAAGTTGAGTTGGGGCCTTTCCGATGTTCCCATTTCGTCAACAGAGTTGGGTTGCCTACCTCGACTTAGAGAACTTACTTTATCTAGCATGGACAATGTTGACTCAATAGTTGTTGGACCACAATTTTCCAACTTGAAAAATCTGTCCACATTGTGTCTTCATAGCTCTCCACTGAGGGAAATTCAATTGAATGGGCTTGAACACCTAAGAAATTTAGGTGTGAGAGAATGTGAGTTTCTCGAGCGATTGTTAGTAATTTCATCAAGTTTGAGGAAGCTCTATAAAATGGAAGTTTTAGATTGCCCAAAGTTACTTGAAATTCAATTTCCCAATACAATGGAATCATTAGAGGAACTTCGAGTTGGCTACTGCGATTCCTTGGGAGGGTTGTGCGGTTTATCAAAGAAGCTAAAGGTTTTGCGGATCTACCAATGCAATGGGCTACGGGTTGCTGAGGGCCTTGAGGAATTGGAGCTTTTGGGTTTTTTGTATCTTTCCAGGTGTGGATCGTTGGAAAGGTTGACTGATGTATCCGACTCAAAGATACCAAATGAATGCACGATAGAAGTATGGGGTTGCACGAAACTAAGTAATTATGAGGGCACTTACCGGGGTTACAAAGAGATGATTCTTGTCAGGATGAGAATGACATTCAACGAGGTGCGGCTTCCTTCTACCTTTCACTTATTTTTCAGAAACGCATGCAGTAGGCATCACATTTCCTCATTTTCGCTTGTTCCGTTTGCTTCCTTGTCTCTTTGTCTATCTCTATCTTGCATGTCTTAATTCATACTTTTTTATATAAATCTATGGATTATTGTTTGGTCCACTATTAGTGTAAAAGAAACATTCGTTATTTTATTGTCTGAACTTAATTTTGTAATTGAAATTTTTCAACATGTCAACCATCCAATGGTGTGTGTGTAAATTGTTTCTTACATGAGCAATGGGCTTAATAAAGATCCTTTACATAACTAAACAACGATTATATTAATATTTGACCAAGCAAAGATAAAAATCACGCTCTCTACACTTATCCGTTAGAGTTTAAAATGAACTAATAAATTATATAAAAACAAATATACGATTTAAGTATGAAAAATTTGAAGTGGTGCTTATTGGGTGAGCCATGAGAAAAGGAAAAAAATAGTGAAAAAAAAGGTATACCAGGAATAGAGCTTATATGCAATACCCACTAGTCAACAATGTTCTACTTATCAAGCTATGCCTAGCAAACTGTAACTGTTTGGTTTGCAGTCACCTTAGAAAGGTAAGCATGTGAAATAGTACAACTCTATCATTTGTCAAAACTTTAAATATTGCTTGATATTCATTTTTTTTCTCTTGTCTAAGGTTTAATTAACAGAAAATTTCGTTAAAAAAAAAAAGAAAAAAAGAAAAAAAGATGCCTGTACAAACGAATAGTTCATGTTATCACGTACAGCTTTATCCAATCAATTGGCGGAACGTAATTTTTTTTTTTTTTTTTCCCTGATAGCTAAATCTAATTAGAGCGAAATATGAAGTAGCCAATAAATTGTTGGTGAAATATCTACATAGTTAATAGATATATAATCATCATACTGCCAAATAGTTGGATAGTTATGTTGAGTTCATCAAGTCCTTTCATATAGATATTTGCCGGAAATTAGTAAAGCTATGGATTATGATAGATCTGCTAGCACTCGTTTGCATAATTAGTTTTCAACGTAATGTGTAAACCAAGGTGTATACTGTACGCCTTGGTTTACGCCTTGGTATACGCATGATCCATAAATAAAATAAAATATGCATTGTACCTTAACTATGATATGAGGCATTGGAATGGTCGGACTCCAAAGCAGATGGATTGGATAAGAAGACTGATCCATTTTTTCTTGTACCAGGAAGATGCAAGGGCAGATGCAGAAGAATCAGTGATGGGCACCAATAACTACCATTCTCAGAACTTGCCATTGACTATAGGTTTTCTATGGTCTCCAGAACCCGACACTGAGCTCGATTCTACAAGTAAGTCTTTGCTGTTAAAATGAATATACTGTCATCCTGTCACGCAAATTAACGTCTGTTAGCTTATCAATGTACAAAAACTAACAGGAATTGAACTAATCTTTCGATGTTCTGCTGCTATGTTGGATATAATATCATCTATTAGCTTCCCTCAATAGTACAAACTATTCTTGCAGGCTTGAATAATTTCCAAGTTCCTCCACGAACCACATCTTCAGATGTTTCCAGAAGTTCATGCTCAATTCTATAAGCAAAATGTGACTGATTCTAGCAATGGACAGATGAATAAATTCACAATGTGATCGAGTTTGGCAATCTGTGAAATTGCCAGAAGTAATGGAGTTTGCTCTAAGGACATGTCCCCCCTCTCCCAGGTCCATCACAAGAGAAACTTTATGTGGATTTGTCCGAGGTAGTTAATTCCATTTTGTGAAAACCCATTTGTGTGCCACATCAATTTCCGATATATACGATACTTTCCTCAAAGGTGCGCAATATCAGACCAGGTCAAGCTCTAGGTATCGGTATGTTCTTCTAATTATTTGTGCCTTAGGTCCCTCTTTTTTTTTTTTTTTTTTCATGCCGTAGGAAGTCATTTTTAAGCAGTTAAGAAGAAGACGACCTAATTCTCCAGATAACCCAGTATTTCAGAGTCAGTTGCGGTGATTGTTATCAATTTTTTGGTCATATACAGCAAGGCACTGTCTCTTTATCCATTTTTGGTAGATTAATGGTTCTGTCAAAGTTGCTCAAATAACTAAAGAATGCCAAAATATGAAAAAGAAGAAGAAAAAGAACCTGGAAATAGACTGTCTGGGGCTGTTGATCATTAATCTAAACTAGCTCACAGTACACATCAACTTGAAAAGAAAAAAGACAGTGAAATAAGAAAGTGGTGACAGCAAGCCTCTTGACAAAACTCTTCTCCCTTCGCAGATGTAGAGGAGACCTCTAGTCCTATGTGCTACCGATGGAGTTCCTGGGAAACGGATTTTTGGACTTCACTGGATAAGCAGGCTGCCGAGGGACTAGTTTTCGAGTTGTTTTCGCTGAAGCTACTGTGGAATGGCTTCCATATGCAATATATGGAGAGCTAGGAATGACTTTCTGCATAATCAAGTTGCTCCTCCTGTTGACGTTGGGATGAATCCCCTTGTGTTTGCAGTAAGATATCGCATCGAAGGGTGCATAGGCTGCTGCAGAAAAAAAGTTATTCCGATTTGGCATTTGCCTGAAGTGTATTGCTATGCTTGGCCTTAATAACTAGTCTTGTGATTGTTTTGGATATATGGGCAGTTAGTGTTCACGTTCTAGTTGGAGCTAAGGTTGTTGCTTGAGTAGTGTGCTAATAATATTGTTAGGTTTGGATAAATTATAGAGTGGGCAATTTGATTGAGATCTTGAATCATTTCATTGAGATCTTTGATTCATCAACTTTGAGGATGGTAGGTCTCAAGTTTTTTATTTTTTTTAATCTTAGTAGGTCTCAAATTGAAAAGGTGGAATTCGATGTATTTAGGTTTCATTGATTCACTAAACAATGATTATCAGCACAAAAATGATCTGGTCACCTGTTAATTATCACCACAAAAACAAATTATCTTGATTTTTTTTTTTTTGAACAGAAACAAAATATCTTGATTAACTAAACAATAATTCAAGTGGTTTGGAAGAGTTATGCCAATGATTGTAGGGAGCTACACAGTGAAGTTCCTCCTGAACAGAGGAGATCGGACCATTTGAGAAAAGCAAGGGTTGGGATCAATTTGTTGAATTCTGCCAAAACGGACTAGGTAGGATGGGCAGCAAGAAAGGGTGACATCATGAACATCACTAATATCGTGATCAAACGGTCCCAGATTGAAAAAATCTGATCCAAAGGTGGGGAATAACGACAGGCTTGACTTCCTCGTTAAGTTTTGCACGCTAAGGACGCGATCGACGCATTTCCAAAAGCTTATTTACCTTTTAGACCATCTAGATCATAATCGATGAAGCTTAAGACTAGTAGGGGCAAGTGATCGACATCATGCTACATTTTGCAATAGACCGTCATCTTGCAACTTCATCTTGCAACTTCCTCTGCCATTTACTGGAGAAACAACCCTGTAACAGTGAATATATTCAATAATCTCATGTCTCTGATAGAGAGGCCAGCAACATCATGACCTATTTTCTTATCAACTAGGATCTCACCTGCATTCTTTAAATCAATCACAAGCTTATTAAAACTCATCTAAGTGGTCTCTAGTGGAATTACATTCAGACTTTTGAAATAGAAATATCATCTTCAACATATATGATAATTATTTAAACCTTTCTCATATAAAGAGCTCGAAATTTTCCTCATAACACTTCGGCATCTCTCTTCTCCACCACTACTATTAAAATCTCATCCGATTGTATCAACATGATTATACTTTTTGCCCTCTCCATTAGCTCATCTTTATTGGCATCTTTTATCATTTCCGACAACTAAGCCTTGCCATCCAATGTCTCATCTCGCTTCAATGCCCGAGTTGTTCTATCGTTAAATTTTTGAATTTCTATTTTGCCCTAGGCATAGTTACAACGACAAAATTTCCAAACAACGATCATACAAGCAAAAAGTCCAAATCAAAAAAAGATTCTAAACTTAGCTCTAATACCAATTGTTGTAAAATTAATGCAGAAGCTAATTGAATCCTATTATTAAATCAACGTGCAAGAACGAAATAACAAGATAAATCGACTAGGAACAATAAGGAACGCAGGAAGTCCCAATGTGGCTATCTACTTTATAGGGAGATCAGTTGTAAATAATTTGCACTAATCAATCGAATGAGTATAAAGTACAATAGCTCACATACTCAAGCGCTTCTGAACCTTAGATTCCACCTCAATCAGAGTGTTTAGCCTTGTGGAGAAGTACAGTTTTAAACACCCGTATCTCCGGAAAGAGAATGAGGATGTAAACTCTTCGCGCAAAAAACGATCACCGTGTGTTCCTCCTCCTTTTCCTCTCCGCGTGGCTAGAAGGAGAACTCCACCTTTTTCTTTTCTTTTTGCGCTGCTGCGGCTGAAGGGGATGAGAAAATTAGAACCCTTGCCTTCCCATTGTATTTCCTTCGACAAATCTACTGACCCCTCAAGTGCATACATACATATACATATGTACATATGTATGTATTTATGGGAGCCCCTTCTTCTTCTTTTGTACGGCCAAAAGAAGTCTTTCCTCCATATGCGAAATAAACAAAGAGCCCACGAAGTCGAAACGGTCAAAAATAAATAATACTCTTCCTCGAACAGAAAACAAAATCAAATTTTCCAAAGCCCAAAAAGTCCAAATTTGACTCGAATTAAAGCACACACCGAATTTGAACAAGTCAAAATCCTTCAAGGTTTCGTACACATCTCAAACTCGATATATAATTTAACAACAAAGCAGGTCGCTAAGGTAATAGTAATAGATCTAGCATCGCAGGGCACAAGTTGTTGCAGCAAAAAGTTAATCCCCAGCTTAGTTTGACGAAGAAATGAATTTAACTTGCCCGTTAGAAGACTAACTAATCTTTTCCTGTCCTAGGATGATGAGATGGAGAAAAATCCGGAAAACAAAAAATGAAAAAAGACAGCATTGATTGTTCCTTAGGCAAATTACATTGTATCTGCAAGCCCTTGGGGTTTTTCCAAGTGAGAAGTCTTCGCAGCCAGGACAGGCAAAGTACATGTCCTGCAGGATAATGCAGACGTTAGTGTCAGGAAAAACTGAATGGATCTCTATGCATTATGGTTAAGGGTATAGAAGCTAAATCGATGGCTTCATGAGAATACTAGCACTCTTCTTGACAAACACTCAAGTGCATTGTGGTCGAGGGACAGGTTTCCTGGAAACAGGAATGCAATTTGCATATGGAATCTACTCTGCTTTTATCAAAAACAAGCTGAAGTAGGCAATTTTGGGATGTCCCAAACGGTGATAATTAAATCAATCTTGCACGAACGCCACCAAAAGCTGTCAAGATTATCAACACGTTCAATCCTTGATCCTAGCATTGTGCTGTCACGGATGACTGGATCTAAGAGGGAAGATATTTGTCTTTCTTGTGGCAATGTTTGTGAAGTGGACCAAACTGATTGCAGAAGAGACTAACTAGATGATATCTACAAGCAATTATAATTTCTTCTAGGATGAGATTTTAGTGGCAGAACTAAAGGGCACAGATTTCTGACCATGTCATCTCAATTCTCAAGAGTGTGTTCAACTAATTTTAGTTCCTCCTTCACTTTGCCAGCACCGCGTCTAGCCTCTGCTGGCGTCGCTTCTAGCCTCCGCTGGCGTTGCTCTCGAAATTTGGCTGTTGATGGCCGAATGCGTTCAAGGCTGCCGTCAGCAAATAGTTCGTCCTTGGCTGTTCGTTAGCATAGTCCGTCCATGGCCGGGTGCGTTTAATTGTTGTTGGTGTTGCTCAACCATGCCGCGCTCAAGCCCCGACTTTGTTCATCTGTTTATTATTTGCTATTTGAGCTCGCAGTTGATGGCCATTGGGATATCGAGCTCGCTGTCAAGGCTTGCAGCCGCAGATGAGCTGCGGCCGCTAGATTTGTGGATGAGCCGCCTCACGAGCCACGGACGAGCAGGCTTGTGGATGAGCCACTATATTTGTGCACGCGGTCATGGTCATGTTGGGAGTTTAGAAATTATCCTCCTTTTTTCTTTTTGTATGAACTCCATGTGATTATATGTGGTCGGGCTTTGAACTCAACATGTGAGAATTTCCCCTCCTATGATGCTTTTCCATCGGATATTTTAATTCTGGAAAAATTTTGCTTTCTGCTCCTATACTTTCATGAATTTTGAATTTTTTTATTTCTTAATTTTTCTAATCAAATTTTTTTCACTTGCACAAATTATCTAATCAAGTCTCCCAATGCCAAATCCGAGGATGCAATTGTCGGACAACATCATAGCTTGATGTGGGCACCATTTTGTCAATGTTGATGAATTCTTTTCTTCTCTTTTTTTTTCCATGATAGCATCCTGATGTTATTGGACAATCGTATCACATGAGTTTGGTCAAATATGGTGTTGGAAGACCTTCATTTGACTATTTGTGCAAGTATAAGGATTTTGTTAGAAAATTAGAAATATCAAGATTTGATTAGAAAAAGCATAAAAGCACGGGAGAGAAGTTTTTTTTTTTTTTTTTTTTTTTTTTTTTTTTTTTTTACTTTTAATTGATGACTATTTCATTGGATCGTTCTATTGTTATTTTAAGATGGTGTGAATTTTTTAAATTTGATAGAGTTGCATTTAGCTCCACAAGATCATGTGTATGGACCACTTGTCCTGAACATTGACCTACCACTCGTATCCTGTTACCTTTTGAATGTTGTCATGTTGCTTCGTCATGCGTTGCGTAGTAACTTGACTAAGCTGTCACTTCTCTCGGAACTGCACTAAAGTAAGGAGAGAATTCTGCTTGATTCATCGCATTGGTTGGGCCAATCTTGCCGAATACAGAAAGAAAGAAAAAAAAAAAAAATTGGGCCCTATAAGTAAGAAACAGCTTATAGTTCACACTAACTTGTGAATAAGCCCAGTTAAGTAAGCCCATGATCTCCCTCTACAAAAACAAATGTCCTTTTCAAAAAAAGACATTGATCTGGGCATTGGAGATCCACGGCGGACAAACATCCGACCACTTTTTTTATTTTTGGCAGTGCAAATACTTCAAAGCATTCGGGTCCATTACCGTCTTCTTGAGGATCCACCCCTTCGTGCATCAACAAAGCTTATTCCTACTAATTAGACTCTATTATACTGATCTACTCTTCTTAATATGTTCTTCACATATCAAATTATGCAAGATGGCACAATATCTAATGAAGAACTTGAAACAAAGACTTATTTAACTTGATACTTGAGGAATTGGGTAAACTTCTATCGAATGAATTCAACAACTTAGAATTCAAATGGATCTGAATTTATGGCTCAACTACGAAATAAGGAAAACAAATTCAAGGAAAAGGGAGGAAAATAGGGCACGGAATATTTTTTATTTTTATTTTTCAACTTCTTGTATATATAGTTACAATTTACAAAAGAACATCGTGATGATAAATAAGATTTTCTTTTTTATTTTTTTAATGTGGGAAAGACAAAAGATCGATGAGTGAGGCAATGGTATACATAAAGAAGGACCCGAAGATAATTGACGTGCAAGTTAAGTCCTAAAGGGGATGCTCAATGTGATCTCACTCCCTAGGTCAATGATGGCGAGCCAAACCTCTAATTGGACTGACATCTGCTACATGATCATGTTGGTGAGGGCCATATTCTTCACCGTTCGCTTCCTCATGGGATTCATTATTAGTTAGGGGTGTCAAAAACCGAATCGAGAACCGAACCGAACCAAAAAGATCAGTTTTTTTTAGTTTGGTTCTTATTTGGTTCGGTTCTCATTAAAAACTGAAATTTTTTTAATTGGTTTGGTTTTTATCGGTTCGGTTAATCGAACCAAACCCATAAAATCTATTTTTTTTTTTAAAAAAATCATTTTTGATTTTTTTTTTCTTTTTTTCTTTTTTCTTCTTCTTGATTCACGGTTGCTGGCCATGCTAGCGACCGGCCAATGAAGAAGAAGAAGAAGAAAAAAAAAAAAAAAAACCAAAGAAAAGGAAAAAAAAGAATAAAAAAGATTTTGGTTTGTTTCGATTTCAGTTCGGTTTAATAAACTTCCTTATTGGTTTGATGTTCCAAAAAAACTGAACCGAACCAAACCATTTACACTCCAACCACTACCTATGCCTCCTTCGTGTTGGGCCGCTTCACCAATGTTAGCATCGACTATGCCCTTGTGATCACTATCTGCATTGTCGAGGTCTTCCTCGTCTTTTCTCACGGGTTCCTGAAACCCATGAGAGAAGGCAAGGAAGACACCGACGATGTACTCAAAAGGTATAGTCGACACCAACACAGTGAAGCAACTCTATAGCAAGGAGTCATAGTTGGGAGTGAAGCCTATGAAGAGAGGCCCGATGAAGAAAATGGCCTCAAGAGACTTTAGGCTTTTAAAACCCCTTACAAAAAAATTGAGAAAAAAAATTGGATTGCTTTGGGAAAATGTCATCATTAGGAAAGTTGAAAGCCCAAGACTTCTAAAGTCCCGTGAGCTAAGTCCCTAAAATTGAAACCAAAGTTTAATTTTGACTAATAGAAATCTCCTACTAGTGGTCTCTACTGGTGATATTAAATGCTAAATATGAACTATTCCCTAGACGTGGATTTAAGAGATTTGCTAACGATCTTTTATATTTTTGCTCAATTTCTTGTTTTTATAATTTCTGTCTTTTTGCCCTTTTTTTTTTTTTTTTTTTTTTTAATCTCAAGAACTATCAAGGAGGTCAAGTTACCCTAAAAACCAAGAAAAAGATAGCATCACTCTCAAGTTCAGGAAGTTCCCATCTCTTCAAACCTCCATTACACTTCCTTTCATTCTTGCTCAACTCGCTCGTCATTCTTCATCCATTCACTCGTATATCTGCACTGCCGGAGCTTATATATTCGCATCGTAGAACCCATGTATTTGGAAGTGTCGTGTAGCAATGACATATAAACCCAGAAGACATGTAGATAGAGGACGCATGTATTTGCATATGCTGAAAATGCACTCTTTCAAATGACCCGCAGAGAAGAAGCCTTCAGCAAAGACAATCCGTGATCTAATATGTTACGACAAACGCGTACGCAAACATGTGAGCCATTTAAAAATCAAGATTCTCGGAAATTTAACTCTAAGTTGACTAAAAAAACAACGACGAATTAGTGGAGGTCAAAACCGGTTCAACATGAAACTATCATGGATGAATCGCAATCACGGATGTAACCCCTCGCACGTACTATTTTCAAGTTAGCAAGAACTAGATTCTCAGCCTCTGTTTTCATTCTCACGCACCCAAAACAGAAGATACTCATTTCGATCTTGCAAAAGGTGAATACCGGCAGCTATGGCCGATCGGCTTTAAACAAAAGAATAGCAAAAGACGATTCCCTGCGGCGACTGGCATCAAAGTGTGTTTAGACTACCGTTAGATCCTCAATCGGTATCGTTTTCCTCTCAGACTTCGATCAAATTACTCGGACTCAACCTACCAGAACAGAGCAGTAATCGGTGTTTTCTTATGGATTGCCACTATGCAATTACCTTGGAGATGCAGTAGATGGTCACAAACAATGATCAAACGAATGAGTGAAGTCCTGGAAGCGTCTTCACTGATGGCCGGTGCCGGGGAAGAAATCTCGAGTGAGATCTGAGTTTTTGGGACTCCCTTCGCTATGGAACAGGGGCGAACAGAGAGGTCGCAGCATGGAGTTGAAGGAAGCGAACGGTGACGGAGGCAAGGGCTATAAGTCGCCTGAAGTCAATGATGATGGAGGTCTGCAAAATCAAATAAACCAGTGAGAGCTTTGTAGTAACAAAGATCTCCTTAACAAGAGAATGTTTGTCAGTTAGATGAGAGCGCTTCCCTGGGTCACCTCCTGTACGCACGCTGATCCGCTTGGCCAGTTAGATGAGGGCGCTTCTCTCGCTTCTCTCGTAACGAAGTCTAAAGCAGCCTGTAAATTTCAAGTGTTCAACGGGGTAGTATTTCCTCTTTTCCTGAGCAAGCTATTTAAAACATAGTAAAAATGAATCTATATTCGTCAAATACCTCCGACGAGTTTTTTAGGAGCAGTCGGTAAATGGAGGTCATCTCCCTCCATTTCAATTTTAATTTTGTCTTCTTGATTGTGAAGATGTGCAAATATAAATGTCAGCAGTGCGATGAGACGCTACAAACTAAACAACCTCATGCAGAGGCTTTGCAACCACAGGTGATTAAAATGCCACATACAAGATCCTCATGCCTCACTTGGAAAACAAAGAAAAGCATGTACCGCCTGAAAAGTCAGTCATGCACACAATTCCAGTGAGTCTCATGTTTTGGAAACGCTGAGAAATTCGTAATTTTCCAGATATAAAAGGAATTGAGTTTTTTCCTTATAATAATTTGATGACATTTGTTGTCAATTCTCACGATTTTAAATTATTGCAGAATGTTTGAAATAAATAATGGACTGTTGAACGTTTAAAATAGTCATTAGGAGCCGAACCCTTTTTTTCCAAAGACTCTTTGATATAAGCTGTGGGAGTAAAGACATAAGAGAATCTTACTCAACAATTTCATAAGTCAGAACTTCAAGTATATTCGATAAGTCTGTTGATTTTATATGACAATCTCCACAAATGAGGTTCGCCAAAATTGTTGCATCATGCCATTGAGTTCTAGAGCTTGTCAAAATGTGCAATCAAGTACTAGTAGTATATTTGATAAGTCCGTTGATTTTAGACAATGAAAATATATAGCATGACCTTGTTTATTGTTTCGACTTTTTTTATTGTGCAATTTAAGGACATTTAGCACTGATGTGGGGCTACGGAGGTGCTAAATGAGCCTATAGAAAACTTCAAGAAAATTAAATAACAAGTTGAGCGGTTTGCCTGAATTTCTATCATGGACTACAGTGTCATCTATTTTGAGTTGCGCCATGCAGATTTTCTACCACTAGCCCACTGGCCCACTGTCCATGGTCGATTCTGGACGATAGGAGTAGCTTTGGTGGCTGTGGACCTATGGTAATGATAGGCTGTGTTTGATTTGACTTTTCTTTTGGAGAAATGCAAAAATTTTAATTTAAAAAGCACGCAAAGTAACGACCATTTGGTAAAATAAATTGAAAAATATCTTGGAAAATAATTTTAAGAGAAATGTTATTTAGTAAACATATAATTTTGTAGGGCTTTGCAAATGTGTTACCAAATGCAGCCAAAGTGCATTATGATGACATTAACTTGGCCTTTTTTTTTTTTTAACTCCGCCACTTTAGTGACTAAAACTAGCCAGCACTTACCATGTGAATTGTGCTACCAAGTGGATTGAAATTGGATTATGAAATGAACATATATATATATATAATAAATATATATATTTGTACATTTCTAATAAAAGAAATGTTCTCTTCGACCCAATTGATAAAATTATGTTTAAAAAATATCTAGTTTGACAAATAATTGAAGATGACCTAGTGGTAACATAAATATCGGGCCTCTTGCTAATTATGTTAATAAAAGTTGTACGTCCAATCTTAAAGGTTGGTGCAGTTGATTGGGGTGTAGGAGTGTCCTACTAATCTATAAAAATGCAACGAATTGGCATATGAGTAGTATTTTATTATTAAGTCATATTACACTATTTAGTGCTCCTATTTCCACTATTTATCAAACAATTATTATGAGCAATTCATTGATTTTTCTACATAATCCTTAAATAACAAATGTATTGTACCTTGAATACGATATGAAGCATTGTAATGTTCGGACATGAAAGCGGATGGATTGGATGATATTTAAATTTTCTTATGCTACAATACTTGGAGAAGAATATTTCACTTTTTCTTGTACTAGGAAGATGTAATGGAAACAATTGCGGAAGAGTCAATGACGGAGACCAACAAATATTATTAGTAGACCACGCCACTAACTGTAGGGTCTCTCGAACCTAGCACTGAGCTCGGCTCTAGAAGTCACTGTCGTACGGTCATCCTATCACCAATATGTGCTAGCTTACCAAAATACAAAAACGAATCAGGAATTGAACCACATATTTGGATGGTTTACTGCTATTAGTTTGAATATAATTTCCATCTATTAACTTACCACAATTGTTATACACCCCAGTAATAATTAATAATGACTTTGGTAGAGACACCAACATTATCATGTCTTGTTTTTCATCGGATAGAGTCTCATCAAGGTTTTTCAAGATCCATTATGAGATTATTAAACTCATCTAAGTGGGCTACATTGCTATGGCATCTTTTCTTCAATCACCTCTATTAACACCTCATTTGAAAGGTTCAACATAATTTTACTCTTTGCCCCCTCCATTAACTCATCCTCTATCGGCATCTCTCATCATTCCGGGCTACTTAGTCTTGCCATTCAACACCTTAGACATTACTTGGTTGTTGATGGCATAACACTCAACAATCTAATCCAATGTAATTGCAATAGCAGTATTTCCCAAGAATGGTCAGACAAGCAAAAGCCTAGAAACAATTCCAAAATATCCTTTGTAAAATAATGTGATAATTAACATATTTTTGCAATTAAATTAGCACAAGAGAACGAAATCACAGGAGAAATCAATGAGTAATAATAAAGAATACAAATAGACTTATGTATTTCAGTTCGATGACTTGTATTTATTTCATAAGAAGAGATAGCCACAAATATCTACTATTCAATTGAAAAATTATAGAGTTACAATTTCCCGCACCCTCAAGAGTTTCCTAACCCTAAATTATACCTAATCATATAGTATTTAGTCTCACGTAATAGTTCAATATATAAATCATTAAGAATTACCTCACGAATTGAAGCACTCATGTATCCACAAAAAGAAAAATGCCTCAATTAGATGTTGAATTTTCTGCACAAGTCACCGCGTTTCTTGCTCCTTTTGTGCGGCCAAAGAAAAGAACTTCACTGTGCAGCCTTTTAGCCCTCTTTCACGTGCGGCAAAAGAGTCCCTCACTTCATGGCAATCAGAGGAGTCCCGAATCTTGGTCTTGGTTAAACCTTGGATGTACATGTAAAATCACCGCCCTTGGATATCTCGATGACCAAATCTTGGATTCGTATATCCAACAGAAAATCAAATTATAATCGAAAAGAAGGGCATCCCAGATGAGAGTCCAAAGACTTTACGCCTCATATCGAAAAGTAATTTGACATTTCCTCCACAAACCACATTTTCGCATGTTTTCAATTGTTCGTGCTCAATTATATAAACAAAAGTTGACCGATTTAGGCGATGGAGAGGTAAATGAATTTACAATGGCGATCGAATTTGGAAATATTGCGAAATTGCGAGAGACGTGTTGGAGTTTACTCAACTGCGAGGGGCGGTGATGAGGTCTCTGCTCAAACGGCGCTCCATCATTTTATTCTCGTCTTTACGCTCCCTCTCTTTTTCCTTCTCTCTCCTTTGTTTTCTTATGCCCTCAATTTTTTCTTCCTTGTCCCCCATGTTCCCCTCCTTTTGACTAAACTCTCCCCTTTCTTTCTTTTTTTTTTCTTCAATTGCCACACCTCGTGTTCACGTTGTGACAAAGTCTCTTATATTTGCAGTAAGACTCAGCATCGAAGGGCACAAGCTTGCTGGGGCAAAAAGTTTTGATTCTGATTTGAGATTGGCCTTAAATTCTAACTCAGGTGCCTTGACACTCGCAACACCTTCACTGACTGCCTCTATTGGACCACGGTCAGCTAGGGGATTATCGCCAACAGTGACAGCGAAGAGCTTCACACTGCCGATCGGATCGACAATCTCCTGAGAGTGGTTTGCGACTCCAAGATCTGCATACTAGTCCTCTCCAGAGGCTACGCTTTGAGCGCTTGGTACCTCTGCAAGCTCGCTCGTGTGATGGAGCTCAACGAATCGACTGGGAAGCCGGAGATCCTACCCATCTTCTTTTGACGTCGCACCCTCCGATGTCAAGCTCAAGACGAAACTGTACGTGGAGGATTTGGATAAGCACGAGCAGAGGCCTGGCGGTGAGAGCAGGGAACGGTGGGAGGCGGCTGTGAGTAAAGTGGGTAAGATCAAGGGGTGGAAAGTCCAAGGAAGAGCGTAAGTAAATGCTTATCAATTGAAATTTTTTCAAGCTTCAGTCGAAATGCTATTCTCTTATCGCTCTTGTAATTTGGAATATGAGTAATAAATTTCATTTTTCACCAAAAAGAGAGCCAATTCATCAACTCTGTGATACATAAGTAGGGTAATTTGGCTGGCGATAGTTATATGAGTGAATTTGATATAATTCTAGAATGATGTCTCTAATTCGCACCGCAAAGAAAAATCTTCTTTTTCAGAAGGGAAAAAGCCATTGAAAATCCCAAATTTTGCCTAAAGTGATAAATGTATCCCAATTTTTTTTTGTGACATAAAAAACCTCAAACTTTGCTAATTGTGACACATTTACCCCTAACTTTTTTTTTTTTGTAATTCAAAAAATCGTAAACATGTATCAATGTAACAAATTAACCCTAAACTATAAGACATTTTCGTCTTTTACTTTTTAATTTTTTTCTTTGCGATTTTTTTTTCATTTTTTCTTCTTCTTCTTCTCTTCCCTTCATTGGCCTAGTGGAGGGAAGCCAAACTTAGGCAAGGATTGCCCTCGCCGGCATTGAGCGAGGGTCGCCCTCTCTTGGGCTGGCGAGGGCGGCCCTCACTTGGGTCAAGGGAGGGGTGCTAGATTTGGCGCAAGGGCAACCCTTGCCCAACAAGAGAGAGGGCCACCTAGCGTTGAGTGAGGGTTGCCCTTGCCGGATCTAGCGAGGCCAACACCTAGGCGAGTGCTATCCTCACGTGAGTCCGACTTCCCTCCGCCATGGCCGGGGGAGGGAAGAGAGAAGAAAAAAAAAAGGAAAAACATAAAAAGGAAAAAAAAAATAACACGAAAATGCCCTTGGCCATAGAGTTTGGGGTAAATGTGTCACGATTAGCAAAATTTGGGGTTTTTTATGTCACAAAAAAAGTTTGGAGTAAATTTATTACTTTGGACAAAATTTGGGGTTTTTAGTGGCTTTTTCCCTTTTCAAAAATGGGTGAAATTGTAAGTTCATCATCATAACACCTATCATATCTTGTGGAGTCTATCCAACCAAAATTCTTCTAGCTTTGTAGAATTTACCAAACACTTGAAATAGTGATCAAACTCAAATGCTATTCGCAAGGAAGTAGTAGTGAGATTGCCATTTATTTTCTTTTACTAAAAATGTTTGATTTGTGGCAAACACGGTGAAATCATTGATCTCATCGTGAAAGAGGTTCTGTGTAAGCTAAAAGTAAAACAAAGACCTTTAGCAAGCAAATTGGTTGGGGTAGATGAATAGGTAGATGTGACAGCCCAAGGAAGGAGGGAGGTCCTCTCTAGTCCCACATTGCTTAGGGGGGAATCCTGGGGCTAGTTTATAAGGCTTGAAGTCCCTTTAACTTGTGTAACCCGTTTTAAAGCTATGAGGACTAAGTATCCAAAGTGGACAATATTACATGATGGGGCCTAGGTCGTTACAAATTATATCAGAGCCGACTCCCGACCATGTGTGGGGCCATAGCGAGAATGCTGTGCCCTTAAGGGGTGAAGAGTGTGACAGTCCAAGGAAGTGGAGAGGTCCTTTCTAGTCCCACATCGCTGAGGGGGAAGTCTTGGGGCTAGTTTATAAGGCTTGTGCCGTGAGGACTTAGTATTCAAAGCGGACAATATTACACAGTGAGGCTCATGTCGTTATAGTAGAAGCCATAATGAAGTCGTTAGATGTTGACTCTAGCACTGGTGTGCATTTCGTTGGAATCCATGAAATGGGAGGGATGGATAAAAGTACTCTCGCTAAGATTGTTTACAATGAATTGTGTCCTCACTTTGATTGACAATGTAGCTTCATTGGGGACATTCGAGAATCATCAAAGGGAAATGGCCTAGTAAATCTACAAAAAATGGGAGGGAGGGATAAAAGTACTCTCGCTAAGATTGTTTACAATGAATTTGTGCCCTCACTTTGATGGACAATGTAGAGCTTCATTGGGGACATTCGAGAATCATCAAAGGGAAATGGCCTAGTAAATCTACAAAGAAATGGGAGGGAGGGATAAAAGTACTCTCGCTAAGATTGTTTACAATGAATTGTGCCCTCACTTTGATGGACAATGTAGCTTCATTGGGGACATTCGAGAATCATCAAAGGGAAATGGCCTAGTAAATCTACAAAGATGGTTTATCGCAAAAACTAATGAATGGAGCATAAGAAGGAGAGCTTGTTCTAAGAAAAGTTCTCATTGTTCTAGACAATCTAGAGAATGAAGAACAACTTAACAAACTAGTTGAGGGGCTTGACACTTTTAATTTTGGGAGTAAGATTATCATGACAACAAGGGATAAATGGATCTTGGATGAAGAGAAGGGAATCTTACCTTATGAGTAATGGGCTTTCAGCTTTTCCAAGTGAGTAATACTATCTCTTCTATAAATTTACAAACTCATATCTTGAAAGTAGTAGAGATTTAATAGAGCAAAGTTACGAAAAGCATAATTCACATATAAACTGGATCGAGCATTTACTACTTTTTTAGTCTGTTGACAATGCATTGGAAGGCAATATTTAAAATAGTTTCAAATAATCAATTGTAAAAGTCTTGATTAAATATTTTGTAAAAAGAATTGCCGAAAATTATATGTATTGATTGTGAAATGTTTATGAGATGCAGCGTATTTGATAAAAGGAATTGAGAAAAGGCCATATGATTAGGTTTGTGGAACTAATTTGTGAGATGAATTTATGATTTAATTGGGGGTTATTGGAGAATTTGTTAATGGATTATGCCCATGTCGCTATGATTAGAATCTATTGAAGGGGTAAGTATGCATACCGTTATTAGGACATCCTTCTAAGCTAAACCACCCGTCGATATAAAAGGAGACCTAGTCAAGGGCCAAAAACTTGGTCATGTTTGTCATGAGCATTAAGCATGGCCGTAGTTATGTATTGAGCATTAGATTAGTTTATTGAATAGACTATTGACGTTTTAGTTAATTGAGATCGATCGATAGAATAAACCATTGATGATTGATTTGTTATTATAAGTTGATATTGCAATTGATCTTATACGAAGTATTATTGAAAAGATATCACCAGTCTTCAATATTTTATGTATATCATATACTGAATTGGGGATTGATGAGTTATGATATTGTATTATAAAGATGCATAGTGAACATTCAATCTACTTAAAAAAGATGTACTATTTATTGGGCTGTAGTTGCTCATTCCATTCATCTTGCTATTCGGGTTTTTCAACGAGCTACAAATAGGAATAAAGCATTTTCGTCTTCAGGAGGATGTTTTAATAATTGTATTTTTTAGGTATAAGTTGTTTATGGTTGAATTGAACCTTTGAGTTTGGTTGTTGTTTGAGATGTGCATATCCTTTTATCAAATATATATAGATGTATATATATTGACAACAGGTTGATGATAGTAATGGTGAGGTTGTGTCCTTTGGATAAAAGGATGGCTATGTCATTGTCCTTGTACTTGTAGAGTTGCAGTCGTGATTGGCTTTTCCTACAGTTCATGAATGCTTGTGACGCAAAAAACTGTAATGTTTGGACATTAGGGCATGGTGAATGGATCATAGTTGCGTTTTATTGTCCTCCAATGTAGGTAGAAGGCCAACTCATCTCTTCCTGATCTAGGATGATGAGATGGAGAAAATTCCGGAAAATAAAAAATGAAAAAAGACAACATTGATTGTTCCGTAGGCACATTACAGTGTGTCTGCAAGCCCTTGTGGTTTTTTCAAGGCAGAAGTCTTCTGGGGCAGACACGAGAAGTATATTGTCTTGCAGGATGATGCAGACATGGAGTCAGGAAGAACTGAATGGATCTCTATGCATTATGGTTAAGGGAATGAAAGCTAAATTGATGGCTCCAAGAGAACACTCTCCTTGATAAACTCAAGTGCAAGGAATGCAGTTTGCGTGTGGATCTACTCTGCTTTGAGGATTTGCTAACTGTCCATTCATTGAGGGAAGTCATTCCCTTTGTGAATATCAGATTGCTTGCCACACGGAAGCATCGTCCAGATTTTCGACAACTTGGATAATAATTTCCAATGCATATGATACTTTTTCTCAAGGTGTGGCACTATGCAAATATAGGACCAGGGCAGCGTTAGTCATTGTCTTGGTGTCGGTGGCGCTGGCAGGTGACTCGTTAGCTATTAGTAGTTGCGATTGCTGATTGATAGAAATCGAAAGAAGTAGCCTCATTTGGGAATGAGTTTGCCTGAATCTTTGTGTCAGATGTCATCTTTTTTTTATTTATGCCATCAGGAGTCATTTTTTACATGACGATGAAAAGATTCCAAATATCCAACTAAATTTGGCAGTTGAGTGCTTTACAGTCAATTTCTGTCACTGTTATCTGTTAAATGGTCATAGAGAGCAAGCTATTTGTTTTGTGTGGGTAAATGAATGATTCTACAAATTTCTCAAATAACTGAAGAGTGCAAAAGACCAAGAGGAGAAATGCAGAGAAAACAAGCAGAGGTAGGCAATTTTGCAATGTCCCAAACGGTGATCATTACGTCATTTTAGCCCAGCCTCCAAAATCTGTCAAGATTACTAATACGCGCAATCCTTGGCCCTAGTATTACATTGTCACGGACGACTAGATCTGAGAGGAGAAAATATTAGTCTTTCCTGTGCCAATCACTGTGAAATGGGCAAAGATGATGGTAGAAGAGACTAATTAGATGACATCCGTAAGCAATTCTACTTTCTTCTAGGATGAGATTTTAGTGGCATAAGCAAAAGGGCACAGACTTCTGACTATGTCATCCCAATTCTCAAGAGTTTCTTAACCAATTTTATTTCCTCGTTCACTTTGCCGGCGCCGCGTCTAGCCTCCACTGGCGTTGCTCTCCAGATTTGGCTGTCAATGGCCGAACGCGTTCAATGCTGCCGTTGGCATATAGTTCGTCCTTGGCTGTCGTTAGCGGAGTTCGTCCATGGCCGAGAGCGTTCAAGCGTCGTTGGCGTCACTCACCCATGCTGCACTCAAGCCTTCGACTTCGTTCATCTGTTTTTCATTTGCTGTCTGAGCTCACGGTTGATGGCCGTTGGGATGTCGAGCTCAATGTCAAGGCTCACAGCGACGGATGAGCCGTGGCCGCTAGATATGTGGATGTGCTACCTCACAGGCCATGGACAAGCAAAGGCTTGCGGCCGTTCTTGAGGCTAGATCTGGAGGCACAACTTTAGATTCAGCTTTGGATGGGAAACGACTGCGAGCCGCCTTGATGACGGAGGGCGTGGCTCGGCCATGGACAGGCAACAACTGTGAGCTGAAGAAGCGAATAAAATAAAATAAAATAAAATAAAAGGATGGCTTTTCCATTCTTTTTTCTTATTGTATGAACTCCATGTGATGTGGTCGGGCCTCGAACTCAATCTATGCGAGAATTTTCCCTCCTACGATGCTTTTCCCTTGGATATTTTAAAACTGGAAAAATTTTGCTTTCCGCTCCTATACTGACATGAAATTTTTTAATCGATTTGTGATTTTTCTAATTAAATTTTTTCGCTTGCACAAATTATCTAATCAAGCCTCCCGTTGCCACTATCGAACAATATCAAAGTGTGATGTCGGATTTTGTCAATGTTGATGAATTATGTTCTTTTTTATTTTTATTTTTTTTCCATGATAGCATCCATGTTGATAAAATGTCCTGATGTTGTTGGACAATCATATCAGCCGGGTTTGACTAAATATGGTGTTGGAAGATCTTCATTTGACTATTTGTGCAAGAAGAAGGATTTTGTTAGAAAATTAAAAGTACCAGGAATTGATTAGAAAAAAGGTTAAAGCACGAGATGAAAAGTTTTTTTTTTCTTTTATTTACTTCTAATTAATCATCTTAAGATGGAGTGAACTTTTCTATTTCCATCCAATTGCATTTAGCTCTACAAGATCATGTATATGGACCACTTGTCCTGAATATTGACCTACCATTCATAATCTGACTCTTCTTAAATATTGTCATACTGCTTCGTTACGCATTGCATGCTTGAATATGCATCTACCACTCATAAGACTGTCACTTCTCTTGGAGCTGTACTAAAGTAAGAAGAGAATTCTGCTTGATTCATCGCATTGGTTGGGCCAAACTTGACGAATACAAGAAAAATTGGGCCCTACAGGTAAGAAAAAAGCTTATAGAGCACACTAACTTGTGGATAAGCCCAGAATAGTAAGCCCGTGATCTCCCTCTACAAAATACAAATGTCCTTTGGCAATGTATGCCTCCTCAATATTTAGCCTCTCCTTCTGCAAAAATACATTGACCTGGGCATTGGAGATCCTCCGCAGACAAACGTCCGACCACTTTTTTTGTTTGGTGGTGCGAATTCTTCAAAGCATACGGGTCCATTACCGTCCAGTTGAGGATCCGCACGGTTTGTGCATCAAGAAAGCTTGCTTCTACTAATTAGACTCTATCATATTGATCTACTTAATTTGTTCTTCGCATGTCAAATTATGCAGTGGGGCACAGCCTCTAATGAAGAACTTAAAATAAAGACTTATTTATCTTGATACTTGAAGCATCTAGTAATCTTTTATCCAATGAACCCAATAACTCAGAATTTGAATGGATCTGAATTAACAGCCCAACTATGAAATTTCAATGAAGTTCAAATCCTTACTGTGTGTCACGAAAAGGATTTAATCTAGTTCGTCGGATCTCGGGAGCACGCATGTTGCTCCTTTCCATCTCTCTTAGTTGCTCTGCTCACTCTCTATTTTCTTTTTCCATTTTCCTCTCTTGCTTTCGGTGATCATTCTCTCTCCCTTATTTTATTCTCTTCTTTATGCTCCCCCTCTCTTTTTCCTACTCTCTCTACTTTGTTTTCTTATGCCCTCAAATTCTTCTTCCTTGTCCCACATGTTTCCCTCCTTTTGATTGAACTATCTCCTTTCTTTCTTCTTCACTTTTTCCTCCCCTTTTTCCCCATTGATGTTGTGACGAAGTTTCTTATGTTTACAATAAGACTTAGCATCGAAGGACACAAGCTGCTATAGCAAAAAGTTGATTCTGATTTGGGATTCACCTTAAGTTCTAACTTTCAGGTTCAATTTAGCAGAACATGACTTGGGGTGCTTGGCCTTTAGTATTTAGTCCTAGATACTCTTTACCGTCTTCATTAACTCATCATTATCAGCATTTATTGGCAACTTAGCTTTGTCATCCAATGCCTAGGCCAAACCTTGTCTATTAATAGTGCACCTATCTCGCTTCACCGCCGCCAAAGTTGTACTTCCCTTAAACTTCTCAATTTCTATTTTTGCTCCACACATAATTGCAACAACATAATTACTAGATAATGATTAGATAAGCAAAAGCTCCAAATCAAATCCAAAAAAATCCCAGTCTCAACTCTAATAATAATTGCTGTAAGATTAATGCGGAAGCTAATTGGGTCTTGCCTTTAAATTAATTCAAGAGAATGAAATAACCAAATAAATCAATAAGGAACAATAACGAACATAAGAGATTTACGTAGTTTGGTTTGAATCTTACTTCACAGAAGGAGTGCATCACAAATATTCCACTTCATGCTCAAGTGCTTCGCAATACTAGATTACATTTAAAACCTCAGTATTTTAACCTCATGAAGAGTTATGGTGCTTTTGGTAACATTTATGTTCCTAAGAATAATTTCTTTTTAGAAATAGTTCTTTTTTATTTATACTCTTTTGAATAGTTTCTGAGTAAAATGACGCATTTAGTAATCGTATAAAATTTATGTTCTCGAAATAGGAAAAAAAAAAAATGAATGCGTTTGGTTTGACCCATAAGTTTTTTATGACGTAGAATTTCTTTTTAATTTTTTAATAATTTTTTGAGATTTTTTTCTTTTTCTTTTCTTTTTTTCCGTCTCTTCTTCTTCCTCCACCTACCACCGTCCACTGCCACCGACCACATCTTTGGATGGTATGCTGTTATAAATTTGGATATGATTTCATCTAGTGGCTTACCTTTACAGTACAAATTTTTCTTGCAGTCTCCTTGATGCTTGCTTGGGAGAGTGATTCCGAGTTGTAGAGATTTTGTGGTTAAGTGTATGGAAAGAGATGTGTATGGGATGGTTGTCAAAGGATGAAATACAAATATAGGGATAGAAAACGATTGTCACCAAGTATAAAGGATACGCCACCAACCAAGGATGATAATTGGAATAAACGAAGTTTACCACCAAAACTTAAAGGATGAACCACCCACCAAGAATAAAGGATTTCGTAATAGAAGAAGCTCCCCATCAGGGCCTAAAGGAAAATCCACCAGCCGAGAATAAAGGGTTTCTTGGCTCACTACTGGGAAGTAATCTAGTTTTCAAGGATAAAAAGATTGAAATAGGAGTTATCCATTCTCTAAAAATATTCGCTCGCACAGAAAAAATCTCAAGTATTTTCATTCATAAAATCTTGTCCGGTTATAATTGAGAGACTTCCTCTATTTATAATAGGAATTCAACTTAGGAAATATAAAAATAATAAATAGACATGGGAATTAACCCGACATTAAAGACCTATGAACTCAAAACTTTAACTCTTGAAACTTACAGAACAATAAAGACTCCTAGGAAAATAGAGTGCATTTAATGACTTGGGAACTTGCATTTTTAATTCTTCAATCTTGCAAAATTCATGCTCCTATTTTGACCATAAAATAAATACCCCAAGACTTCATTAAATAACCGAGGAAGTTATTTAGAATGACCTCCCATTGATATGTCATTGATAAACTTTGGGATCAGCAATTACTAAAGCGTACCAAGAAATCAACAACGAATATATCACGTTGATAATTTCGGTAACTTATAATCATCAATATCGATAACTTCGGTAAAAATGGTTCAGTACCGTTTTAGTTGGAAATTTTGGTCTTGACTCATTGAAGCATGCTACCAAATTCTATCTTGGCTTAAATGAGCAATGATGGTGCTAATTAGGCTAATTAAGCTAAGTTGAATGTTCCTATATCATCCTCCTCGCTAAGTTAGATTCATTCATCTTATGTTCTTGTCATACCCTAACTCAACAAGAAGAATGGCGTGACATAGCCATCCTTTCATCAAAGAATGTAGCCTCAACATAACCAAAATTCAACCTACTAGCAATATATATGTACATCCACATATATATATTTGACAAAAATGGCATTTGGTTACAATATCAAAGTATTTCTATAAACAACCAGACCAATATATACACCTCCATCAAAAACTAACTTTTAAACTTATCAACTACATATAACTCATACCAAAAAGTCTTCACTAACAAAAAGCCCTCCCCAATAATGCAATGCTCACGACTTATTTATGGCTCACTAAAGAACCTATAAAAGCAAGTAGATGAAAGTAATGAACTACCATAACTTAGTGAGTAATACATTTTTTCTAAGCGAATCAAACAATTATTATGCACATCTAAAATACAAATATAATTCACTTTCACTAAAATCCAGAATTTAGCGAACCTTCAAGACCAAAGTGTGATATCTCTTACTTTAACATAATATGTTCATAGCAGAAATACCCAAGATAAATAACAAAGCAAACCCTAGTAGTCCAGTCCATTGGCCAATCTCATAAAAACACACGTCAATGGTCCACAAGCATCTAACCATATTCACGCGTCACACTCATGATTAAGCGACCAAGATTCCCTCATTGGTTAGGTCTCCATCTATTATTAGCTGGTGGCTCGGCCACAGGGATATCTTAGACTGGTATGTGCATGCCCACAAACCCCTTAGGGTTCACAAAGACACCAAGCATTAACCATCAATCACAAATCTCCAGTACTCCATAACCAAAATTAGAATGATCTCAAAACTCTAGCAATCAATATTTAAATATCAAAGCACTTTTCACAACCACTTTAACAAATCATGAACTTTTCAAAGTTCTTTCATAAAAGGTTTCACAAACCATTTATAAGCAATCATTCAAGTTGAAGTCAAATGATCATATTCCCCTATTAAACAACAAAATAGCAGTAAAGGCTTGATCCTATTTTATGCAATAAAAGATGCTATTTTCAATTCATAGAGTACTTAATCCATAATGTTTTTCAAAATATGAGTTTAAAACACAAAGAAGAAATAATATCACTTACTTGGGAAAAGTCAAAAACCAACTATGGCGATTACTCGAGTCAAAAAGCACTCGAATTTTTAACAAATAACCGAAAAACAATATCAAAAGATCAATTGAAATGATATTCTAATGAACGATGCCTATTTATCGATAAAACGACATCTATGCTCTAATGAAATGCTCACCTCTAGCAGAAATCTAATGTTGTTCGCTAGGCATAGCTTGCATGTTAAACTTCATTATGCCACAACTTCCTCCACAAAATTCCATTTCAAGCCAACTTATAATCCTTAGAAAGCCATTTTGATATATTATAAGAAATCCAACTCAGCTGCCCCAAGACCTCATCAGAAATGACTAAAAATCTTATCAAAGTTACTATTCGGAACTCTATCCAAAAGGCGCATTGAACTTGAAAATTTCATTCCGGGTAAACTGTAAGCTCAAATTAAGATTCGCAAAATACTACAACTTCACAACACCCTAAGCTATTATTTCTATAAAAATATGTAGCTCAACAACTCAAAAATTGGACTTAATTGCATGAATTTCCAATATTTCCGAATTTCAAGCCCTAAGTTCAAAACTACTTCGATTGAACAAACAAAGGTGTGACATCTCAATTTTTAGCTTGACAAAATAGCGAGCCTCAAATATATAACAGCCCACACCACATCATTGAATCTGTCGTCAGACTACGCCATTTGCATCCTCACCGTGTCATCACTGAGCGACACCATTTCCACCTCATTCAAGGATGCATCTACATCACCAAGTCACTGCCGCTACCTTGTCGCTAATGAGAGTGCTAGTATGAATAAAATAAAGGAGTTAGGGAAGAGAATAAGAACAAAAGATTTATAGTGGTTCGGCTTAATCCAAGCCTACGTCCACTCTCCCACGATGACAGCCTTCTTGGCTGGATTCCACTATGCAATCAACAAGAGATTACAACTGAAAAGTGCGGACATTAGTAGTAGATCACACTATCTCACTAAGTCACTCTTTCGGTATTTCTCTCATGATTACAAACGTTTAAGCTCTTCAAAGACAAGTGTATAATCGAAGATCGCTCAGACTTTGGAATTATAAATTTTACGCTCCGTCTCTTACTTGCTCATCGATCTTTCATCTCCTTAAATACTCCTCCACTTCCAAACTACCCGTTGGACAGCATCCCGGAGAATCGTCTTCCAATATACCAATTGGACAGCTCTGTATCTAGAAGATTTGGTAACCGTTGAGTGACAAAGGTAAAATCTCAAATTGATTCCGATCGCCCATACAAACGAAATATTGGTTTCCATAAGTAAAGCTTCTTCGTATAGAAAGTTCTTGTCTTCAAGTTCCAATCGTCAATCAAATAGATTGAATCAATCAAATCAATCTTGATGTGGAATCCAAACCAGATCACTAGCCATTATATGATTGGGCTTGAGTTACGATTCATCATCGAATCTGGATGTAAAGTCTCGAGTCCAGACTTTACAATCTGAGTCCGACAACCGAGTCGGCAGTCTTCGACTTTGAGTCTTGAGTCCGCAGCCTTCGACTTTGACTCTTGAGTCGGCAGCCTTCTTGGACTTTGACACGTAAGTCTGGATATCTTGAGAATATACTTTGGACATGAGTTACGTTCAGTCTTCCGGTCGTCTTCACACTTTGACAATATCCTTTACATGTTCTATAATCTGCATGGTCTATTACTTAACCATCAAACATGTTAGTAGCCTTTGATTTATTTTGTCATCTTCAAAACATCATAAGGGATTTCCTAACAATCTCCCCCTTTTTTATGATGACAAAACAATCTCTGAATATGCAGATTTGTAAACATACTTTTAAATCAAAGGATATCACAAATAGATTGAGCATAAGAATATATAGAAAAATAATCGCAGCTCAATATTATGCAATAATATCAAACCAATCAGCACATATGCATATTCATATCTTCTCCCCCTTTTTGTCATAATCAAAAGCGATAATAATAAATTCACATAGAGAATATAAAATGATAACAAATGTGTTTGGCATAAATTCCAAAATCAGCTTTTATAAATCGAATATTAAAGATATGCAATATAGCTCACTTCGATCATATATATCAGGAAATATCCAATGAAAATCACGGATGCATTATAACTTGCACGTACCATTTTTGTCATAATAAAATGATAATATCAATACAAGATTTATTAATGACAAAAGGTAATAAAAGATGCACTAACCGGATTTTTTAGATAAATTCTGACACATTTACCTTTCCTTTCATTCATAATAAGATCACGATCAATCCAAAAAGATTTTTCCATAATTGATCAAAGCTCCCCCTCAATTTGTTGCCTTTTTGAGATGATCACGATTCTTTTCCTTTTCTTTTGGATTTGATTTCTCCCCCAATTGTCGTCATGACAATATTTGCAAATAGAAACAATTGTTGCAATTGTCGCAGGAGATATTTTCTGATTGCACCAAAATCTGCATAGATTTGTAATCATTCTTGCCTTATTGAATTTCCTGCAATCAACTCATTTCCCTTTTGGTATCCATCAATTTGGATCCTTCCTTGACGTTAGAATAGAAAATCTCCATAATCAAATATTCTTTCTTAATTCATCGTAACAAAGTATTCAAAGAAAGAATATTATGCACAATGATATTTTGAAAAATAAATTCTCACTTAGTCATAGTACAATAAAATCAAAGAGAATAAAATCCTTGAATATCTCAGAAAAAAATATATCTTGCAAAATTAGTATAACGTAGAATCGGATTTTTACTTTGCAAAATATGACAATTTGAGAGCATAAAATTAAACCAAATAATCTGAATTATCTCAAATAATCACACGTACTAAATCAAATCTTAACTCACAAATCACAAAAATAAATCATACGATTCTTTCTTCCATAAAACAAAATATGATCATTATAAAATCCCAATCAACCAAGGATATATCGAATATCAAGCATAATGAGAATTATTGCCCAAATCAAATTGAGAATAAAAATTCCTTACCAAATCCTCTTTCTTCTTTCTTCTTTATATCCTGCAAAAATAACTTATATTTTCTTTGGTACCCATTTTTTCTTGGGTCCATGAGAGTTAGCAGAATATGTTGCTTTTATCTAATTTTTCTTAATAGGTCTCCAGACTTGAGAAAGATCTTGTTGCCTAAGTCGAGAATTCTCATTTTTAAGTTCGAAAATCCTTTTAAGAGAAGATTTGATATTTGAACAAATCTCATTTATATACTTTGAAACTTTGAGAAGAATTTTTGAATTGCTTACCTCGATTTCCTCATCGGATTCTGAGTCTGTGTCCGAGTCAGACTTTGATTCTAAGTCTGTGTCTGAATCAGACTCAGATTTTGAATGTGCTATCAAGCATATATTTTCTTGATCATCATCTTCTTTCATGATTCTTTTATGGCCATTATGCTTGTACTGACTTCTTCCAACGAATTTCCTTCCTTTTCTACTCAGCTTTTTAAATTTCTCGACCATAAATGCAAGTTCTTCATTGTCCATGTCATTTTCTGAGTCTGTTTCATCAAAAACAGCATTAGATATTAAAGCAATGGACTTCTTACCTTCGAGATCTTCGTCATTAAGTTGTTCCACTTCATAGGATTGAAGAGTGCCAATCAATTCATCAACGGAGAGTGGCATAATCCTCTCGAGTCTCCCGGATTGAAGTCTTGACATGGTTCCAATCTTTTGAAAGACCTCGCAAGAGTTTGTTGACCTTCATTGAGAAGAAATTGGGTGACCTTGATATGCCAAACCGTTTACAATTTCTGTAAAACGATCGAACATATCTCCAATTGACTCTCCTTGCTTCATCTTGAAGGATTCATATTGGCCAAGCAAGAAGTTTACTTTTGTCTCTTTTACACGATCGGTCCCTTCATATGTAACATGAAGTTTATCCCAAACTTCTTTTACTGTTTCACATGAAGAAATTCTGTTATATTCAGCAGAGACAAAGCGCAATATAAAGAATAAATTGCTTTCGCATCAAGCGCTTCTCTTTTGGACAACTCCGTCCGAGACATAGGAGCGGGGGTTTGGTTTCTTTGTCTTTGCCATTCTTATTTGATGTAGTCGCAGCAATGAGGTTGATTCCTCTTTCCACAACATCCCATTGTAAGAGATCTCTAGATCTTAGGAATGCTTTCATTTTGTTCTTCCATACGTCGTATTCCTTTCCATCAAAATATGGTGGCCTTGTGTTGCTTTGCCCTTCCATAAGTCCTGGTGCCAACATACTAGCCATAAAGAATCTTTAGCTCAAAAGTAAAAACACTTTTATAAACCGAGCACTTGGCTCTGATACCAATTGAGAGTGCTAGTATGAATAAAATAAAGGAGTTAGGAAAGAGAATAAGAACAAAAGATTTATAGTGGTTCGGCTTAATCCAAGCCTACGTCCACTCTCCCACGATGACAGCCTTCTTGGCTGGATTCCACTATGCAATCAACAAGAGATTACAACTTCGAGTGCATACACTTAGTAGTAGATCACACTATCTCACTAAGTCACTCTTTCGGTATTTCTCTCACGATTACAAACGTTTAAGCTCTTCAAAGACAAGTGTATAATCGAAGATCGCTCAGACTTTGGAATTATAAATTTTACGCTCCGTCTCTTACTTGCTCATCGGTCCTTCATCTCCTTAAATACTCCTCCACTTCCAAACTACCCGTTGGACAGCATCCCGGAGAATCGTCTTCCAATATACCAATTGGACAGCTCTGTATCTAGAAGATTTGGTAGCCGTTGAGTGACAAAGGTAAAATCCCAAATTGATTCCGATCGCCCATACAAACGAAATCTTGGTTTCCATAAGTAAAACTTCTTCGTATAGAAAGTTCTTGTCTTCAAGTTCCAATCGTCAATCAAATAGATTGAATCAATCAAATCAATCTTGATGTGGAATCCAAACCAGATCACTAGCCGTTATATGATTGGGCTTGAGTTACGATTCATCGAACTGGATGTAAAGTCCGAGTCAGTAGACTTTACAATCTGAGTCCGACAACTGAGTCCGGCAGTCTTCGACTTTGAGTCTTGAGTCGGGCTAGTCTTCGACTTTGACTCTTGAGTCCGGCGATCTTCGACTTTGACACGAAGTCCTGGATATCTTCTAATATACTTTGGACATGAGTTACGTTCAGGTCTTCCGGTCGTCTTCACACTTTGACAATATCCTTTACATGTTCTATAATCTGCATGGTCTATTACTTAACCATCAAACATGTTAGTAGCCTTTGATTTATTTTGTCATCTTCAAAACATCATAAGGGATTTCCCTAACAGCTAACAACTCCAACGCCCGTTCCCACCACACAAGGACCAACTCAAGCAATCATTCCTTTCACCTTGTCGCACTCATAGTTAGTAAACAATGAATTGCGCCTACCCTAGCTAGTGTGGAGTGCACTGACCAGGACAACCAACATGTCACTTAATCCCCCACCGTTTCCCAAATTGTGATGAATCATCAGCAGCGAGCAGCAAGTGAAGAAGAAACACATAAGATAAAAGCATAACAGCCATTCCTCACATTCTTTTTCCCAGCTTCACCATCTGCTCGTCCCCTCCCCCTCATTTTGCTACCATGTCCACTCTATAGGGTTAGCAGGTTGACCAATTGCATGTGAAGCCTTCCTTAGCAAAAGAGCGATAGATGACACCTCAGTTGCTGCAATGGACTGGTGAAGACTGAATGAGAGAGGAAGCCACTTGTCCTCTTATCTCCACCGCAAGTCTTCCAATGCCCCCAATTCTTTTCTCCTTTTCATTCCCCTGATGTATGTAGAACAAACATCTTTACCATTATACCTCACTTTCTACCATTTTAGTCCACATCTCTCTCAAGTTCACCCATCGTCCGACGTCCCCTTAGCTCATTGTCACACCCTTCCTCAAGCTTGCTGTTCGGTGCAAGCCTTCTACTCACAACCCTCGACCGTAAAAGATAGAAGGACTTAGCTGCCTAAGTCGGCCCTTGGGCGCACCTCAGCCCTACCGTTGCCGTTGTCAACCTCGCCTTCATCCTATCGAGTCACAGCTGTTGTCCACGAGTATCTGAAACAAGTAGATATCTTTCGTTCCAACCTATATCAATCGTTTGTTGTGTGACAAGGAGAGTTTCCTCAAAAATCTGTTGAATCTAGTGTTTTTGGAAATGTTAACCTTTAGTCAATAGGTTTACAGACAAGGTTATATAGTTCGAAAGCTTGGAACGTTAGTCGTCGAGTTAGCATATCCTTTTAAGAGAGTTATATATTCAATATGCATACACCACTAGGCTGAAATTGCTGAGGGTTGAGCCCAAATGGAAAATAATTTGTCAAGGTAGGTTCAGTTTTAGCCCAACCTCGAGTTTTGCTAATTTTTACCGACTTTTGTGATGTGAATTTCATGTGGCATTCTTCATGAAAGTCATCCCTTATTGGCTGCTTTCTGACATACTTTAATTTCAGAATTGACTTCATACAACAAAGATATATTGAAAAACTACAAGGTTCGAAATATGACTTCAAGGTAGCTGAACCGATTACATCCTACTTTCCATTTTCCACAAATTTTTCGGTAAAAAGTTCTATCATGTGTCATTCATAAAATTTGTAGAGTACATCCTACGCTACCACATATTAAATTTCTATGATTTTTCAATCTCATTTAGCTTGCAAAATATGTATTTTTCTGCTCTATTACATTCTAGAAAATTTGACTGTTTTGGGCCCGATTTACAAAATTTAGAACTATATGAACTGAATCAGACTTTGAATCCTTCCCTGACTATGTCATATTGAATTTTTATAATTTTTTAAACCCGTTTACCTGGACAACAACTATTGTTTCTAAAGGCATGCAAAACGCCTTATAAGGCTAGTTTAAAGCCTAGAATATGGGATTCTTCTTACAGTTCACCTAATATCAGCATGGGTGAATTTATATTCGTCTAAAGGATAAAAATGACTGAGATTCATTAGATTCATGCTTGAGTCTCTAGATAGTAGTAACGTTAGCATGTTTTTAAATTGAATTATGGAATTGCCACACCATGATGCGAATGTATGACTGAGAATGCCATCAATCATTGGGACGACAACAACCCGGATTGTGGTAGGGATGCCTGAAGTGGTAACTAGGTTCCTCCAAATGCTTGAGGGGTGTAATGCAGGTTCCTCATATATCCTCGCAATGCCGAACGGGTGCAAGATGCTCGAGGGTAACACGGTTCCCTAGATGATGATGGTAGCATGATTTACTTCTAAATTGAGCTAGTGGTTTTTGGTTGGGAAAAGTTGTTACCTTTATTGATTTGTCATGTATTTTGAAAAGGTTCATGGGTAAGTTGACGTGAAAGTGACTTACTAAAACTCATATTGAGGCTTTCCTTATCAGAACAGTGATCAATTTCTGTAGTATAGAGCAGTGGATCTTTTGCTTGATGGGTTTAGGCTCACTAGTTGTTGACTTTATTTTTACAAATCAATAGAAATGTCGATCCCACCTATCTTCCCCATGGTCTAGTTGACTTCACATGGCAAGAAAACGAGTTCATAGACCCTGATTTTTCATATACAATTTTTATCCGGATCAAGTCTCGTATGATTGTTGATATAGGGCCTCCGACGAGGCATGTCACTTTTGCATTCGTCGGGATGTACGCCAACATTAATGGGCACATGGTGGGTCCCCTCTCACTATTCACCAATGGGCCAAGAGACGGAGGTAACCTCGCCACATAGAAGGGAGGGAGGAAGGTAACTAGATTTTTGGAGCTTGGAAGATTTTTTACAAAGTCAAGGCAGGGTTAGACAACCACATGTATAGTAAGGTTGGGACAAGATAACCAACCGATAGCCGGTGTAATCAATAGTACTAACCCTTTTGAATTTCCCAGTGTATCAAACTCATTGTCTAACATATACATAAATAAATAAGAAATGAAGTTGCCCCATTTATAGAAGTTCGTGTGTACTCAGAGATTACTTTAGTCCCTTACGTTTAAGAAAAAATGAAATAAAAAGATAACTGTGCTAGTAGTTCTACATTAGCTACAACGTGTTGGAGGCATCACAGAAGGGTGCAAACACTCATCAACATTGCAAAATGGAGTTGAGTCAACTTAGAGAGACCCTCTCCTCTTTTCCCCTTTCTTTTTCTTTTTCCCTTCTTTTTTCTCCTCTTTTTCTCTTTCTTTTTCCCCTGAGTGAGCTTTCTGTCCCCCTCTCTTTTCTTAAAAGAGCCACAAGTTCCACCGCTCTCTTTGCTTCTTTTGTTGACTTTTCAAACTCCCCCTTTTCATCCTTTTTTACTTTTCAAAGTTCATATTTTACACTTCTAATACCTAATAGACATCAAAACAAAGCATCGACCCAAATGAACAAGACCTATACAACAAGCAACTCAAACTTGATTTTGAGTGTTAAATGGAAATAGGCCAACACATGGTGCTCTAGTGGTAGGTTCGGCGAGCCACCACTGGCGTGACGTTGGAGATGGAGAAGGCGGGCCAGGTTACATGGATGGTTAGGTAAGAGACGACTGGCGAATGGCTAGAAATCGACTGAGAGTCAGTCGGCAAACAGACGTGCTGGAGCAAGTCATTTTTGATCGAGAGAGTGAAGACCAGGAGGGAGAGTGTGGGAGGGACATATAGTCCTTTATTATTCGTGTGCTAGTGGTGTCAAAGCCTTCTTTTCAGCTACACTAATTGACAATATAGAATTAGAAGTGAGCATGGCTTGAGTGAGCAATTTTTAGTGGTATGTAATGGGAACCACCCAAACCGAGAAACACCCGGATTGGACCGATTGGTTTTGGGCGATTCCTAGAGAGGGCGGTCCGATTCTTGATTCCCAATCTTGGAACCGGTGGCCAGTTGGTCTGGTTCCTAGTTCTAATGTCGGAATCGAACTAACCGAACCAAATTGGTTGATAATATATATATATATATATATATATATATATAATATAATATAATATAATATATTTAAATTTCTTAAGAAACAAATCTCAATTCCTCCCAATTTCTCCCATTTCCAGTTGAATCTCTACTCACTTTCATTCACCTCTCTCACTCAACAAGACCTCTCACCTTAACAACAATGAAGACACTCTAAAGTTCTAAGCGTGGAATTGGTGGGGGTGAAAGAATGGATATTCCTCAAGTGTTAAGTAAATTCATGGAGGGGGCATTGTTAATGAGTTTTACTTCATCAACAAGGATTCCCCCTAACTTCCAACCATAAAAAAATAAAACTAATTTCTTTTTGCTGGCAAAAGTCCTCGAAATATTAGTGGGGGCGATGGGAGGTGCGAGTAGTGGGACGGCAAATCTGACGGATCCATTCTGAAGCTCAACCGAGGAGTCAGTCCTCATCATCTCAAACTCGAGCCCGTTGCAAAATTTTTCAATTTATTTTTTCCCTGAAACGGCAAACTTACCAGTTCCATTCAACTGGACTGATCAGTTGGTCCGGTTCCTAGTTCCAAGACCGGTTGGTCCGTTTCTTGATCCCAGAATCTAGGAATCGGTCGTCCCAGTCCATTTTTCGATTTCACCTTAAAACCGAACCAGACCGGGAATCGATTAATCCTAGCGGTTCCCATCCTAGAATTGGGAACTGCCAACCGGTTCTAAAAAATTGAAATTGGGAACCATATGTTGATTTTATGGGTTTACTCGATAACTGAACTGCCAATTTGGTCCGATTCCTATATGGGTCCATGTAACCAGTCCCACCAAACGTCATGCACTTAGTGCGACATTTTCCAGTAAGTTAGAGTAAATTAAAAAAAAAAAATTCCATATTCTTAGTTGCAATATCAATAAAAAGACTAAACTCATATTAAAAGCTGAGAGTTGAGCCCATGAGTCAATGGGTGTTGAGATTGAGGGTCGCAATCATGAATGAGAGATAATAAGATAACTCAAATGAGGTAATAGTGAGACAAGATAGGCACTCAATTAATGGGTGTTGTGTGTCGCGATCCCATCTCACAGCCCTTAATCCTTCTCGTGAAAAAAGGAAAGGGGAAAAGTCGGATTTAGGGATATTTAACCATGAAAGTTCCCTCACGGTTCTCAACCACAGGGATGTCATCACCTCATCCCTAGACAAACCTGTCATGAGTTCCCTTTACAAGGTCATGAGTTCTCCCAAATTCGTACCCCACGTGACAACGGAGTATCATGATTTGTACCCACACGGCCGACACATCTCAAGAGAGGAGGTCGGGCGTGAATATCGGATTTAACGGTACTTTTACCATAGTAGTATTCCCTCTGGTACTCCTTCCTAAGGATAGCATCACTTCATCCATTAGGAATTTTCCACATGCGGGTATGCTAAATCATGGTGAGTCCTATTGGGACCCATACCCCGCATGACAAGTTCATTTATACAGTCTAGTTGTTTTGGACAACCGACAAATAAGATAGGAGTCACCACTAGCCTCATTTTTGGGGATCGGTTAGAAACCTAATTGAAGGTCGGAAGTGTTCCCTCAATTTCTACGCACCTAGATATCTAGGTCCGAAGACTTGGGTTACGCCAATATTTCTTTTAGTGCCATTTTGGCACCTAAACAGTATGTTGTATTTAGCTAACGTGTCCATGCATTTCTTTTTACATTTTTCGGATCATTTAGTCCTAAACTAAGCGATCATGCATGGTTGGTCATTTTCATGCTATTCTATTTCTAAAGAAAATGAAAAGGAAACACCCAATTGAATTGAAAATTACAAGACATAAAGTAATACTAAAGGAAACAGTAAATCTATCATACAATTTTAGAAAATATAAAAAGAAACACAATTGAAAAGGATAAGAGGAAGAAAGAACCGCAACTCATCGAACTTTATACAACAAAAGAAACCCAAGACATATGTCGGGAAAATGATAGCACACGATTATGATCGGAATAGATATCGACCTCTACCGTCTTTATGTCTTCTCCATCTTCATGATCCTAAACTAAACTTAGAATATGGCCAACATGTTGGCAAGCAAGTTTTGTTAAGAGCTCAAGTGCAGAATTCTTACAGAAAAAATAAAACAAAATTGTTAGAACTTTATCCAAACAGGGGTTAGAATAGGGGTTCGAATTTAATCACATGTCTAGATTCTAATCTAGTTTTCAAAAAAAAAAATGGAAAGTGGTCCAAACGATGAGCAATATGCATGAAATTAATGGCATTAGAAACCTGTAAACATGCCTTACAACTTCCTAGAATGACTCGAGTCCAAACTAGGTCAATTAGGTGCTCTAATATCAAGATCTCTAAGAGTGTGTGTGTTACTAACTTAGAAAAATAGAACACAAGCATGTATTAGAAAACCTCAAAGTTATTCAAATAATGTACAAATAGGATGAAGAAATCGCATGAGACTTAAGATTGGATGTGATGGAGATTTTGGATAATCATCTAATCCTAAGTTAGCATGTAAAATGTTATACAATTTAAATGAAATTATAAAATGATTCAAGATTCTTAATGGTATGCTTGGGAATTCTAAGTGTGATGAACACCTTTGTGGCAAAAATTTAACGAACAAGATGACATTTAAGAGATATGACCTAAATATATATATGCGAACCTTATAACATTCAGTTTAATTATCAAGAAGGCATGCGCGCAAAATTTGGTCTCAAAATGACTAGAACAAGCATGGCAAATGCATATATAGCAAGATTTTGTTTCAGTATTAACCTCACAAAACGAGCATGAGTTCACCCATTTTCAAGACATACAAAAATTCTACAAAAAATCCTACATATAGAGCATGCAATGATAAACATTTATCGTTAAGTGTTTGAAATCCACATGTGATTGCATGAACCATAGCAAAAATAGCAAAATAGATATGCATATCTAAGCTATGTATTGCTGTAGTATATTTTCACCTTAATTCATGCAATTGACTCATTTGCTAACATCAAGACTTTGCTAAGCATACATCAATTGAACATATACAGTGTGTATTTTAACTTTCATGAAGGACTTGAGACAAAACAAGCTCATTTGTGGACTTAATTATACCAAAACAGAATTCAGATCAATGTAGGGCAGATTGTCTTATGTTCAGATTTAAGCGATTTTAACCTAGTTAATCATGTCTAAAAAATTCAAAAAAAAAAAAAATACATGACATGCACTACACTATTACAACAACTTTCATGAAGGAAAGTACTTCCATAAATAAATATTGAGATCAGTATAAAAATGACAAAATCAGATATCAACATAGAACAAATTGCCCTAGGCTCAGATCTGAGCGAATTTAACCTAGTTAAGCACATCCAAAAATCTCGAAAAAAATTACAGCACATGGACAAGATGAATTAGAACAAAACTTATGAGGGAAAGATTATCCAGAAATCATCACAGAAGGCTACACGAAAATAGTAAAATCTCATTTTGAAACAAGAACAAAACTGAAAATCCACATGAACTACTACCGAATTGCTCATCTTTGGAGGTGTTTTTAAGGGTCAAACGATGCTCGATTGGACCGTGCAACCTATCATTTGAAGCTTATAATGTGTATTATCTAAATCTAAGATGACTCAAGTTAAAATGAGGTCGTTTCATACCTCATTTTGGCCTAATCGTCACATCATTTCTATTGCTACGAAATTGCATATTCAAACTAAATTAACAACAAGCATTCAAGTTCATCATTCAAGAATGATCAATTGCAGAAAATCATTATCCAAATCCATCATCTAACATCTAATCATCATATATTTACTTAAAATTGAACCCTAAGCCTGACCAGTTAATCTGATCTTGCTTCACAAGGTTCGAGACTGAGAAATTACTTTTTATCGATTTTTGTCAATTTTAATCACAGTCGGACAAGATGCAAGCCTTCGAATCACGATCAAAACTTCAAGGACGCGGATCAGATTGCCGCGAACCACCACAAAGCCAGTCAGACTGCCTGCAAAAATAGAAACTAGAACTGGTCCAATCCAACCTACCTTCATGCGTTGGCGAAGGAAGATTAGGCTGATTAGAGCCTGCTAGTGGTCGATCAGTTGATCCTTGCCCACAACGAGGTCAAGGACTTCCAGAACGATTGATCGCCAACAAATAGGGGCGCTTGGGAGCACTGATGGTAGCCGGTTCAAGCTAGAACAGAACTAGTCCCACTTGGACTAGTTTTGACGCCTCCGTTCTTCAAGGCCCTGACCACTAAAGGGTTGGGGTTTCTCCTATGGACATATCTGCACCGATCAAGATGCCAAAAACCACCGGAAAGTGGTTGATCTGGCCTACTGAACCGATTGAAGACAAGACCGACATGATTGCCAATCTTTAGTTCGGCTAAGGAGAGCTATCAGATGAGAAGAATCAGCCATCGTCTACCCCTACTAGTACTTCAGTTGAGATGGGGAGAGGGTGAAGACCACCGTGGTAGTTGGCAATGGTCGATAAGCTGCCAATTCAAGGTCGGCAAGCAACAGCCAAAGGAGTCAGCTTGAGGCCGTTCGAAGGGGGGAGAGAGAGAGAGAGAGTTAGTTAGCTGCAAAAACCAGAGAGAGAGAGAGAGAGAGAGAGATTTCGTGCAAAATGAACCCTCCTCAAAATGGAGGGAAAATTGGACTTATATATTACCCCCAAGTTAAGCGATTTAGGTTGTCAGTTCGATCCAAGGGATGAAATTTCGATCCAATGGTCAAAAATTAATTTTAAAGGCTCTATGATGATCTCGAGGTGTCGAGTAATCTATCTAGTGGGTTTGATTTGCAAAAACTTGAGCCAAAATCAAGAATCATGTCGAAATGTCCAATTTTGGATTAATTTGCAATTTGACGAAATTCGACGATCAATCTATAAAATTTCAAGAAATCGAAGGGGCGGAAGTGAAATTGACATTGAGAGGATTTGAACCAGTCGCCAAAGGTCATGAATCGGCCGACAAGGGGCTAAACAGCCATCCCCACCGGCGGCCAGTCAAACCAGTTCGGTCTAGTTTGGTTGGGTTTTGATCGATTCTTGACTGATTTGATCCGGTTCTGGCTATTTAGCCTACTTGGGACCCTTGTGGGTCCTAAATTTATGCAATTTGGTCCCTAAATGACCAAATTGAAAAGGAATTTCACCCTCTTTAAGAAGAAATTGGCCAATTGAGATGCGCTTAAGCTAATCAAATCTTATGAACATGATCTAGAGGTCTTTTATAGACCTAATTGAATGTTTAACATGAAAGGCAATGGGTAAAAATCATGAGTGCTTTGAATTGGGCCTAAAAGGCTAAAATGGTCAAAGTTGCAATTCAATGAGCGAGATTGCAAATTAACTAAAATAGAACTCAATTAATGTCACGATTGTCCTATCTAATGAACTATCCATGTGTAAGATCACTTATCACATTCAGAATGACCTTGAATTGAAGCGCTCGAGCTTATATCAAAAATGAATCTAGGCCTACTATTAAAATTGGACCTAGATTTATGAAATTAAACCATAACCATGAATGGGTCAATTCAAAATTTGACATTTGATGCTTAATTGCTCAAAATTTTTATGCTTAGGAGGAAAAAATTCTTCAAATTGATGAGTTTTTATGTGAATTTTCTAAAATTGATTTTGGATTTGGACTTATCTTTAGAAAATGAGTAAAAACGATTGTCCGTTCACAAATTATGAACGATCAATTTTGGTCCCCTAATTATGTCTTAAAACGGCAATTCGCATTTTGACTCAGTAAAACACAAAATTGAATGCACAAGCAGATTTTAAATAGTCCCTAAACCGAATGTTGAAGAAGGAATTACACCGAATTGTGACTAAAATAAAAGTAATTTTATTTTTGGTCGGTTTAAAACCTAAAACTGAAAAATTCATAAATCAAAGTTCTTAATTGGATTTTGTGAAATTTCAACCACAAAAGTCAAATTGGCATTAAAATAAATGTATTTGTACCTTTTTTTTTTATTTTTTCGAATTTTTTGGTAAAAATTTGACTAAAAGTCAACCATTTAGTTGACTTTTTCTAAGATATTGATTTTTTTGTAAAAATTTTGAATTTTCAAGAAATTAATTTGATAAAAGTAAAATTAAGGCTAAATAGCATCTTTTTGGGTAAAAAGTGAAATTTAACATGGGGTTGACTTTTGGTCAAAGGGTTGACCAAAAAGTCAATCCAAAAATCAATCATTTGATTTTTCGAGTTTTTCCTGAAAATGAACTAGAAATTACTTAAAAACAACAATGCAAAAGAAAGAAATTAAAAACAACACTTTTTGGCCAAGAAATGGGGCTTCGTCGTGATCGTAAAACCCAAATCTCGATTTTTTACCTTTTAATAACGCGTCAACTAAAAATCAAGTGTCAACATTGTGCTCCAAATTAAGGGTTTTAGTGTTTTCATTTTTCTTAAATTATTTTTTGTTCGACACTTTTCTTAAAAATTAAATATATATATATATATTTATATATCACCAATCCGACCGGATGGTAAGGTAGGCGGTTCCACACCTAGAACTACGAACCATATCGGTACCCATTGTTTCTAATAAATTGGAAATGAGAACTGAACTAGCTCCTTAGGAACCACCAATTTTGGGCGATCCGGGTAGTTCCCAATTCTTTTGCACACATGTATATAACCATATCTCCATGTTCCAACTAGAATTCTCGATTTGTAACTGAACAAATATTGACTCTACCCATTGTTTTCTTTTGTCTAACACACATGCTTTTTTTTTCCTAGGGGTTAATATCTTGAAAAATTCAAAAGTAATTCACATGTGATAAATTTACCCCAAATTAATTTTTTGGTCACCAAATATGCCAAATTAAAACACTTTTGACAAATTTACCCCTAACTTATATACTTGTAACAAATTTACTCTCTATTAATTTCTATTCAATTTTACTGTCAAATTACTAAATTGAATGATACATGATAGTTGACTAGTACACCAATTTGGAATTTTACTCCGTTTGTCACAGTTCTACCATTTTTGTGATTTTTTTTTGTATTAATTCATTTTAACAGAGGGTATATTATCATAAATGTACTAGTTTAGGGTTTTTGGCTGTCGAATAAATTAGTTTAGGATAAATTTATCATAAGTGCATCAATCTGGGATTTTTTGTGGTCATTTTGAGTAGGTTTATCACAGGTGTATCAGTTTAGGGTTTTTCGTGATTAAAAAAAAATTGGGATAAATTTGACATATGTGTATTAGTTTGAGATTTTTCAAGATAATAACCATTTTGCTTTTGACCATAGGATGCCCACACTCCTCCAAGGAACTTTTTCTTTTACTTATGCTCTAAGATAACAACATTGAAGATGTGTTCCTAAGCTTCAGAGGCCTGGCACTTACTACACCTTCACCAACTACCTCTTCCGGACCCTGGTCAGCCACGGGATTTTCGCCTATAGAGACAGCGAAGACTTTCACGCCAGTGATCAGATCAGCGACCTCTCGAGAGCGGTCAGCAAATCCAAGATCTGCATACCGATCCTCTCCAGAGGCTACGTGTCGAGCGCTTGGTGCCTCCCAGCTCGCTCAAGTAATGCTACCCATCAGCTTTGACATCAAGCTCGGGTTGGGACAGCTCAAGGAGACCATCATGGAGCACAAGGAGAGGCTCGATGCCAATATCGAAAGTTGGAAGGATCGTCTGAGAGAAGTGGCTGAGGACACGGAATTGAATATCCAACCGTAATTAAATGCTCATTAATGGAGCTTTTCTCAAGCATCAATCGAAATGCTACTCTCTTAAAATTCTTGTAAATGGCTACGAAAACTTGCCTGAGTGGTTCAAAAATTCGACAGGAAATATATTGGTCGATGTGTCATATGCAAACTGGATTTTGATACCTGAGCAGTAAATTTCATTTCTTACAAAATAATAATGATATAACAAAAATAAAACAAAGACAATTCACCAATTCTCATACATAAGCAGGGCCATTTTGGCTAGTGATAGTTATATGAGTGCATTTGATCTTATTCTAGAATGATGCCTGTAATTTGGATGGCAAAGAAACATATTTTTTCTCAGTAATAGGGGTAAATTGTAGGTTTATCTGTATCACGCCAATCATATTATGTGGAGTTTATTAAACTAAAATCCTTTTGGCTTTATAAAATTTACCTGGGACTTGAAATGGTGATCCAAGTCGAATGCTATCTGCTAGGAAGTAGTAGTGAGATTATAATTTGTTTTCTTTCGCTAAAAGTGTTTGGTTTGTGGCAGAAACATCGAAGCCACTGAGCTCGCTTTCAAAGTGGTTCTGCGTAAGCCGGGAGGAGACGAAAGACCTCTGGACAGCAAATTGGTAGGTTGGGAAGAGGGTCAGACCTCTGGGGAAGACAATGGGAGTGTCGGAAGAAGGATCACCTCATGGCAAAAGGGTAAGCTGTTGGGAAATGGGTCATATGGACGTGTCTATGAAGCCTTAACCGAGTAAGATTCCTTAGCTTCTCTCTCTGATAATCAGTAAGTTATTTTTGCCATAAGCATTTTCTGGGGCAAAGTATAATCGGTGTTCTCCCATTATGATGTTCGCTTGAAATTTCATTGCACTTCTTAGTGTTGCATTCTTTAGTTGGGATTGGGATGGCATCTATACACGGTAGAACATGTTATCATTTGGTTAACATAAAGCGCTTTAAAGAGACATGACAAATGGTTATCCAATTGCTTAAGTGCTTGATCTTCATATTTGGAATTGGAGTTCTAACACGATTGGCATTGTACTTATTAAAGACCATTCTTGATTATTGATCAGATTGATGAAGTACAGATCCAGTATATCAAAAATCATGTAAATTTAGTTGTTCATTGTTTTTCTGTAACATTACTAGCTTGAATAGTGAGTAATTTTATATTTCTTTTTTGAGGAATGGATAGTGTGATAAATCAGCACGTACGGAAAACATTTTTTAGAAACTATTATTTGATTATAAATTCAAATGCTGAAAGCTAGGGAACTATTTTACTTATATTAATGAGGGCAACTCTTTTTCTTTCTTTATATCATCTGGAGTGTAAAATTATTTTGACCATGTCTTGTCAAGGCATCATTCACGAAAGAATTGGCATTTATATTTTCTGTCATTCTTTTCTGTTTCCACAGTGATGGATCCGTTTTCGCTGTAAAGGAGGTTTCTTTGTTACATCAAGGAAGCCAAAGCTTATTGTATCTTGAGCAGGTAATAGCTTGTCTTTCTGTATCTTCTCAACTGGCCCTTAGGCATGACTACTTGATTAATCTCTTTCTTTTAACTGCTAAGCTGACGTATATAGCAAAAAGACTGCCGTTGAATACAACCATAAATCTGGTGTGAGTTCAATAGATTTTATTTTGACTCCTTTTTTTTTTTAGTTGATGCTCTACTTTCTTTTCAGGAAATTTCTCTTTTAAGTAAGCTTCAACATGACAACATAGTTTGATATTACGGCACTGAGAAGGTGTGTTCCTTCTTTCTAAGTTTCTTTCTGCAGCATCTTTCACTTTGGCATCAATTATGATATGACCGGAACTGAGCAAAATGTTTAGGTGAACATGGCTGTGATTGCAGCCACAAGATAGTTGTAGCGTCATCATCACTGCATGTTTAAGATCACTGCATTTGTGGCTTTTAAGCAGTAACAGCCTTTCATGAAAGACGAAGACATTTTAGTTCCCTCTCCAACCACAAGAAAAGTTCGTGATGAATTGGCTGTTACCTGAGGTAGTAATTATATGAGTAAAGAATATATGCAGAGTAGACGTCAGTTTATGTGCTCTCTCTCTCTCTCTCTATATATAAGCAAATTTTTTTTTCCCATTTAAAGTGAGACTGTCATGTAATCAACTCTTTGATTTCTAGTGGTAGATGTTCTACGAATTATTCTTCTTGCAAACTGAAGATTCAGGTCAAACTCTCAGGACTAATAAACAGGAATCTGAGGCTTTGAGAAACGGCAGCCCCGACTAATAAAACATAAAGGGGGAAAAATGATAAGCAAGTGAAGTCATTTTAGTTCAATAGATATCCTTTAATGACAATTAGTCACCTCCCTTCCCCCTCTCTGCTATAACTGGTCGTGGCTGTAGCAACAATAATGGGAGCTCCTTTGCAAGCTCATTTTTATGCAACGTCATATAGTTCTTAACCTCTACAATTAGAGAAAACTGAAAATGGAAACGATCATTGTTTAAGTAAGGGAAGTATATCTTATCTTAGTGGCTTTAATGTTCAAGTACCTTCTGGTTATTTTTTTCTAAACATAGTTTCACAAGAATCGTCAAATTTAAGAATGTGCCATGACGTAACTTCTTGCTGGAGATGAAACATGCAAAAGATTGTTGCTGGCAAACAAAATTTGGTTTGCTACACCTACAATCCAACACATTGTTTTGTGGGAAAGAGGGATTAATGCAATACGACTTCTTCCGCCAGGTGCAGTATGCAACTGTCTTTGTTGGCACTGCTGCCATTTAGAATCGTAGTGAACACTAATAACTTGGATATTTGTGTTGTACGCTGAAACCAACAAAAAGAAGAGCTCGGTACCATGCGTTCTTGCCTTATTTTTCCTTTTAAGTTCACAGAATTGCTTTTCATTTGTGATCTGACGTAACATTTACTAAATTAACACCGATCAAACAGATTTTTACGAAGCACTGATCGATTATTGAAAAGGTACTTAATACCTTCAGGAAGCATAACTAACCTCAGGGCCTTGTTTAGGGGATTTTTGCCTTGGTACATTATGGGAAGGGTGTTGTCATGATCCAATGATTAGTGTGGTGTTATAAGAGGCCTAGACATCCAGCTTCATTAGGATGAATAAAACGTTAACATCACCAATGTAGTTTGTTTCATTTCATTTGCTTTTTGGTATGGCTGCCTCTAATGAATCTTGTTAAAATACCCTGTATTGTTAACTTATGGGGTTTTGATTGGTCTTATATTTATGTAGATTCCTTCCACCTAACAGCTTAACCTTTGCGTTCAGGCATCGTTTCCAAGCTATGTTCTGCATTAATTTATTTCCATGCATGGCTCTTTTTCATCCCGTGTGCACTTCTCAGACCACTTTTCACTTGAGAGGAGGTCTTAAAATATTCAACTGTGCTAATTTATGTGTTTTCAATGTGCCTTATATACATTTCATCATCCACCACTTAATAACTTAGATTTTGGGTTGGATATATGTTAAATGTAATTTTCTTTACTCTCTTCCAGGACGATGAGAAGATTTACCTATTCCTTGAGCTCATGACCAAAGGTTCACTTGCAATGCTTTATGGCAGATATCACTTGAGTGATTCCCAAGTCTCTGCATACACTAGGCAAATGCTAAATGGTTTACAGTATCTTCATGACCAGAATGTGATACACAGGTATAAGAAAGATGCTTGACTTTGCATTAGTAGTTTTTACTAATTGAAATGGTGCTTCACACTTCGCATTTCTAATGGAAAGTTGATTTTGTTGAGGAAAGAGATCTTAACAAAACAAAGAGCACAGTGAAACTTATGTATGTTGTTTCATGGCACACCACCTTGGTGCCTTTTGATGATGCTTCTTTGGACCGAAATGTAGTGTTATGATAAGTAGATTTCTTGTGATAATCAGCAAAAAACAAAGTAACAATATGAGCTCGTACGGCAATATTTTTTTTTTCTTTTAGTAAGTGAATGCTTGAAGGTGGAAATGTAAATTTGCAATATAGGTAACTGTGAGAGTATTATAACCTTTTATATATTCTACGCACATCTATACTGGTTTCTCATGCTTCCAGTTCCTGTAGGGATATTAAATGTGCTAATGTACTGGTTGATGCGAGTGGATCTGTGAAACTTGCGGACTTTGGATTGGCAAAGGTATGTCTCATCAGCAAAAGTGAACTCTCTCTCTCTCTCTCTCTCTCTCTCTCTCTCTCTCAGACGTGCGCGTGTGATCAACAAAGATGCATGTACAAATGCATACGCGTGCAGGAATATGCACAGGCATTGAAGTTGCGCAGCACACATACAATAGGATGAGGGCACAAAAACCACACGTATAGACATGCACAAAGTGACAGATGTATTGTCCTTCACTTTACCAAAATGATGTATCGACTTTTTGTGTTTATTCATACAGGTAATCGAAATGAACGATGCTAAATCCTGCAAAGGATCTGCTTTTTGGATGGCACCTGAGGTTTGCACCCTCTGCCGCCAATTTTTTAGCATCCTATCATTAGCTCTAGTAGGTTCATATCTTTTCTTATTCTTTTTTCTTTTTTTTTATCCTTGTTGGTCGTAAATGCAGGTCGTTAATCTAAAGAACACAGGCTATGGGTTGGCAGCTGATATTTGGAGCGTAGGGTGCACTGTTTTAGAGATGTTTACCGGCCGATATCCATATTACCCCTTAGAAATAGTATGTAATTAAGAACCTTCTTTTTATGTTTTATATCTTTTGAGATCCATGTCTTGCCAGAATTACTAACTAGTCGCAACTTTTTTGTTATTGCTACTTTTTGGGTGAGCTAGCTAAGTTAAGCAAATGTCGTGATCAGTAAATTAGGCCAGCATTCTTTAAAAAAAAAAAAATGAGGAGCACTACATAGAAAAGAGAGAGGACAGAGAATTCGATGATATTTATCAAAACAAGAAAGTAGTATTTATTGCCAACATTTGCTTGAAATTCGGAAGCGAATGGTTATGTGACATGGTACGAAAACTCAGTTGAATATTTAAATCTTGACTTTCTCATTTCAGTAATTTGCCATCGTTGTCTAATACTTTTAATTACTAGTATAAGTATACAGCGGCATATGTTTAGATAATCACATATTGGACATATAGTATCTCACCATGGGGTTCTCATATAACCCTAAAATTCAGTTTCAAGAATCTCTCTATCTTCTCCTTCACTGTCACATGGTACTTGAGCAACCAAGGGAGATTGAAATTCTAATATTGGCATCGCCATCTGCGCTCCAGTCCTGAGAGCAGCACTGACATTGATTGCTTCGTGTTCCCTGGTGTGTCCCCTACTCGTGTGGTTGTCCTTTAATCTGTCACACGCCCTTATCAACGTTGGCGTTTCCCTCACTGCCCTCGAGTGTTGATCCTTCGCTACTCTTCTCTGAATTGATCATTGACCTAAATGGTTGTCTCCTATGCTAGATTTAGTTACTTTCGATACTAATGATAACTTCCCCATACGAGTAGTCAGTTTTCCATTTGGGATGGTAATCGCTGGCTGTAGCCAGTAAATCACCTTATGACCCATTTTAAGTATCGCAGTGTGGAAGTGCTCTTTTGTTGATAGAATGGCTGCTGCTGAAGTTTGGAGTGCTCTTATCTTCTGAGTAAGTTGTGAAGGTTGCACTGCTTTTGTGCGCATCTTGGATTTATTTATTATAATGGAGAAAAAAAAAATACCATCCTACGCAAAGCCATTGTAAAACATGCAACTAACGCCCTTTTCTTTTTACTTTTTTGTTAATTTAGGAAACTTAAAAATTTTGAGCAAAAAGCAGTAGATATATTGCTTTATCCTGTGCACTGTTAGATGTCATCCACGGTCTCCCACCTCAGCAATAACTGTGGCAGATGATTGCCTGAAGCACACTTGGATTTGTCTACAGATCTTTATTGATTAATGCAGCTATCCCATGTTATTTCCCCCCGGATTTATGATTAACACTAGCCTCTGCTACATTTTCTTTCTTATTGTGGCAGATGCAAGCATTGTTCAGAATTGGCAAGGGTGAACTTCCTCCAATTCCTGATTCTTTATCAACAGACACTCAAGACTTCATCCTCACATGCTTGCAAGTGAACCCGAATAATCGGCCTTCTGCAGCACAGTTGCTAGACCATCCCTTTGTGAGGAAGCCACCTACATCTTTTGGTTTTGCCTTGCCCCATTATGACAACATATCGCCATAAGGTTTTTCTAGGCCATCCCTTTTGGTCCACTGCTGAAATTAATTTTATACTATGCTATTTTGCTGTTGCATTGCTAGTAGGAGTATTCATCTTTTGGGCTAATGGCAAAATAACTTCATTGACTTACCACCTTTCTACTGTTTACTCACTAAATTTATAACTTTTAACACTCTGCTAAACTTTTAAATTGGAGTAGATAGTCCACGTGTTTATATGGTCTATAGTCAGTTTCCCAATTTACTTACAAACTTTTCACATTTTACAGTTTTCTCCATAAGCTTCAATATTTCCACCTGATCGTCTTGAAACTTTATGAGTGAGTTACCCATAGTGGTTAATTGGTACGCCATGGTTTAGTTTGTCTTTCCCTAGGTAAGAAGTAGGTGCAATTGATTATCACCGTAATTGCAGTTTCCCTTAGCATATATTAGAACTTAGGAAAATTGACGGTCCTTGCGAATGGTCTCGAAAATTAAACAACACGCTGTTTAATCATTATGCTAGGCATTCAGATAGGAGAAACAGAATGCAGCAATATTCAGGTTTCTCTGGTGTTGATGTTATCATAGGTTTTCCTCTACTTATATTGTTGTTAGTGCATTCACAATGCTGCTGCAACTCTTTGAACCGCTCAGTGGTCAGCGGCATATTGATGACCAGCAAACACTCCCATGGCAGCGCCAAGCTTACGATGTGATGCTTTTTTTCTGCCAGATGAGCATGCCTTTGGCAGTGACGGCCATCTAGTAAATTGGAGAAGATTGACTGTCCTCGCAGATGGTCTTGGGCTGCAACTGATTTTATGGCGTCTTTATTCTGCTTGCGTTAACCACTTCTTGTTTATCTGGGAATTGTAAATATCATGTCATGTTGTATATTTCCTGTTCGAACAAAAGGAAGGAAACAAAGACATTGACGATGACACGGCATCTCCAATGACAATTTTCCGCTTTTATGAAGTGTAGATAGGTGCATAGAACTTCTACACGATCTGCAATCAATTAAGATTGGATGCACTCAAAGATTCACCAGGGAATGTGCATTTTGCTTCGTTTTTGTTTGTTTGATATGGGGCCACGTTTGGTAAATCCAAGTGTTTTTATTAATGACATGTTGATGAGCGCTTGTATCATATGATGAAAATATTGTACTGACAACAATCAGGTTCGGTGATGTAGGAGCAAATTCGACATATAGGAGAGGTTTTGCCAAATCCTGCTGCCTGGAAACCTCGGTCGTTGAAAATAGTTTTCGTGATACCACTGGTCACAAACGCCAATATGAAGAAAAAGAACTCTTGTTTAAGAACTCTTGAGTTAGATAATATCAAGGTTTCTTTCGACAAAAAGAAAAATAAAGATAATAAAAAGGCTCAACTTAATCCTAATCTGACCCTAATTACAGTCCCATCATCACTCTGCCACCGCCTCGATGTCGCCCCCACAAAGCCGTAGCCGCTGCTTCACATCGACACCATCGTCAGCACGTCCCTGACATCGCCATCCCCATCTCGACCTGACTATTCGGCCGTCACCGTAATTTCTCTCTTTCACATCTATCAATCACAGCCCCTCTTTCTAGTTTCCGTCGATCTCTAAAAGGAAGAGCTCGATAGCGGCGTTTTACTATGTTTCAATCCTCCTTAAAATTTTCTGACTATCGAGGCTCCCTTTTCTCCTAGCGTTTGAAATCAACTCTTAATTTTCTTCCATGAAAGCTTATCTCTATCTTTCAGCAACTGAACGGGAAGTGGTTTAGGAAAGGACTTTCGAATCGGATGCGCTCATTCCCCATGCTGCGGTTCCCTCCGGTCCGTTCCCGGGTTGGGTTAGGGGAAGATCCGAGCGATTGCCTTCGCGGATCCAAAGAGACGCACTTCTAGGGGAGCGGGGGCTCTCTACCAGGATTCTGGAGATCCAGGGAGAAGATGGCTCGTAAGTGAGATTTGGGTCCTTAGCTAGCCCTCAGATCACGTCTAAAATCAATTCTCAGAGCACAAAATACGCTACTGGTGCTTTTTTCATACATGAAGGTGTATTTCAAGTTGGATGTGAACATTGCAAATGAAGAAACATTCCTTCGGTTTAGCCGAACGTGAATTGGTGTGCTCTGGTCTTTAGTAACAAGTTCCGCAACTCTCTTGGATATTTGGGCAGTTACTATGTATGTTCTTGTTACTGCTCGAGTAGTCTACAAGGAATATCTGTTGTTCTCAGCTGCTAGTAATGGTTTGCTTGATTTCATGTGAAGTCGGTGCTTTAATATGGAATTAGGCCTAAAAAAATTTTACTTGGGAATATTTTTCGTGCTTGACAGGGAGTTGAGTCTTGTCTGTACGAGGACGTTTTGAGGGTCGTTTCTTTTTCAATTTAAGCTTCGGTGGCCGATCCAGGAACGTCCATTCTTGCTTGCGGGTGAGAGGTCCATTTCAAGGAAGAGAGAGGCTTTGACGGATTCCTTGAAATCGGTTTATGCATTCACATGATTCCTACTTTTTAATACAACCGAAGACGCAGCTCCAAGCCCAAGCAAGCAAAAACCAGAGTGAGACGGAGAGACCTAGGGTAACCCCCCAAAAAATATGGAAGCGACCCATGGTTTAGGCACATCGGTGACCCAATATGATGTGTTTCTGAGTTTCAGAGGCCCTAACACTTGCAACACCTTACCGACTGCCTCTATCAGACCATGGTCAGCCAAGGGATCATCACCTATAGAGACAGCGAAGAGCTTCACGCTGGTGATTGGATCAACGATCTCTTGAGAGCGGTCGACGACTCCAAGATCTGCATACCGGTCCTCTCCAGAGGCTATGCTTCAAGCACTTGGTGCCTCCGAGAGCTTGCTCATGTGATGGAGCTCAATGAATCGACCAGAAAGCCAGAGATCCTTCCCATCTTCTTTGACGTCACAGCCTCCGATGTCAAGCTCCAGACAGAACTATACGTGGAGGACTTGGAGAAGCACGAGCGGAAGCACGGCGGTGAAAGCAAGCAACGGTGGGAGGCGGCTCTGAGACAGTGTCTGAGATTAAGGAATGGGAAGTCCAAGGGAAAGCGTAAGTAAATGCTTGTTTACAGAAGGTTTTTCAAGCCTCAGTCGAAATGCTATTCTCTTAGGGTTCTTGGAAATGGTAGTGAAGACTAGCTGGAGTGGTTAAGAAATTCAAAACGAAATATATTGATCGATGCATCATATTACCAACCAATTTTTGGTATATGAATGGTAAATTTCATTTCTCACCCAAAGAAAAGAAAATCAAAGACAATTCACTTCTCACACATAAGTAGGGCCATTTTGGTTAATAATAGTAATGTGAGTGAATTTGCTTTAAGTCTAGAATGATGTATGTAATTTGACCGCAAAGAAACATCTTCTTTCTTAGAAATAGGGGGAAATTGTAAGTTTATTGGCATAACACCAATTTTTATCTTGTAGTGTCTATAAAACCAAACCTCTTGTGGCTTTATAGAATTTACCAGAGATTTGAAATAGTGATCCAGCTCAAATGCTATCTACTAGGAAGTAGTATTGATATTGTTATTTGTTTTCTTTTACTAAAAGTGTTTGGTTTGTGGCAGATACGGTGAAGTCAATCATCGTTGTGAAAGAGTTCTACGTAAGATGAAACTAAAACAAAGACCTATGGACAACAAATTGGTTGGGGTAGACAAACAAGTAGAAGCCACAACAAAGTTGTTAGATGTTGACTCTAGCACTAGTGTGTGCTTCGTTGGAATCCATGGAATGGGTGGTATTGGTAAAACTACTCTCGATAAGATTATTTTCAATATATTATGTCCTCACTTTGACTACCAATGCAACTTCATTGAAAACATCCGAGAATCATCAAAAGGAAACGGCCTAGTAAATCTACAGAAACAAGTGGCATCCGACATCTATGATTCTCGATTTGTAGAAAATTTTAGTAACACTGTTGAAGCGATAGATAGCATAAGGGGAGAGCTGATTTTAAGTTGTTCTAGATGATCTAAACAATAAGGCCTTGTTTGGTAACCATCCAAACAAGGCCAAATTCCGATTCTTTGTTCCCAGAATCAGTTTGGGCCTAGAATCACGTTTGGTAAAAATTTTGTTCCCGGGAACAAATTTGTTCCTGGGAACAGATTGGGAATAGAATCAAGAACCAAAAAAAAGTTGATTCTTGTTCCGGGAACGGATTTGAGAATCAAAATCAAGAAATCTTCTTCTTCTTCCCTTCGGCCATCTCGCAACCGCCGTCCACCACCGCCTGCCACCGCCTGCCACCGTCCGCCGCCGCCGTCCACCGCCGCCGGCCGCCGCCCGCGCCGCGGCCGGGGCGCCAGTCCGGCGAGCTCGCCGGAGGCTCGCCAGACCAGGGCGAGGTCTGGCGACCTCGCCGGAGGCAAGCCCAACCACCGGTGAGGCCAAGCCTTGCCGAGGCCGGGCGTGGCCGGGCAAGCCTCGCGACACCCAGCCTCGGCGAGGCCGGCCTAGCCACCGGCCGAGCTAGGCGAGCCTCGCCCGGCCTACTGAGGAGGCTCGGCCGACGAGGGCCGGCGCGACGCTCCGGTGAGGTCGTTGGCCCTCGTCGGCCGGTCGCCGGTCCGGCAACCGGCCACAAGAAGAAGAAGAAGAAGATGAGAAAAAGGAAAAAAATGAAAATGAAAAGAAAAAAATGAAAAAATGAAAAAAAAAAGGAAAAAGTAAAAAAAAATATTAAAAAATTAAAATAAATTGATTTTGAACATAATTAATGAGCACGGTACCAAACGCAATTCTATTCCATAATCAGAAACTTTGGACAGTTACAAAACGGCTTAAAATGCTTAGAATCGGTTCCAGGGAACAAAAAAAAGAATCGTTCTAATCAAAATCTACTCCGGAACAAAATCGTTACCAAACGCGCCCTAAAGAACACTTGGGGGGAGGTTTGACAATTTTTACTCTGGGAGTAGGATTATCATTACAACGAGGGATAAGCGAATTCTAGATAAAGAAGAGGGAATATTAGCTTATGAATTAAAGCAATTGGATCCTGATAAATCGCTAAAGCTTTTCACTTGGCATTGTTTTAAAAGCGTCTCCTCCCAATACTTATCAGAGTCTCTCTCAAGAAGTTGTATTCACAACGGAGGGACTCCCATTGGCTCTTGAAGTCATAGGTTCCTCTCTTCAACGCAAAGGAAAAAAAATATGGGAAGAAATGCTCAAAGAATTGAAGAAAGCACCTCTTAATGAGGTCAAGGATAAGTTGAAGATAAGTTACAATGCATTAGGAGGCATGGAAAAAGAATTTTTTCTCGACATCACATGCTTCTTCATAAATGAAAGGAAATCATGGGCAACCTATTTATGGGATGCTTGCAATCTATCCCCACATATTGCATTGGAAGAACTTACTAATTTGTGTCTAATTAAAATTGTTGATGGTGATTTTATATGGATGCATGATCAGTTGAGAGACCTTAGAAGAGACATCATTTGCCAAGAATATCCCTGGAATCTGATAGAGCGTAGTAGGTTGTGGAATGACAAAGATTCTCTGAAAATAGTAAGGTTGAAAGAGGTAAAATAAAAGTAGGATTCATACAATATCAGCCATCCCATTATTTTTATACTTCCCATTTGAAAGTTTCCTTTTGGCCATTCTAAAGGACAAATTTAATGTTTGCAAGCTTGTACTCATTGATGTTTTCTATTGGTAGAGAAAGGATAAAGTGTCATTCGAATTCGTTCACCATTGTGAATGCCAAACTTGAGAGGATGCCTAATCTGAAATTCCTTAGGTTAGAGGAGGGACTTTTGCTGGAGACCTCAACAATCATCACCCAGAGCTAAGATGGTTTTCTTGGGCACTTCCTTTAGATTGTATAGTGGCCAATTTTTACTTAGAATGTCTAGTAGTTTAAGAACTTTCGGACATTTAGAAAAACAAAAATTGGGGTGGATGGAGCCTTTTGAAGGTGTGAATATGTACTTTTGTTCTCTCAACATAGTATTCTCTCTTTGATCCTCCCTAATAATATTTCAACGACTTTTGCAGATAGCAAACAAATTGAAAGCCTTTTCTCTCTCTCAACATGTACCTGAGTTTGGAGAGACTATCTCTTGATAATTGCCAAAACTTGCGAGAAGTAGACTTTTTTATTGGGAAACTAGAATGTCTTACTCACTTGGACATTTTATGTTGTGAGAATCTTCGGAATTTGCCTGAAGAGATTGGAGGACTAGTGAATCTGAAGCACTTCTATATCAAAAAGTGCTCCGCAATAGAGAGACTTCCATACTCTATCATGGAGGTTGGGACACCTGGAGTGCCATAACTTGGCACGCCGGGACACTTAAGTGCCATAACTTTAAAATGGTACACTTAAGTGCCATCATTGGAGCAAAATGGGACACTTAAGTGCTACTCCGGCGAAAATCCGGCCAAATGGCCGACGTGGCAATTTTCCGGCGAGTTTAGTCCAAAACGGCGTCGTTTTGCACGCGACGTGGCGGAGAAAACGCAAAACGACGCCGTTTCGTGTCTACGTGTAAATAATAATATAAAAATTAATTAAATTATAAAATATTCAAAAAATTAAAAAAAATTAAGAAAAATTAAGAAAAATTTAAAAGTTTTAAAAAATTAAGAAAATTAAAAAAAAAAAAGGGGGTCGAAGGGGCGGTGAGGGCCGAGCCCTCGCCGCCACCGCCCCGCCGTCGCCGGTAAGGGCCGGCGACGGGGGGGAGGGTCGGCCGGGGTCGCCGGCCCTCGGCCGACAGACGGCGAGGGCTCGCGGCCCTCGCCGGATCGCGGCGAGGGCCGCGACCCTCGCCCAGATCTAGGCGAGGGCTCGCGGGCCCTCGCCGCCGGTCGGCCGGCCTAGCCGACCCCGGCCGTGGCCCGGCGACCCCGGCCGACCCTCCCCACTCCGTCGCCGGCCCTTCCCGGCGGCGGCGGGAGGTGGCGAGGGCCCGCGAGCCCTCGCGGGATCCGGGCGAGGGTCGCGGCCCGCACCCTACCGCAACCTCGCCGCCTCCCGCCACCGCCGAGAAGGGCCGGCGACGGAGTGGGGAGGGTCGGCCGGGGTCGCCGGGCCCTGGCCAGGGGCCGGCGAGGCCGGCCGACCGGCGGCGAGGGCCCGCGAGCCCTCGCCGGATGGGGCGAGGGTCGCGCCCTCGCCGCGATCCGGCAAGGGCTGCGAGCCCTCGCCGTCGGTCGGCCAGGGGCGGCGACCCCGGCCGACCCTCCCCCTTCGTTGCCGGCCCTTACCGACGACGGCGGGGAGGCGGCGGCGAGGGCTCACCCTCGGCCGCCCCTTCGACCCCCCACCCCCCTTTTTTTTTAATTTTCTTATTTTTTAAAAATTAAAATTTTTAAAATTTTCTTATCTTTTTAAATTTTTTTAAATTAAAATTTTTAAAATTTTATTTTTTTATTATTTTTTATGCTGATTTGGAGCTCGGCGAGCCACGTAGGCAAAAAATAATAATAAAAAATTGCCACGTAGGATTTCCGGCAAGGGTCGCCGGAGGTGGCACTTAAGTGTCCCACTCGAAAAAAAAAAAAAAAGTGGCACTTAAGTGTACCATTTGGAAGTTATGGCACCTAAGTGTCGTGCTTGAGTTATGGCACTTGCGCCGTACTTCTGCCCTCTATCATGAAATTAGCATCATTGTCTAAGTTGAATGTATCATTCTCAAAAATTACAAGTTTACCTGATTCTATTGGCAATGTGAACCACTTGTCATTCCTTAATCTATCATACTACCAATCGTGGAACTTCCAATTTCTATTTGAGAGCTTACACAGCTGGAGTTCCTTTCATTCATTGACTGTAAAAGGTTGCAGGAGTTTCCAGAATCAATACGTAACTTGACATCCTTACAAAATTTGGATCTCTCAGGGACAATCATTGTTGAGTTACCTGATTCGATAAAAAATCTCAAGCAATTAAAGGTGATGCGGCTAAGAAAGACTCCAATAAAGAAGTTACCTGCCATTATTGGAATGCTTGAGAGCTTGGAAGAACTCGATGCCAAGGGTTGCAAACAACTTGGAAGCAAACTTCCCACTGAAATAGGTGGACTACCGTCTCTAACTGTCCTAGACATGTCATGTACCTGTGTTCCTGCAATACCGACAGCAATCAGTTCCCTGACGTGACTCCAAAAGATGGATCTAATGGATTTTAATGAGCTTCAAGAGTTGCTTCCTCTAACTTTGAATTGTCTACGTGTTTGATCAACATCATTGCGGTCAGTTCCATATCTCAATAACCTGACAAATCTAGTGGAAATGCATCTTTCTAATGGTTGTAGACGAGCACTTGCTCAGGCATCAAACCTAATGCAAAGTCTTCAATTGCAATAAAGTTATCTAAGCTAGAGAAGTTGTGGTGGAACCTTTTAGATGTTCCTGTGCCATCAACAGAGTTGCGTTGCCTACCTCAAATTAGAGAACTCACTTTTTCTAGCATGATTAGTTTCAACTCAGAAGTTGTTGGACCACAATTTTCTAGCTTAAAAAATTAGTCAAAATTATGTTTTCATTGCTCTCTAATAAGAGAAACTTAATTCAATGGGCTAGAACAATTGAGAAATTTGCTTGTGATAGATTGTGAGTTTCTCGAGGGATTGTCGATTATTTCATCAAGCTTAAGGAAGCTCTATGAAATGAGAGTTTCAGCCTTCAGGTTGCCCAAAGCTACTTGAAATTCGATTTTGCAGTACGATGGAATTATTGAAAGAACTTAACATTCCAAGGTGTGGTTCGCTACGAGGGTTGTATGGTTTATCAAACTCGGAGAAGCCGAAAGACTTTGTGGATCTTCAATTGCCATGGGCTACGAGTTGTTGAGGGCCTTCAAGAATTGGAGCTTTTGGGTTGTTTGGCTATTGTCATGTGTGGACAGTTGGAAACGTTGATTGATGTTTCCAACTCAAAGATACCAAATGAATGCAAGATAGCAGTACTGAATTGCTCGAAGCTTAGTATTTATAAAGGGACTTACAGGGATTATAGAGAGACGGTTCTTCGCAAGATGAGGAAGTGCCTTCCTGCACTTTCTTTGTTAAACATTCTCCACACTTGGCCTTCTTCCATTCAAGAGGGTGTGTTGGCTCTCTTGGCTTGTGTCCTACCTCTCTTTGGCGGAGATAAGTCTAGAGAGAATATTTCTTGTTCTCATGTGTGTTGGATCATAATTTTACCTTGAGCGAATTTGATAAAGTCTCGAATATTGCATAACAAAACTGAACTTTGCGGTAAAATGAAAATAATAACGTTTCCTAAAGCCAAACTAACTCAGAATTTTCTTTCAATTATGTGGGAATCCGTAAATGGAGAGATGAATATAAGGTAGAAGATGAGATCTTAAAATATCAATCGAGTGAAACTAGATTTCAATTACAGAGCTTCTGCCTACGAGTAGTGGCCTTCTAGACACATTGACGCGCTTAGTAGATAGTTTAGAAAGTCAACACCTAAGATGATTGGTAACCCTTTGACATGTCAACCATCCAATGGTAAGTACATAAATTATTTCCTACACTGGCAATTGACATTATAAAGATCCTTTACATGAACATGAAAATGACCATGTCAATATTTCACCAACCAAAGATAAAAATCCGTCGCTCGCGTGCAAAAGTACAAGCTCAACTGCTAATGATTGTTCGAATAGATTCCTCTTAAAACAACTACACTTTTCATTTAAAGTTTACGTAAAAAGAGATAAATTTGTAGAAAAATATAAATGATCCTAACTCAATTCTGGTATATCTTTTTTCACTTCTTTTTACGTTTCCGTGACTCGCTCAATTCTTTTATTTTTTTCCTTTCTCTCTCTCTCTCCTTCCTTCTTCGACATACTCGCCTCATTAATTATAAATATTTCATACATAAATAGATCTACGTGCTGTACCTAAAATAAGATTCATTGACGAAAGATACCTTTCCGAAAAAAAATCAAAATGAAAAGGAAAGCCACGGCAAACATTATTTGTTAAGAATTTTCATGGAAAGTAAAAAGCCCTATGCCAAATAAGATGAGCAGTGTGTACATTTAGTGCGAGGACATTGCGGGCTCACCAACATGTTGGTGTAAGAACGTGCATCGCACCTTTAATTGTTAATGGGATGGTAACTCAAGAATGGGTCGTCTAACCCACCCACTTGACATTAATCATTGCAACTACGGGTCAATTGTGTCATGCAAGTGACAATAGACTCTGCAATTGGCACATTTTTATCTTAAGCAATAGTCGATCCTCTCATGCCCGATGGTTGTACCATTATACACTTGTTCGCTCTACTGGCTTTGCCCTACTGTTCACGAATGCTTGTGAAGCAAACGACTGTAATGTTTGGACTTTAGGGCATTATGATTAGATTATATTTGCATTTTCTTATCCTCCAATATTAATAGAAGAGTAACTCGTCTTTTCCTGTGCTAGGAGGATGAAATGGAGAAAGATTCAGAAAATAAAAAAAAAAGGAAAAGGACAGGTAATGTATGCCTTCTCAATACTTAGCATCTCCTTCCAGAAAAAAACATTGTTTCCGGCATTGGAGATCCACGGCGGCAAACATCCGACCACTTTTCTTATTTTTGACGGTGCAGTTTGCATATGGATCTACTCTGCTTTGAGGGTTTGCTGACTGTCCATTCTTTAAGGTAAGTCATTCTCTTGGTGAATACCAGATTGTTTGCCACAGGGAAGCATCTTTTTGACAACTCACACAATAGTTTCCGCTGCATATGATAATTTCTCGTAGTGTGCACCATGCAAATACAGGACCAGGGCATCGTTAGTTAATGTCTTGGTATCGGTGGGGCTGGCAGGTGACTAGTTAGCTATTAGCAGCTGTGGTTACTGATTGATAGAAATCGAAAGAAGCAGCTTCATTTGGCAATGAGTTCGCCTGAATCTTTGTGTCAGATGTTACCATTTCATTTTTTAGTAGTATTTTTTACAGATTTGACTATGAAAGCGACGCAATTCTCCAACTAAATTCGTTAGTCCAGTACTTTATAGTCAGTTTCTGTCACTCTTATCCATTGGGTGGCCATACAAAGCAAGCTACTAGTTTTATCTTAACCATTTCATCTCAATTCTACTGGTCTAACATTAAGGGCGCGTTTTGTTACACTTCTGTTCTCAGAAACAATTTTTAAGCATTTTAAGCCGTTTGGTAACTGTCCAAAATTTCAATTTCCGAAATAGAATTATGTTTGACACCATCCTCTAAATTTCTATTTTAAATCATTTTATTTTAATTTTTAAATAATTTCACTACATTTTCCTTCTTCTTTTTTTCTTCTTTTCTTTTTTTCCTTTCTTTCTCTTCTTCTTCTTTTTCAAGGTTGCCGGTCGTCGGCCTTGGGAGGACCGACGACCGGCCAAACGAGGGCTAGCCTCGTCGGCTGCTAAGCAAGGCTCGGCCGACCATGGATGGGCGAGTTCAGCCTCACCCATGGCTAGGAGCCTCACCCGACCAAGCGAGCCTCACCGGTGGCCGGGGAGGCCTAGGCGAGGCCCGCCGAGCCTTGCGGGTAGCCGGGCGAGCCTCCCGGTGAGATCGCCAAACCTCACCCTAGCCTGGCGAGCCTCCGACAAGCTCATCGGACTCACCAGGCGGTCGCCGACGACTGGCGGCGATTGGCGCAGACGACAGTGGACAACAACAGCGGCGGCGGCAACAGTCGAAGAAGAAGAAAGAGAGAAGAAGAACAAGAAAAAAAGAAAACAAAAGAGAGAAAATAGGTTGGTTGATTCTAGAATTATTCCCGGGAACAAGGGATCAACTTTTTTTACTTCTCAATTTTGTTTCAAATATACTTCCGAGAACAAAAAAAAAATTAGAAATTTGTTCCAGGAAACAAAAAATTGACTAAACGGATTTCTATTTCAAATCAAGTCCTAGGAACAAAAGAACATAAATTATCATTGTTTGGCAAATTGCCAAACATATCCTAAGCATCCACTTGATTTAATGCAGTGGGTTGTGCATTCAACTAGAAGCTGCGTTTGCAGGTGCACCCGGTGTATCTTTGGATGTTTGCAAACATGTACTGATCGTGAGACTTGGATTACATTGGACCGGCAGGGTCTTTAAGGGAAAGAGGTTTCTGAACCATCACGCCAAGTCACCCATATGTGGATCACAATGCAGCAGGGCTCTGATTGAAGCTACACTCATCAAGTTTGGTAAACCATTGTAATCTGATTCTTTTACTGGTTGATTTAAAGTTGCAATAAAACTTTCAGAGTGTCTTCTTGGCTGAATACGATAGATAATCACCAGAAAGGAGCAAGTTTCTCGAAACAAGAAACGATCACTAGATAATGGGTTATATGTTTGTGAATGCGCTGACACCTCGATCTATAGAAGTTTACCCGATGCCGAAAGTATTGAGTTTAAGAAGTCTTCGTTTCAAGTTCTTTCACTAGATGTTGTGTCCTGTTGCATAATTTGGCATGTTAAGGACATGTTAAGAAGAGTGGATCAGTATGATAAGAGTCTATTTAGTAGGAATAAGCTTTGTTGATGCACGATCCGGGCGGATCCTCAACATGATGGTAATTGACCCAAATGCACTGCCAAAGAATTAAGTGGTCGGACGTTTGTCCGCCGGGAATCTCCAATGCCCAAGTCAATGTATTTTGTCCTGCAAGAGAGGCTAGAGATGGAGCATGCATTGCCAAAGGAAATTTGCATTTTGTGGAGTGAAATCATGGAAATTCTTTAGTGGGCTTATTGACAAGTTAGTAAGGGATTTTTTCTTACCTATGCGGCCCAATAAATCATACATTCGTCAAGCTTGGCCCAAGCAATGCGATGAATTTGGCAGAATCCTCTTCTAGTTTTAATACGCTTCCAAATTAAGCCGAACAAAGTCGAGTTCTAGAGGATGAAGGGAAAGATCATGAAGGGAAATGTCTTTCCTATGGTGCTATGTTCTCATGAAGTGTAATGCTACTTGTACTAAGAGAACTTATTGGAATTCTCTTACTAAATGATGTGATGATTTTGTTTTGGAAGCTTAAAAAAGCTAAATCATTTATAACACGGGCCCCATTGTTTAAACGCCTAAATTCTGCGATGTCACTTTAATAAAAGATATATTAGTGGGATTTCTTTAGTGCAAATAGCATTTCTTTTCTCCAGATGCATGCAAGTCATGGTGAAAAAATAACATCTGATAAGAAGAGGCGCAGACTTTCATTTATGCATTTTTGTTCTTATAGTCCAACTTTCTATATTTAGACTATTTCTGAAAATTTTGCGCAAAATTTTCAGTTCTTCAAATCTTACATTGAAGAGAAGGAAATATTCAAGAGAAGTGAGAGCTTATGAGTGGAAGAAGCATATCCAATATGTTATGCAGTGCATAACGAAGCATATGATATTATGCAAGAATGTTAAAAACACCTCCTATATTAACTTGATGTTGACAAAACCTCTTTTTTTTTCGTTATTAATTGATAAATGCAGATGTTTTTATTTCAGGTAACGTTGATATAAGAAAGTTATATCGCTATTATTGAGTTCTAAAGTACTAATTAGAAAGACTCGTAAAGCCTAAAAGGACATCAGTAGAGTTGAAAATGTCAAAGGAACAGAAAGTTCATGGAAACTTGAAAGTATCATAAGATGAGTAGTTCTATGGAGCCTTAAACAAACGTACTGAGGAAAATTAAATGGAAAGGTGTATGTAAGTCAACTACCAATAGGAAAGTTGGATAAACTCGTGAATTGCTAATATAAGCAGCTCTTTACATGACCTAAGATGAGCGTGCATGTTACATGACTACACGTTGAAGACCCAGATACTCCTTTCATTACCAATCAAAGTCTCAAGGGATGTTGACAACAAGCCATGGGCCTAGAATTCCATAAGACATACACGAGGGAGAATCCAATCAATCATCAATCACTTTGCTGAAAAGGATTATTTCCTAATATAGGCAAACTCTATTCACGAAAGTTACACCATTGCTAAGAATATTTGATTGTATGAGCAATTAGATCTCCAAGTAATTGTGCTGTTTATCTTCAGCAATTAAACTAATCCTCTTAAAAATTATCCAACGGCTAGCTTGTATGCTAAAGACTAGATCAATGTGTGTTGGAGAAGACATGAATTATGAGAACAGCTACGAACTCAGAAAGCTTGATTCTTTGATACAATTATATTTTTGTTGAGTTATTGAGTGTGAAGTTCATTTACTAACACCCAACCACAGGCAGCTGTGTTGGTGTTCATTCTCTCTTTCATTGTAGAGGTCGAGAGTTCGAATCCCCGCATTGCTAAAATGTCTTAAGTGGGAAGTCCTGGTGTTGGGATCCTGAGCTAGCCTTCCCCGAGGTTTACGTCTAAATAGCAACTTGCGGCGAAGCTCGACGATGTCACCGGGCACCGGTAGGTCATGTGAACCCGAATAACGTAAGCGAAAAGGGGTTATCAAAAAAAAAAGTTCATTTACTAAGAGTGCTTGTCAATGATGGTAATCTATCTTGAGAAGTGTGCAAGTGTTGTAGTAGCGCTAGGCTTTTGATAATGTGATCTACCTAGCTTTGGCTAGAAGCAACACAAGCTACATTGGTGGCTATTAATCTAAGAGAGTGAACGTAAACTTAATCTAAGTTGAACCATTATAAAATTTGCGTACAACATCTTCTATTCCTATCTACTTATTTCATATTTATTTGATAAAAGTATACTGCACTAGATATTATTATCTTACTCTTGCATATATTAAATTGTTTGTGCACCTATCAAACTTGTTTTTGATAATTCCACAAAATTACATCAAGATTTGATTATCAACCTATTTACTTCCACAAGGTTGCATACTTACCATAACAAAGAAAAGTGATAACTTATGAGTAGTAGGTCTATTTTAAAGACAAGCAGTCTAGGGTTCAACTAAATCTTAACATTCTTTATACATGATCTTGTTGAGTTATATGCAATTATACCAAAGAAACAATAATCACTCCATCTTGAGAGCACAATAGAGCAACTCAAAATAGGAATTATTTCTTAAAAAAAATATATATATATATCTTTCATTCGTGTTATTTCACTTTTTCTAATCAAGTCCTGATACTTTTAATTGTTCTAATCAAATCCTTCCACTAGTCAAATAGTCTAATTAAGACGCTCCATTCTAAATTTGGCCAAATCTACTTGAATTATTGTCTGACAATGCAACATGGACAACAATTTGCCAACGTGGATGCCACCGTAGACTCTTTTTTTCCCACGGTAGAATCCATGTGGCCATCGACATTGGCAAAATGCTGCCTACATCACACCCTGACTTTGTCCGATAGACATGTCAGATGGATTTGACCAGATTGAGTGTCGAAGGAAATTGATTAGATGATTTACATGTAATAAGACTTGATTAGAGAAATTAAAACTATATAGAGTTGATCAGAAAATTTTGAAAGCACACAACTGAAAAGTAAAATTTTCCCCTAATTTGAGCGTCATTAGAAAACGCTTCCGACCACATATACTTATGGGGGAGTCCATCTGAAAATGAAGACGAAAACGAAAAGATCGTTCCTAGCCCCAAGAATACAATCCCAACACGACCAAGACGACGTGCCATCCACGTCCCATTTGGGGCATTGCTCCTTCCCCTCCATTGTACTACAGATTCTCTGACAGATGACAAGGAAAGGATGAATTCCAATGGAAATTGACATAACCCCGTGGTCGTTTTGTGCTTTGTCTGAAAGTAAATTTGTAAGAAGGAAGCACGACCGCCACACCTCAAAACCCCATGCATCGCAAGGAAAGACAAAAGCTCCATTGGGAGCCATTCATTCTCTGGAGGAGATCAGAGCCCAATCGAGTGACTAGTGAAAATCCAAAGCCCTCATCATCAACATTTTACCCCACACACACACAAATACATGTGACAAAAGTCCAATTAATGCTGCAGAATTGTCCTGTTCGACGGAAGAATTCGGTGATCGAATCATAGCAATGGTGCTGCACGAAACGTGGTTGCTTTCTAGAATTGTTCTTTGTTGTTGCGGTGGATCTTTGCTCTCCGCCTTCTCCCTTTTGGCTTCGTATTGGTAATGGTTGGTCAGAAATTTTTTTTTTACCTCGGTAGGGATGATTTTAGATTCTTTATGGGTAATTGACTGAGTGTTAAAATATAGAGAGAATTATTTAGAGTAAGTACGCGGTGTACGGAGATTCGTGACCATTGAGAATCCACTCACGTTTTAGCAGAACCAGGGGATGAGATGTAATTTTCCAACACTTAATAGCTGGATAAACTATAAAGTACATTCAAGTTGGACAACTAATAGTATAGATTTGTCCGAAATATGCAATCGGGTACTTCTGTTAGCTCCTCCATTTAGAGCCATATAACAATTCCAATGCAACATTTAATATTATCGAGGATACTCGATGGTAGGCACCATTCAGCAAACTTAGCTAAAACCTTTAAAAAAAATGAAAATTAGAGAGAGAGGGGGGAAAGGGATGGTGCCGCGGCACCTCTGTGGACAGCAAGGGAGACCAACCGTCTTGCAGCCACTCGCACGAGGACCATGGTCCCTGCCGTGAGGGCGAGGTGCCCATGCTCGTGGTGGTGCCACCATGCGCCGCCATCTTAGTTGGCCATAACGACCGCCATGTGAGGATCAATTGACCCTCATCAACCAACACTTGCTAGGTGATAGGGAGCGCAAACAGGCCTTCGCTGATGGTGAGGCATAAGCTTAAACCGTTGGCCATCACAAGTTTGGCTGCTCTCGTGGAGACCCAGCGAAATGGTTGCTAGCTCCGTTTCTGCTCTTCTAGTCGTTAGCTTAAGGAGCCACATCAGAGCGTTATCAAAACTGACAGTCGTCGAAAAAATAAGTCACATTCATTTTTCCCGTCACTCAAAATAAACGAAGAAACGAAAGCATATGATTGTGTTTTAAAATAAATATTTTATTTGGTTGCACTTTTTGAAAAATTTGAAGATTTGACCGCACTTTTGCAAACTTTAAAAAATGCAATACATTGATGATGCCTTTTTACAAGAAGAATGTTCCATCACTATTTCTTCTTCTTCTTTTTGTCGAACCATCACTATTACTTGAAACTGAGACTATTTGCATAAGATTTTTGAGAAAAAAGGTAGCTAACAATGTATATGCATCCAAAGATGATGAGCTTGGTCTTACTCAATGTTTTTGAGTGTTCACAGTCGGATAAATTTCATGGTTGGTCGCTTAACTTGGGTGACATTGCAATTGGGCCACTAATTTATTTCAATCACTTAATGCAGTGAACTTTTTGACTGTTTGCAATTAAGAAATCGTTGGTGATGATATCTAATCTACCATGAGAATAACCAATCAAAAAAATCAAATAATAAATAATTATAAATTGTTATGGGATTTACTCCTTCAAGAATTTTTTACTCGCAACAAATTATTATTCTCACAGTAATCTAAAGACTATTATACCAAATAAGCCCTTTGCAATTCATGCACTTTGGCCAAAATTTGGTGAAACGATAGCATGGTGGACACGTGGCGTGCACAAAGTGGGAGCCATGTCACCCTAACAAAATCAAAATAACTTAAAATACAAAAGTAAATAAAAAGACGGCAGAAGGCATCGAGTCACACGAGATAATTGTTAAGAAGTATCTGAACATTTTTAACTCTTATGTGGTATTGTCAACTTTCTCCTTTTTGGGGCAGAGAGAGAGGGGGAGAGAGAGAGAGAGAGAGAGAGAGAGAGAGAGGGAGGGAGGGAGGGAGGGAGAGAGAGAGAGAGAGAGAGAGAGAAGGGGACATGTGGTCTCAAAGATGGTGTCTTTGTACGCATCCGTGACTTGGGATGAACTGGTGTTTATCATTGAGAGGTGGTGGATGGATGGATTTTTGTTGGGTTGTGCATCCATGAGATTCTGCACTCTCTCTCTCTCTCTCTCTCTCTCTCTCTCTCTCTCTCTATCTAATCCAATCAGTTGGTGATACATATGAAAGATCACTTTCTTCCTCCACATGGTTGCCTTGCTGTATTGTTCCCTACCCATCTCTCTTCTTTCTTCTTCATCTCTTGCCCTTGAACACACTGTGCTCTTCCTCTTAATTTGACCTAGTTTAAACAGACAGTTAAAAAGAGGACAAACGGACAGAACAAATTGGAGATAAAGTAGATATTCATCGCTTTCCAATAAATTAGCGAGTCTGCACAAAAAAAACACAAAAGCCGCCAGAAGTGTTTATTATAATTAATGTTTGCAAAGATCTGCATTACTTAGCAATTCAATAGTGGGCTTTTTGGACTGAAGTTTTGTGAACATGATGAAAAGCAGATTATATTCCGAATGATTAAGTGAGATCCGACACTCGCCGAGATCTGCTGAAGATTTCCTATTAAGGTTGATGCATGGTTACTAGTTAGCATTACTATGAACCTAATTGAACATCATGTTAAAGTTCGGACCTTGTTGGGTTACTATCTTAATAAAAAAGCTGCAGTGACTTAATTATAGGGTGTGTTTATTTCCTGAAAAATAAATAATTTAAAGAACATTTTCCTAAATATATAAACATATATTGTTATTGACAGTGAACACAGTTTTCATTAACTAATTGTCTTAAGCCAAACATGCTATTACTTTTAAAAATATATTTTCTAAATCATTCATATTTCACAAAACAGACGGAGCCATTTTGTCCACTCCTATGTTAGATTGATTGGCATTGATTCATTCTTTCATTCACATGTAACTAGCTTTTTACATAAGCCTAATTTTTAAGAGCGGTAAGATATAATATACATAAGCATGTCATTCTGCAGGAGCCATCGATTATGCATTAGTGACATTGCCCTAACCTGCCCTAACCTGCCCTAACCTATATAGCTTGAAATATAGCAATTCGATCCTACCGGGAGTAACCGAAATAACAGTTCATCTTGAAGTTTCGAATAACAAAAACGACCAAAAAATAAAACATAATTATTGGCTTAATATTCCCCAATGACCTATCGCGAGTGTCACATGAGCATCCTAAGAGAATTTCATCATACAAAAGCTAATACGTGATCTTCGTACCAAATAGATCTGTCGGACGAACACGATGGTGGGAATTCCATGCAATATAAAATAACTGGATCAAGAACAAAATAATGCCATCGATATGTACAATTGTAGATCTCATGGGTCGCATAAATTATTTTTCAACGTCATCATTATTTGGGGGGAATAATATTGATAATATAAACAAATCCCATATCTTTCAACACGTGAACATGCTTCTCCAAATTTCTAAATCGCCTGCTGCAAGCTGGCCCCTTCACATGCAATTGCGATTTGTAGCTCCAGAATGCTCGAGCATGGAGCCCTACGCAGATTTCTGTCTCCGTTACCAACGCACGAATGAAGTCACACCGGTTAGGTTTGCAAGAGATATATCTTCCAACAAGAAGAAGTCGCTTTTGGTAATTCTTGGACTAGACATTGCAGGAATTGGACTAAATACCTTATTCTATCTGTCAATTCATTTTCGTGGAGAAAGATTCTGGTGGGAATGGTAGAATATGAAAGAAAGGGTAATAATACACATTCTTCAGTGTGTTATAAACTTCATATACAAGTTAGGGTCTGTGCATGTGAGGTGCATGAGAAGTGGGGTAGATGATATATTTCAGGGAAAGAAAATTAAAGGGCTCTTGTTTCTTCTTCCATGTTAGATCTAATATATATTCCCTTTGAAATCGGTGTTGGCTATAGACTAAATTAAAAGAGGTAATGTAAATCAAAAAAATCGCCTTAAGGAGTAAAGTGCGACTGCTAGTGCTGCTTCAATCCCACCCATATGATGCAAGTTCAAATCCTCCGGCTTGCATTGCACCTCGGAGTTATCTCAGGCTAAAGGTGAGGCCCTCCTAGCACCTCGTGAGGAGTTATCTACCGCAACCGGTGCAAGTTAGGAAGGTACGAGTTTGCTCCCGATCATAAGAAAATCATTATTAAAAGAAACTAAAATCCAAAATCATTATTCAAAGAAAATAAAACCCATATCCTCTTGAATGGTCCCAGGGAGACCTATGGCAGGTACTTCTCCCCTGCTTCCATTTTATCATATATAAAGCAAAGGAAATAAACAGATATCAGAGCAAGAGATTAAGGGGATGAGTACACTAATTGTGCCATAAGTTGTGTACGGCGCTCACTTTGGTGCCAAAAGTTTCCGTCGAATCACTTAAGTGCCAAAAAATTTGAAAAACACTCAATTTGGTGCCAACGCCGATCTGAACTGCCGGAAATCCGACGTGGCCTTTTTTTATTAATTTCTTATATTGATGTGGCTCGCCGGAGAGTTCAGTCAGCAAGTAAACCACCAAACGACGTCGTTTGGTGTCTTAAACCCCAAGTCGAAACCCTAAATCCCCAAATTGAGAGAGAGAGAGAGAGAGAGAGAGAGAGAGAGAGAGAGAGAGGCCATGGCAGTGGCGTTGTCTTCTTCCCCGAAGAACAACACCAGTGCAGAGAGAGAGAAGACATGGCAACATCATCTTCTTCTTCGAAGAACAACACCAGCAGAGAGAGAGAGAAGCCATGGTGATGTCGTCTTCTTCCCCGAAGAACAACACCAACAAAGAGAGAGAAGCCATGGCGGCGGCGTCTTCTTCCTCAAAGAACAACACCAGCACCAGCCACTCTTTGAATAGAGCCCAATCCACCATCTCCATCTGCGCCTTCCTTGTTTCCCTCTCACTCCTCATCTTCTCTCTCTCTCTCTGCACCTTCAATCCCCCTTCTTCCTCCTCCTCCTCTGCCCTCGCCTCCTATTTTCCATTAGTTCTTGGCCGAGCGATGGTGGCCGAGCACGGTGGCCGAGCAACGGTGGCCAAGTGACAGTGGCCGAGCATGGTGGCCAAGCACGGTGGCCAAGCGACGGTGGCCGAGCAAGCTTGGTCGGCGAGGATGAACGAAAAAAAAAACCTAATTTCAATCACAAATGAGCTATACGGCGTCGTTTTTCCTAAGCCATCCACATAGGACGGCAAAACGACGTCGTTTTCTTAAGTAGGACAGAAAACGACGTCGTTTAAAGAGTTTATCGAATTTTTTTAAAAAATATAAAGCCACGTAATCATTTTGGCCTAATTTTCGCCGACGACACCAAAGTGATCGTTTTTTCTCCGATTTTAAGACTTAAGTGATCCGACAGAAACTTTTGACACCAAAGTGACCGTCGTACACAACTTATGGCACCATTAGTGTACTTATCCCGGAGATTAAGGGTATCGACGAGATAATACAAATTGGATTGTGTGAAGATTAAACACGTGAGCATGAATAGTCACCACTCGAAATGTATTACCTACGGTTCAAGTATTATACCACCAGAATAAAATCACTTGTCGCTCGCCAAGTTACACAAGATTAAAAATGACGATTAACAAATTTCGAATGGATTCTTGCACTTTAAAGGTGGTTTTGCCAACTAGCAAATTTTGGCAGCTGCCTCTTGAGCCTGCCCAAAGTTCACGTGATGTGCCTCTCGAAGAATTTTGTTCTCTTCTACTCCTCCCTCTTCCTATATATCACTGCTCTCCACTAATAGGATTGACTCATCACCCTCCACAAGCCCTCTCTCTCTCTTTGAAGCAGCCATGGATTCCTCCAACATCCATGCCCTATCCCTCATCCTCATGCTCTGCCTCTCCTCAGCCGCCCCCATCCTCAACTGCGGCTCGTGCGGCAAGCCCGCCCCGAAGCCCAAGAAGCCTGGCCACAAGCACCACCCCAAGAGGCCCATCGCTGTTGTCCCGCCCATCGTCAAGCCACCCGTGACCCTCCCACCAATCGTCAAGCCGCCAGTCACATTGCCGCCGATCGTCAAGCCGCCAGTCACCCTCCCACCTCTGCCCCTCCCACCGATCGTCAAGCCGCCAGTCACCCTCCCACCGCTCCCACCTCTGCCCCTCCCACCGCTCCCACCTCTGCCGCTCCCACCGCTGCCACCTCTGCCCCTCCCACCGCTCCCACCTCTGCCCCTCCCACCGGTCGTCAAGCCGCCCATCACCCTACCCCCTGTGACCATACCCCCATCACCGTGCCCCCTGTCACTGTTCCCCCAGTCGTCAAGCCCCCAGCTGGCAAACCCTGCCCGGCCACGTCGGCAACGTGCCCAATCGACACGCTCAAGTTGGGGGCTTGTGTGGACTTGCTAGGAGGATTGGTGCACATAGGGCTTGGCGACCCGGTGGTGAATCAGTGTTGCCCCGTGCTTCAAGGGCTTGTTGAGCTTGAAGCGGCGGTGTGCTTGTGTACCACCCTCAAGCTCAAGCTCTTGAACCTCAACATTTATGTCCCACTCGCTCTTCAGCTTCTTGTCACTTGTGGCAAGACTCCTCCTCCTGGTTACACTTGCACTCTCTAGATCAAAGTTAAGTGTTTAACCCAACTTATATCTCAAAAACCCTAAGAAACTTTTGTTTCCTCTGTGCTTTAAGTAAACTAGTGATGCTGCAGTGTGTCTTGAATATCGGTTCATCATGCTAACCTTGGCAATAGAGAGACCAGGTACATCCTGCTAATAATATATAGAATGTGTTTATGTTAATACTATTTCAGCTTTACCGAGAGATTCGTCTACATACAACACGACATTCTCTTGATAAAGGAGAACACCAGTGAACCCAGAAAAAAAAAAAAGGTGGAGTGAGAAATGTTCCTAGAAAAGGTTGCATAAGTTGTTAGCTGGTCACAATGTCAAAAAGTAGAAAAAAAAAGACAAAACACAATTTTTGCACGTTTCCTACATCAAGCGAAACAAAAATTGGTCATAATGCACACATTCTAGTGTGGTGGGGAAAATAAGGGTACGAACTTTATAATTAAATTGTCATTTCCCGGAGAGAAAGTGACTCACATTTTGCTCTCTTTTTTTCATCCTGCGAAAATGTCTCTCTCCAATAATGGACTCTGATTGGCGGGACAGAAACCTCTAGGTGCCTGTGAGAAATGGTCACGCGATTCTTAGAATCTACCCTTCTCTCTCCTGCGAAAAATCTTCTTCATACGCACGACATACTGGGTGCAAATGCTCATTGGCCTAAACTACTGTTTTCTAATTGAATTTCTCAATTTTTTGTGCTTTTTGCAGGTTGCTTAGATTGCAGGACATGCGGATGAATTCGACATGAGAGGATGTCGAACAAATCTCTCTCTCTCTCTCTCTCTCTCTCTTCCCCCTTTTCTTGATTGGTCATTGATGGATGTTTGGATTGTAATCTTGAGGCATTTGTTCTTAAATGATTGTTGGGTGTGTTTCTTATTCCTAGTGGACTGATTGAAGCAAGCAAGATTCGAATCAGCTCTTTTGTTTATCAATTTCATTGTTGTCTTGATTTTTGGCCAACCATCATATCAATTTTACGTTGCTGGGTCTAAGATTCTTGCAGCTTTTAGATTTATCATCCCTCGCATCAGCAAAACAAGGGTCAAGGATAGATTTAGTAATGCTAAGAATATTCCCTCCAATTTTCAAAATTGATCTACAAAGGGATATAGCGAATTTCAAGTGAACAATAAAATAATTCACTCATACCTAACATGCAATGAGAATCTATATCCTGGCCTTATAGATTAACTTCCTAAACCAATTAAATAGAGAAACTTACTTAGAATTAATGGAAACTATCATCTTTGCAGTCCACATACATCGATATACAACTAATTGTTATTCATTTTCATCAACATTCTCGCTTAGGCAGCTTGAGGGAGAAGTCATGGTATGGCAAACATATGTGAAATTCTATTACGCAGCCCGGCATGACGAACTAGGTCAATCTTGCAGCATAATTATTGCCAGGTATATGTATTGCCTACCATAGCACAATAACCGACATGTGGAACATTTCTTAAATGTGAAGCTTAAGAGAATTCGTTCATTCATTACCTTACATGGAATCTCACTCAGCTAACGTCACAAGAAGCTTTCAATATGTCAATATGGAATGACTTCCCCAACATATTCTTATCAATGCATGCTTTCGGGAAGGACGTTCTTGATGACTTTAATTTAGCTGTGCTATATATCGAAATTATTGACTAATTGAATATGGTTATCGCACTCAAGATTGAAATCAAAGAGTATTAATCTATATATTGAACCACTTAGTACAAAAGGCCACTTGAATTGTTCCGTATGACTTGTTAAATCAGAATTTTTCTATTCTTTTCTTCTTCTTCTTTTTTTTTTTTTTTTTTTTTTTGGGTTGAGAAAGACGGGGATGCTTTAGTAGCTGTCAACTTTTAAAAAGAAACGAAGAGCTATTTCTACATCGATGGAAACTTTTTTGGCGAAAGAGACTCCAATTGCTCCTCTTTTGGCATCTATCTCAACGTACGTCCTACGTTATACCTGACTATCTACTGATTATAGGAGATGTGAAAATGGTGCAACAAACAAAAGGATACATAAGATAGAACGGCCATATTTTTAGTTAATATCACATGCGAATGATGTCCATGTTTATGTCACCAATCAGATATTCAATTAGGAAAAATTGCCACCAACCAAAAATGGAGGAAAACTCAACCCCATCCATAAACTAAGGATTATCTATAAATTTGAGTTATTAGACTATTAAAGTTTAAGGGGGTTGAAGAAAAAAAAAATCACTTTTGTGAAATGCACGCTAAATAAATATATGAGAACTCTCTCTCAATCTCTAAATCAAAAAAGCACTCTATTTTATCGAGCAAATTATATATTGACCCCAAGTTTTAAGAGTTGCTGTAAGTTGAGCTCAGCATATCAAGTTTTGAATTTGTTACTCAAATTTTAGAAATAAGTTGCAATGTGTCCCCCAAGCATCGTGTCCGACCAAATTTTACTTGGAGTTCCAAACACATACATGATTGATTATTGAGTGCAAATTCGTTGTATAAGTATGCATACAAAAAAAAAAAAGAGTAGGAGAATAATTCAGAATTATATTGCATGTCAAAGTATATGGCTAAAGTTCTAGCAAGAATTTAACTAGAGTCAATATCAAATGCATATCAATATATAGTCGTCCCAATTTTTTTTCCGCATATATAAACGATATATGTCCAAATTTGCCTTCATAAATAATTGTGTGCCGTTGCTTGGTCAAATAGGTGACAAAAGTTTGGCTAGAATCAACGCCTGGGGGTGCCACCAAATTCAAAAGTAGGGCTGTAAATTGCAAAATTTGGAATTTCAGGGGGAACTCGCCAAATCCGGGGTACATAGGGGCAAAATGTAATTCTCCCCTCTTTTTACTCTATCATTTAGCAAAAAAAGAGCGGGACAAGTGAACTAAAAGCTCTAAAACTTGTCATAAATGTGTAATTAAGTCCTAAAACTTTCATAAAGTATAATCAAGTCAAAAACTTATCACGAAAAAGACAATCGAGTTCTAAAACTTTCAAAAAATGAAATCAAATCCTAAAACTTTCAAAAATGCAATCAACAGAATGACTTAATTGGCACAATGATCATCCTATTACTACGCGGTAATACCCTCTAAAATTAGAATCCACAAGAGAAATGTTTCGTAGACTTGGGGTCGTACTCCCGCTTTTAATCCAGGTGCTGCCATAGAGGCGAGAGTACAGGCGAGTGACCAGAGACAAAAAGATGGATCGACGTGGGATGGACCCCGTCAGCTCACGAATCGTGGGGGTTGAGGGACCAGGGCACACCATGTTGTTCGGCATGTGATCATCGTTCGTCCTCGCTCGAATCCGGAAAGCAAGGTGGAATATTTTCGTCCTTCGGATGTTGTGGATACCTCCAACAGCCTTGGACTTTAGTGGCTCTCCTGGATAAGCTTCTACAGAAGCGTTTGGGGTTGTGTTTGAATTTCTACAGCCCTTGACTGGACCATTGCGAGTAAGGAGTTTGGAGGGGTGATGATCTAGATTGCACGGATAAAACTCTTTGAAAGTAGATCCACATCGTTTGTTTTGTTTAGTCTCCCCAGAAAGAGGACGGATTAACGTATTATATGTCAATGGCTACAGAGTTTCCTCCTTTCTCGTTTCTCCAATGCTCCTCTCTTCCGCTGCACCTTTTCCCCTTTCCCTTCCTGTTCTCAAATAGTTTGTTCCTCGGCGAATTGTAGCCCGCTAATAGGAGTGTCAACGGTTCGGTTCGGTTCGGTTTTTAAAAAACCGAACTGAACCCAACCATTAGGAAAAACTTCTGAATCGAACCAAATGAGATCCGAACCAAATACGAACCGAACCGAAATTTCGGTTCGGTTTGGTTCGGTTTTTCGGTTTTTAGTTTTCAACTTTTAGTTTTCAGTTTTTGCATTCATTTTTCTTTTCGTTTTTTTTTTTTCTATCGTATTTTCAAGAAATAAGCTCTTATCGGTTTGTTGGTTCGGTTCAGTTACCGATAAAAATCGAACCAAAAAAACCGAATTTTTCGATTCTGTTTGATTCGGTTCAATTTTCGGTTCGGTTTTTGACACCCCTATCCACTGCAACTCTCAACCATCATAGCTCAACCCGCCATTGACGCCCCCTAGCCGGTACAACCACAATGGGTTTGACCGCCCATCCCCCTTCCCCCTCTCTGTCTCTCTCTCTCTCTCTCTGAGGTCAAGACTCATCACCTCCAGATTTGAGCGACTGGACATGGGAAGGATCTCCAGATTCGAGCGACTGGACATGGGAAGGAGAGAGAGAAAGAGAGAGAGAGAGAGAGAGAGAGAGAGAGAGGTGCCGTTCAGATAAATAGTGATGTCTGGACCCTCTTGTACTTGATCGCTCATAATAGAAATCTCGATCTCCCAACATGGATCGCCCCTTGGTGCTAAACAAATGCGAAATGCTCCACCATCATCGTTCTGATCTGGTCGGATCCATGCGGATCAACTGGGCCTCATGTTCAAGGATTTGGCCCGTTTACGCTCAATTTAACCTGTCCACCCATTTACGCCACGATTAGAGGCGCTCGATAAAGCAAGTTAACATGTCGCTTATGATACGTTTAGATACACTCAGCCATGCTAATATGCATTTTAGCACATTCTTTCACGCATACAGAATAAAATTATGACATACACTTGTTCATTGCAACGTGTCATGCCGTAGTGGCTTTCCTAGAATGCGGCACGAACAGTGTCGGTCTGAACTAGACCTCTGTTTAACATGATAAATAATGATGCGACCACGCAAATTGCCATCTCTAAATCAAATGATGACCTTAAAGAGTGGAGAGTGGCTCAAGTACTCACAAACCGCTTCGCAAGCTATCTCTAATCCAACTGCAAGACTCAAAAGAGTAACATTCCGCCTCATTTGAAAAATCATATTCTAGTTTTAGGATGAAACTAGCATCTGAAATATCCCCTTCGTGTGCTTTCATTGCACACTATTTTCGCATATATCTTCTCTTTTTTCTTTTTTTTGGGTTCAATTTTTCTCCTATTTTCACTTGCCCCTATTCTAGCCGGCTTCTTGATAACTCACCACAGATCAAATCAAAATCACATAAACACCTAGTTAACAAAATCTCTTGAAGTGGAGGACAACGACACAGGCACAAACTTGATTGATGTTCTCCTATTTCCCCGGGTAATTGGACGAGCTAGCTAAGTACATATAGAGAAATATTCTTTAGTGTGCTATTTGCTGGTGATATAGCGATTGTAGATAAATCTCAATTGTGAGCAATCAAGAAGCCTGACATTTGGAGGAAAACTTGGGAAAATTCAGTGTGCTTGAACTTCGTGGTGGATGAAAAAATGTGCCCGCAGTACTGCTAACCATCACATGCCACTTAAGGCCGCAATGAAAAATAGGGATAAGGCGAAGTTGCTATGAGGACATGAAGTATCAGGACTATCAAACCCAGGACATGCCAAAACACAAAAAAAAGAATATAAGAACAATGCTTCACTGGATTTTTGGCCAAACACATGCTCTAAGATTTGCACTAGTTTGACAATTAGAAAATTGGCAAAGAAACAAACTTCAACTGCTCATCCGTCTATGATGGCGAAGGATCAAGCACCTCCCCCAACCAAAAACACCCCAAGCAACCACCTAAGGTTCCTCCAACTTAAAAAACATGAATTAATCCTAACATTTATCGATGGGTCAAAGTAAGAATCAACAGGTACATTTCCAAAGATGAAATAGTGATTGACATTGTCATAGTACTAAAGCAGCGTATGGCAATCTGAACAGTGAATACAGAGCCTACACATACATCTCTGCATTCAACTCTGGTTACAACCAACTAGATCTTTTCACAGAACATAAAAGAGAGAGATTGCGTCCTGCCTGGGACCTAGAATTAGCTTCCTGATGAATCATTACAAGAAATGGACCAACTCTTCTATTAAAGCCCCGAAAGGAAGATGCCGAAAAAAAGAAAATCAAAACCAACATCATGTGCATATATACATCCCTTCGATCTGCCAGAGTGAATGGATAGAAGCCACTCAAAAGAAAAGCCCTCAAAAGAAGGCCTCTTAAATTGATATTGGTGAAAAGGAGAAAGAAAAAAAATTTCAATGTCCTTTTTATAGTAAAAGAGCAAATTCACTTCCCCATCTCTCCACTAGCGACTAAACTAATTAAAACAGTAATTGAATCAGAACTACACCTCAAATATGGGAAAAGGGGGTGGGCATCTGGACTAACCAAAACACAGCCACACCATGGAACAATAAAGCCTAAATTGGAAAATTAAAAGCAAAACAGATTTATTCTGTAAGACAAACTATACCATGTTACACATCCTCTTGAGGATTATCCATCTACTTCTAACTAACCACTAAAGCGCAAGGCGCAATGGACTGGCCAGAGAACATAAAACACCACCACCACTTCAGCCACTAAGAAGATTTATCCAAAGTACAGGTGAAGGGTAAGAACCTGACATGATTAAACTGTTTCAACTTGGAGAGAGCTTCCTGTGAATTCCCCAACATGAGATGTATATATGTGGCAGTTAGAGTGGCTTCTCGACTAGCCGGTAGCACAGCTAACGCTTGTGCAACTAATTGTTGAGCCATCTCGAGCTCACCTTGCAAGGCTGACTTGGCCGCGAGATTCGCATAAAGGGTTGCGCGTGCTTCTTCTGGCTTAAGAAACATCAGAGCTTGAGCCTCCTCTGAAGAAAAATTATTAGCAGTTGCTGTACCTCCATTTGTCTCTTCAGGGTCAAAGATTCGTTCTGTCCGCCATTGCTCAAAGTCCTCTTCGCCGTATGGCAATTCAATCTGATTTCCTTCCGAGAGATAAACCAACAAATGTTCTGCAGCATCCTTGGTCCTGTTGAGCAAGCAAAGAGCCTCTGCTGCATACATATGGGCAAGAAAAGTGTATATTCTGGAACAATCTGGAAGCTGCAAGATAGCCAAAGTGCATGACAGGGCCCCCATAGGATTTTCCAACTCTAACTCTACATACGCCTGGTTAGCAAGAATGGCTTGCTTCATTAATCTCGATTGTCTTCTGCGATTATCTTCATACATCGAGAGAGAGCCACTCATAATTTCCTCACTTGTTCCTGCCTTCTGGTCTTTTACATCTCCATTCGCATTAAGCTGCCCTAAGCCCACATTTGATGGTTTGGCATCTACACCAGGCAATGTTCTGTGGTTTGAGTTTCCGGAAATTGTTTCTTCTGTTGACTTAGATCCATCCAAGGAGCCATCAGGAGGCAAACTTGAATTGACTTGACTTGGTTCACTTTCATTTAATATGTGCAATGCATTCAAAAGACACAAGCGAGCAAGTTTCAGAGAGAGATTAAGCTGTCCATCACTGCCAAGAGAGCACTCATTCTCAATCAGATCTGTTAGCCCATTTTCAGGTGCATCTTTCACAACTATTTGCCTCCATTTTCCTTTGCCAATGACACAAAGCTTAATAGTCTCATCAGAAGCATCGCCAGTCTTGAATAGTCCCTTTTCCAAAGCCATGAGACAGCACTCAGCGAGTCGAAACCAAAAAAGAGGCCGGTTGTAAAAGACCAAAAGAGCCTTCTGGAGACACCGAGCAGCAAGTATTGGTTTCCCATATGCTAAGTAATGTATGCCACAGTTATATGCAATGAAAAGAGATTTATCTTGGGAGATACTAGACAGCTTCAAAGGCTTCTCCTTCCGAATTGATGAACTGCTAGACAGTGCCTTCGAGAAAAATACGGTTGCTGAGTGATATTTAGCCAGTTGGTGATAAACACATCCTAGATTGTTAAGAAACATGCTAGAGATTCCAGCTTCTGTCCGAACCCCAAGAGCCATCAAAAGCTTAATAGCTTTACGGTAATTTCCACGAGCATACTCAAGCTGGGATTTTAGGAGCAGAGCCATGGACGAATCTCTTCCTCGTGCAACATTCATAGCACCCTTGACTTCACGCTTTGCTGCCTTCAAATTTCCGTTAGAAGCAAAAACCGAACCCTATATAATTGCAACTTAAGCTTAAAATCAACAGCCGTGATGGTCTTATCAATCGGACTCCGGGAGAGATCAACCGAAGATGGAACACCCATTGCTCTTACTGCATCCTGTCCACCAATGTCCAGAGTTGATAGCATATTTTCCAGTGTCTCGTCTGATAATGTTCTGGACAAAGGCTTTTCCGAAGCATTTATACTAACAGACTCTTGATTAGAAGCATCTGAAATCAATGAACTGTTAGGTACAGAAGAAGACTTCCCCACTAAGTTAGCAGGTTGTTGCTGCACGCTACTCCCATTCTCGCCTTGATTAACACCAAAAGCTTTCTCTAAATAATTAAGTACATCCTGAAATTAAGAACCAAATATGCAGGACTATCAAAAAATGAAGCAATGAATGGAGAAAGATAAGATTGTAAGACCATTTAACAAAATGCAATGCCAATCAATAAGAAAAGTGGGGATATGCGTCTGTTATCCCTCATGGTAAATAATGAGTATGGAAGCAGTATTTTATAAATCTTAACTTATCCTTTCATCTTAGCGGATCTATGCCTTGGACCTCCATTAAATGCTTAAACAAGGTGAAGTTCCAGGATGCATGTTATAGTCCACAAACAGTTCAAATTTAAACAGCCTAAGACAGTCTCGGCTGCACATAAATATGCAACTACATAAATACGCGCCAATTCAGATTTTAAAATATCAGCATATAACTTGCCAAAAATCTGCTCACAAAATGAAAAATTTAGAGAAACACCTGGAGGATATCTCTAGAATCATACCAAGAAACCCAAGCCCAAATACATTCTAGTCATGCTTCAAAAATACCTGGCTAATCCCATGTCTAGACATACACTTTTGCTCATAAACTGAAGACAAATTTTTTCTTTTACACTGATTAAAAAGTATGGCAGGAGACAAAAGTGCACCAATTTTAAATCTTGCATACAAGTATAGACAGATGATTTGGGATGAAGTTAAAACCCAATAAGTTCACAAGTGATTAGCCAAAAGAAGAGTTCATAAATAAAAAAGCAACACAGATGTCATGCTTTGAGGTGAAACGTGTTTAAAACACCTCCTCAAAAGAGTGAGAGCAATGACTCATGAGTAATCTGTAATCCTTTTTTCAATAAGGAATGTCCAGTCTATAGACAGGGAAAGATCGAGCCAAGAATGTCTGTGATACTAATCAACTAAAGTCTAATGAGCAACCACATTCTTGAATTATAGTCAACAACCATATGCAAAACATCCTTGGCCTATATCTTGGATCATACACTTTGCACATATTTCAAACATAACTGGGATAAATGTTGCCTAATTAACACTTTCTAATCTTGACAAACTAACTGTAAAATTGAAAGACGATTTTATAAACCCATGACACCAAAAAAAAAGAGGAAGGGATCTATAACCAGATCATAAGCTGGTCAACAATAAACATAAGAGCAACTTGATTAGGAAACAAAAAAAGAGCAGCTCTTCTACTGTCTAGATGGAGGTACGGCTCCAAAATGTGATCGAGCGTGTTTAATCCAAGAGCTGAAGTAATTATCTTAACGAAAACAACTTATAATCTTTCTAGCTAATGTCTCTCTAACATCACTTCTAGAAACAATCACATATGTCACAAATCTACAAAATCACTTTCTGTTTCAATATGTTCATCATTACCTAAACCTTTGGCAATGAAACTGAAAAATCATATTAACTACTTTGGTCTAAGGCCATAGAAGTTGAACATCTTCATGTACTTTAAGAAGGCAAAAGGCATTTAAATACACAAAAGTACAGTATACTAATCTCCATGAATCCCCATCCTAATATGCAAGGAATTTCAAAGGGGATGTAAAGCACACTTTTCAATTGAAGTTGGCACTCCATATTAATCTACCTGTACTAGTATGCAAGGAATTTCAAAGGGGAGGGAAAAAAAATTTTGCAATTGAAGTTGGCACTAAATTAATGTAGCCTTGACTTTTTTTCCCCATTTTGGCCTGTACAGTTTCAGAACATGCATCAGTATGCCTCAAACCCTTATTGCTAGCGCTTTTTATACCAGAATTCAGCAGTCCTCAAGGTCAATGAAAGGGGAGGGCAGCGATTGCATGAAACTTCTTTGTAGGGATTAATCATTCATTTCAGCAGTTATGTCAGGGGCTTCAAAAGTTACACTAAATTAACTGCTAAAAATTCGCCACAATAAGAAGCATAAACAGGAAGAAAAGTGACAAAATAAACTCCAAAAGCCAAAACCTCAGGGATAAAATGAAAACAGAGAAAAAATTTATCAACCAAAATTTTAATTTCTCGATTCAAATAAGCTAGAGCATTGAGTTAACATGTTCTCATGGCTCAGCACTTTTGCAACTCACATCAAGATAGTCGTATCAGCTAAAATTAAGTTCCAATGTCCAATAGCTAATGCACTTCACTTGGACAAGCAGTACTATTACGTAAAAACAAACTGTATGAAAAGCATAACATTGATATTTTGAGTCCCAAAAAAGGATAAGAATAACTGCCTAGAAGTAGAATACCACAACAGTCATATATAAAGCCTAAATCCATTAAAAATAAAAATAAAACCAACAAATTTGGTAGTATTGGGCCATGGCCATAAGCTAACAAAATTTGGTTGTGGTGGTACTTTAGCTCCACTGTCAAGGATTAAAAAAAGTTCCAAGATCTAAAGAGATTAAATGGTTAAAAAAGACTAATCTGATATATCTTCTTGCGAAACAATATTATCCACTTACAAGCTGGTGGGAAGAGTCATTACCTATGCATATACATAAATAAAGGCCAAGCAAGGACCTTCTATATAGCAAACATCGGAAAGACAAAATTGTTTCCTCAACTAAAAGAAGCCCCTTAATGTCCATAAAGCAATTCCATCAGAAATTAGAGACTTTGCATCAATATCAAGAACATGACAAGCTTCACCGCAGATTTTGCTGCATCATGGCAGGCTAAAGCCACATCCAGCAACAGAAGGCATATGTGAAGAGCTACAGTCTGTGTTCATACATACACAAAAAGTGGTAAGCTGACAATTGAGAGAGAGAGAGAGAGAGAGAGAAAGAGAGGACGGGAGGGAGGAAATAAAGCTGTAGAAGGAAAATTTTAGTACCTCATCTATTGGTTGAATGTTGCTATACAATGGTTCCAGGATGGATAATGCCTTGCCATATTCATGGAGGTGGAACCATATGACAGCCTATAAACAAAAGGGTCGACAACATGTTGGACAATATAACCAATATTAAAGACATTTCTCAACCTTCTTCCATCAAATACAGAGAAATTTAAATTGAAAATAAATAATGCCTTCATACGTACAATATTAAATGTTGCCACAGAAGAGTTAAACTCATCTGTGTAAAGAATACTGGCATTATTTAATGAATTCATTTGTTGTGCCATGGTAGAACTCCCCTTAGGACCTAAATTGGCTTTGTTGCCAACAACCTCACGCTGCTCCAAAGATGCACGGGCAAGCTCTTCACTTTTTCTCTGAATAAAATCAACCAAATAAAAAAATTAGAAAGATAACATGACAGAAAGTACGACCAGATGTTATGGATAAAATTGATCTCTCTTTTCATGTATATTTGGATCTGAGCATGTGAGTTTGGATCTGGTTTGATGGTATGTAAAATTTGGATCCAATAATGTAAAATCGGCATATCTTTTGATGGTACTTATAGAGCTTCTATTATGGGTTTCCAACAAGTAGCATACCTTATTTAGATATCACATATATCACAAGGGAAGAGATCAAACAATTGGATCTGCCCCATGGAATGAAATGAAAATCTACAAATGCACCTGAGCAAAGCTAACAGCACTTTGTTGATAAAAAAAGCACTTGGAGATGCTTTATTTCTCTAAGAATTTACAAATAATTCACGCAGGTTAACTACGAATGCATAATTTACGCAAGGTGGAACCTTCTGAATGCCATGTATACCAAGTTATCTCTTACAGTTACAGGTTTCTAGCTCTAAATATATCGCGCTGCATACTTCACGATAGTTTGTCCAAGAAAAAACATAGAGGAAGCACTTAGACTAATGGAAAAACCAAACACCTACTAAAGGAGAGTAGGTGCCAACACACAGTCAGGATCCATATGCGCAAAGATAAACTCTCTAAAATCAAGACAGTAATTGCATTTGTAAAATCTTGACCCAGGGAGCCACAAGTTACACCAAAAATTATCTTAAGTTATTCCTCAGACTAGAAAATACATGGGACCCTTTGTAAGGATTACATCCCTACACGATACAAGTTTAAGGGATAGCTGTAGATGACGAAACCCTCCCTTTCTTCCTTGATGTTCCATTACTACCTTTCCGGCCTGGCATATTATTCTGAACAAGTTTTCCTCACAGTAAAAAGCTAGAGAAAACCAATTTTCACGGAATCCACATGATCAGGTTTCTCTTGACCATCTTTGATGACCAACATCCATTTACTAACAACTCATACCTTCTGCAAAGACTGCTAAGGCACTATTCAGCCTTCAATGGCCAATGGAGGACTATAGTGATAATGTCCCGCACACAAAAAATTTTACACCCTTTACTTGATTTCACAATAATTTGTCAAAAAAGACACTATTTTCACCAGAAATTAAGTCTGCCAATCAACAAATTCTCCACTCTTTAACTGAAATGAACATGTCAAGCAAAAGGGTTAGCTCTTGCACTCGGTCAGATTTCCAAAGTAACTTCAAATTTGGCTACCACCTTCCTCATGGTCACCTTCCTCATTGTCTAGACAACAATCTAAGAATTTCCTCCACTTCATCAGACTCACTCTCAATGTGTTGAGAAACTATACTAATTTTCTCCAAACAAGACCAAAGTCCACCAGTTTCACCACTCTTTAATGGACAAGAGCCATTTAAAAAATAGCAAACAATGTATAAGAAAGGCTCTGCCCTTGCCCTTTCTTAAAATTCTAGACAAAGTTCCCAGTCATTCACCTCTTTCATCGATGTCTAGATGATAATTTAGAAGCAACTATCAGTGTCTCTCTCTTTCCTACTCCCACTGTGCTCAACACAACATATCAAGATTGATTCAAAACTCAATAGCTTAGAGTAAAAATCAAATAACCTAAAATCCTTTCAGATACTTCTGGATAAGGAGTAGATCGCATATTCTGAAGAGAGTGGGTTTGAAGGAGTGCCACACCTTGACGGTATTCAGTACTTCAAGCAATCTCCTAGGATCTGAACAGCCATCACGAAAGTATTCGGCAACCGCAATATTGTGGAGGACCTGCATTGCACTAATGTTAATAGCTCAGACCATGGTGCTTTAGGCAAGTCAGATAAAAAGAATGACTTCTTTACTCAAGAAAAGCCATATAAAGATTCTAAAAGAGAAGGAAAAGTATGCACAGCCAGGAACAGCCCAAGTGGCTAGGAGGTCCAAATTCCAATCAAACCCAGAAATTAAACCTCAAACCAATAGAGGATACAGCATGCTTACCACGTAGAAGAAAAGCTCACAACAGACCCAAAGGATAAATGAACATGCAAAGCTGAAACTAGAATTTGTTTACTGGTCAAATAAAGTAAACTGAATAAACTAAGGCAAACAGACAGATATGGTGCCATTAACAAGTATACAGTGACAAAGCAATGGTATTAAGAGGATGAAGATTAAAAGAACCATCACTGAACCCTCTGAAAATCCACAAATAAACCAACCAGACCAACTCATCATCATTCTCACTGCAATATCATCTCCTGCTGACATAAAAAGTTCTACAGCCATGATTCTCAGATCAGATGCTTCATTCAATATCACACTGGCTGCCCAATCAACAATTAAATCTGATCGCACGTGTTCTGGCCACCAGAATGCACAGTACTTGTGCAACACGTAGATCTAATTGGACCATGAACCAGCCCCGAATGCACCGTATTTGTGCGTTCTACAGAGAGACACGGAAAAACCTAAATATGTGGGCATCAAGTACGCTCAAATGCTCAACCCTCACCAGACAATGAAAGGGTGAGCCTGTGGGCGTTGTATAGAAATAAACCGGAGAGGGGAAATTTCGACGAAGAATCCGTTTGCCAGGTTTACCAGACTGGGACAGCTAGCCACTAAATGCCAACATCATAGCAAAACAGGCAAAAAGAAAATATAACGAGTGAAGGCCCCGTTCGTTTCTCCGTCCAAGCACTTGAATTTCCTCGAATGTAGACGCTACACATCTGCTAACAGAATTATAGCGGCGAGGGAAGAAGTCCTAATCTACAGTTACGAGCTTGGAACAATCATTTGTTTTACAATTGGAAGTGGTGCAATTTGTGGTTGTCCCAGCCTAAGCTACGACCAACGGAACAGCTAAAAAATCAGCACGGGCAGGCAAAAGCTCAAAACGAACGCACATCGCAACAGCGAGAGAGAGAGGAAGAGATCAAACAATCCGGAGGCGGGAAACGACCTTCGGATCGTCTTGCTTCTTCTGAAAGAGCTGGCGCAAGAAATCGACGCACTCGCCGTACTTGCGGGACTGGAACCGGAAGAGCGCCTCCTTGGCCAGCGCGGCGGTGACCGTCAGGACGCCCTCGTCCTCCGCCGGCGGAGGAGGAGGAGCCGCAGCACCCGCACCAGGACCAACGCCCGCACCAACGCCCGCAGCCGCAGCACCCGCAGCAGCCGCAGCCGCCGGGGCGGCGCCGTTAACGACAAATCTCGGGATTCCATCTCCAGATCGACCAATCGGAGAATGCGATTCCGGCGACGCGCCCGGTCGGATCAATCGGGAAGGAGAGGGGAGGAGGAAAGGAACGGAAAACCCTAGCTTCGGCAGACGGAGGCGAGAATCGGAGGCGCGGAGAGATCAGGTCGGGAATGGGGGGTGGGGGGCCGAAGCTCCGGCAAAACCCTAGAGGGTTTTGGAGGGAAGAAGAAAGAAGAAGAAGAAGAAGGAAGAAGAAGGGAGACGGAGTGGTGGAAGCAGGGAGAGATTGAGTGGGAAGTGATCTTCAGGTGATAGGAATAAGAAACCCAGAGTCGCACCCCAAATTGAACGGGGAAGCGAATAGACGAGGCGGAGGGTGAGCGATCCGGAAGAATGGACGAGTGGGATTGGAGAGAGAGAGAGAGAGAGAGAGAGAGAGCTCTTTAAAGTTTGTTTTATATTTTCATTTTTTTTTTTTTTTTATCTTTTTTTTTTTTTTTTTTTTTTGGTTGAAATTTTGAAATTTTAATAGTGATGACTTGCCCAGAAAGAAGAGAAAAAAGAGACTTTAAATTTTCGTGGTGTGATTTTTGGAGGGTGTGGAATTCAAATGGAGCTTTTTTTTTTTGCTTCTTTTTTTTTTTTTTTTTTTTTTTGGGAGATGGGGAGATCATCCTATCATCAGATTGATTTGCTCTCATGGTGAAGGGTTTTACGTAGGGAGGGATTTAGGGCTCGTTCGATTTCAGTCTGATTAAAGCGTCTTTGTCAATCGAGTTATTAATTTCTTGTGGTGAATCTGTTGTGAGAAGAGATGGCGAGCGGAGTCGAGGATGGTGGGACTTGCTAGTCAAATTGGTCTATAAGGACGTTCTCTTGATAAGGAGAAATGAGTCAATCCAAAAAGTTAGAAATTATCGATTTCTGATCCAATCCGATCCCACCCAAGAATTGGGAATCGAATAGGGGATCAAACTAAACCATCTAATGGAACTAGTCACTTGGCAATTCCATTTGAGTATTCTAAAGGTAAATTTTTCCCAAAAATACTATACTTGTTGTTGTTTTAGGATTTCTTACTATTTTTAAGAAATTAAAAAATATATTGTTTATCCGGTTTGGTCCGATTCCCCCCTCCCCTCGAACCTGGTGGTAACCAAATCAAAAATCAATAGTTCCATTTTTATGGAATCGGGTACTGAACCGACACTCCTAAGAACCGTCTAGAATTGGCCGGTTTAGGTGATTCCTAATTTGGTCGATCCGATATGATCATCCCTAATCAAAGCAAGTAATGAAGGAAAGGAGAAATGCACTAACAAGACCAACAAAATAATAATTTATAGACCAAAATAGGGCATCAAATCAAGACATTACTAAGTCACCATAACTCTTTTTTGTAAGGACCATAAGGCGATACCTAGAGTAAACAATATAGGAAAGGCAAAAACTCAGCGATAAAAAAAAACACACAGATCTCCTTGATTTAATAACCATACTCTATCCGACAATATTGGACCATCGAGTAAATAATCATATTTTACAGTTAAAAATATGCATTCTTGCAGATCAATATTGTCCAAAGGCCAATCGATATTAATTAAATGATATTCGATCTTCTAGATATTGATGTCAATCTTATCATTTATTATATTTATAAATTCCGACTTAATCAAAAATTGATCTCAAAATTGCACTTCCTAATAGCAACTTTATGGCAATGCTCACTTCAATATCATAAAGAAAGTAGTGTGAAAACATACCTCCATGGTCAATTCACTCGTGGCCAAGAAATGATAATGTTATTTTTTTAACAAAAAGAAACATGGTACGATAAATCAAAGTGGACCCCATTAGCGAATCCTTTTCGTATTTTATTCTATACTTGCATTTATCGATCGAAAGAAAGCACAGCAATTTTCTTTTTTAAACTCATTTAGCATTTTTTGATATGTCTCATTCATTGCTATACAAAGAGTTAGTCAATCTAATAATCGATTGTAAATGAATCGATTTGAAAAACTAATGAATTACTAGTCGTAGAATATGGCCCCCAAGCTACTCTGAAAGCAACTTGATTTTGGTGAAATTCCACCACGTCTATTCACATACTTGCCATCACTTGATCTTCTTGTTCAGCATTTATTTTCCCCAATCAACTTGCATCAATACGCACATTATGAATGAGAGATACGCATTAAGCTTGTTGTCCATGTAATCGGTAAATCACTTTAATTTTATGTGGAAATGAAACTGGAGAATCACCTTAACTGGTCTATTTGTTCCTCATAGGCAATCTCAACCTTTTTCATATTCTTTGATCCTCTCGAGTTCAAGATTCACTACACGCCTCCTTTGAGTTTCTCAAAAGACGTGAAGAATGAGCATTGAGTCCGGACGCCTAGATCTCAAATGTGGCACAAACACAGGGACAATGCTGGACATGAATTCATATGTAAGAGGCTCGGGTCTAGCCTTTTCCATCTCAAGGTCCCAAGTCCAGGCGCCAAAGGTTTTGAGTACATGCCCTTAGGTCTTAGGTTTAGCAACAAGGTCCTGGGTTCGAGTCCCACTTGCGGAGATTCAGGATTTAGAGTGTTAGTTTCGACTTATCTGGATCTGGCCTCCCGAAGGATCCATTCCAAGTCTTGAGATCTCAAGACTTGGCGCCGAGGTCCCGGATCCAGCCTGCTGGATCCCAAGTTCAGCGACGGGACCTAGGTCCGGAAAACTTTAGAAACTGGAATCTCATTTCTTGGGTAATCAAATTCCCCTGCCCATGCCTGTAATAGTTCCCTATGGCTCTTCTCTTGCAAGGTCTCTCCATTCCAAAATCAAGTTTCGTTGCTCTTTGCAAATTCATACCGCACTGGGCATTCCATAAATGGAGACATTGCTGACCCTTTGTTTTTCAGTTTTTGTGCTGATTACTGTTTGGTTGACTTTCTTGGAAGACGTCTCATTGTTACGTCCCAAACATTTTGAGAAAAGCCTAACGGGATAAGCAAATTAGATGACTTCCAATATTCTAAACCTGCGGAATCAAGAATTCGACCTCACTTGGTGCTCTAACTCTCTTAAAACTGAAAGTTCTTGGAATGAAAACAGAATTCTAGATCAATTCCACCGTGTAGTTCCATCTAATGAGAAACCGAGCGAAATTAGCTCATTTCCAATATTTCAAAACAACAAAAAGAATATTCGAAGTAGTCGTGAAAATATGTCTATCTACTAACCACAACATTGCAGAAGTCCTAAAGTCGGGAGATGTCGGAGTCGACGAAAGTATTGAATTCCTAACGTGTAGAAAGTCCCATCCTTCACGGGGACAGATATAGGATGGACACTGTGCGGGGCAAAGAGTTAGGAAAATTAAATGATTTAAAACAAGACTCCTTGTAAAAAAATTTCGCCAAATACCTTACAAGCAAACACAAGTAAATGCAAATAAATTATGTTCCCTTTTTTCATATAGCTTAAGCTATTTGGTCCTGTTTGGCATGAAATACAATTCAACTAATTTTCATCGGATGTGTGGCAGTGCTTATTGTATAACTATTACGTAGATATCAAAACATTGTCAGACATAATTTAATCTTGATATGATTATCGGGATGATAACCACAAAATGAATATATTTCAAATGGGCATTTAGTTGATTAAAACATTATCGATTATTATGAAATATTGAGAAGAAGAGAACATTGAAAAAAAAGTTGACCTATTCGAGAGTTGTTACGCCGTATTCGTACGACAATATTTTAATAATGCAAAATTTTGCGAAATTGGAGTAAGAAAGAAAAGGAATAAGAAATAGGTTCAGAAAGTGAGTTATACTTTTTTCGCTACTGCTACTTAAGACACGCTGCCAGGAAGGAAAGAAGAAAGGGTAGGTCCCATTAAAAAGAAAAGAAGAAGAAAGAGAATTTGCGCCATGCCCGCAAAGGGAGAGAGAGAGAGAGAATGATTAGTGTGAGTTAATGAAAGAGACGTAAGCATCTTAACTACAAGCTGGTTCGATTCGAGGCAGTTCAATCTGAAAAGTGAATCGAATCGAATCGGGTAGGCCTTATCCGATTAGTTTCAGGTCGTCCATGGAAGACCAAGTAGGTTCCTAAATGATATATTCAACAACATCCCTCGTTCAATTCGTTTCACGAAATGGTCTTTGCCAGAAAACCAACCAATTCTCCAGGAGAACCGATTTTGAATTGAATTTTAGCTGCTGTTGCTGCTGCTTCTTCTTCCTTTACTTTGGTTAGAAAAGATAGATATGCTGAAGATGGGAACCTGGGAAAATTAGGCAATTTCTATCGCCTTAATTACGTTGCCACAAAGTTCAAACTGCTAAAATAGTGTGTTTTCCTAAAATAACGCCTATATTGCTTAAAGTTAATTCCGATTCTCGGGTTGATGCTGAAACCAGCCACTTCGTACCAGACGAACTCTGATTAGGTTATCATTACCGAAAGCTTGACCATTTATCCATTTTCAACTCATGAAGGACTAGAATTTTGCATAAGACACCATCCAAAAGGAGAGAATGATCGAAGTTTCTTCTGTTGATCATGAAAATTGGGAGAACAAGTTTGACCCAAGTGATTGAATGCTATACATAAAATCATGCTAATCAATGAGAAAGACGTGCATGTTGGTACAAAATGGGGTTCGCTCGATTGCTCACTGCCAACGCACAAACGAGCCTTGTCGCGACATGGATCGAAGAGACTCGAAAGAACTGTGTTTTCACTGTGTACAGATGTTTAATTTACATTTCACAGTTCAACACAGCATAATTACAGCAGGAAATGTATCCCTTTCACCAGAGAATCAATAAGCTCCCCGTAGCACATCCAAGATGGACTCTTGATTCTGGATGTCACTCTCCTGTGAATCATCATTGCCTTGTGAAAAATCAACGCTGGTGTAAGTCCGTATTCCGGGGCCGTGAGTTCCGCAATCCCGTTCTCTTCCCGCTGCGCTCGCCTTACTTCTTTTTGATGCTCGGTTAGTTCTGACCGTTTTCTTTTGACCTTGGGCGACAGTTCCTTCATGTGCTCAAGCTGATTCTCAGGAACCTCTACTGGCCAGACTCTCTTTGTAGTCCTGTTATGTGTTGACGTTACCTTGTATCGCTGCGGAGGCTCTGCTAAAGCATTACACCTTTCGAGCAATGATAGGCTTCTGTTCTGAAGATATATTCTGCCACTTCTAGAAAGTCTGTCCAGAACATGAAGCAAGCTTGGAGGGTAGTCCAATTTCATTTGCTTGCCATATGTCGAGTTCCAATAGCTAATGGCTGGATTCGAAATAGAAGGGTTCAGGTGATCAAGGGTTTTCTCAAGGAGGCATGCTTGGATTTTCAGATGGGAGGAATCAAATGTGATAGGAGGCTGACTCCTCAGCGAACAATTAAGTGTCTCAATCCATAGGAACTGCACTTCATTGGAGATGCTTTTCCATTCTGTTTCCATGAGTGACAATCCTCGAAGCAGTTGAGGAGATATGACCTGCAGCAGAAGGTACACATAATGAAATACTAATTCGGTACCGTAGATCGTAGCAGCAAAGGTCAGGAAAATACCCATCTTTACAGGAATAGAAAAGGGCAGGTTTGCAGATGGATAAAGAGCAAAAGTAAACGAACAAACGGTGTCTAATGGAGTTTTGCACCACAGCCATAAAGCATCCACTATGCTAAAACTGCATATCATCTGCTCCTAGTGAAGTCCTAGGTATGATATGCACACGTGACAGTTCCCTCACATAACTTCTTTTTTCCTATTTACTGTTTAAATTGCTTGGGAATAGCACCTTTGATTTTTGGTACATAATGCAAGGGAAGGACAGGGAGACTAAAACCAGGTCAAGTTGAGGGGATGACTGGCCTACAGTGACCGCACTAAACCTTGCATTCATCACTTCTCCACTATAACAGACCAGATTGAGACTAATTCCAAGAAAAAAGTAAGAGAAGAATGTTTATAGACTATTCTCCTTAAAATCTCAAACACGTGTGACAAGATAGTGGACAACATGGAGGAAAAAAATACCAACCTCGACAAACAAAAGTATATCTTGCTTAAAATGAAGGCAGCTGGCTAGTTCTCCCAGTGAGTGAAAAACCCTGCCACTCTTAAAATAAGTAAAATGAAAAGAAAATCCCAATTATGCTACAGCATGTCCTTACCTTGAGTTCACAACAAGAAGACTTCGCAATTCAGCCTTTGCCATTGACATTTCCATGAATCTACAATATCAAATATTCTACGTGAATAAGGATCTTTTTTAGTAGAAAACATCGACGTAAAGTAAGAACAACAAAAACGTCACAATTCACTGCACTGAGACAATTATATAAATGAGAACTGTCAGTATTTTATGCCAGTGAAAGTACCAAAAAAGGACTGAATTGGAGAAAGATTGCATGTTCCATAAGAGCTAGATGTATGCTTGTGCTATTTCTCCTATTAGAGGGCGACTTATACAAAATGAACAAAAATTACAATAAGTCAGCTTGATTTTTAACTTTAACACAATCGGTATTCACAATCAAGACATCCAGCTTTGGCACTTGCCTAGTCTGATCACCTCAGTCTCATGATTTAATATGTTCAAAAACTATAAAACACATCCGATGAAAACTCTGATAATCATTTTTCACAGAAAATAAGAAATCTGCCAAGCTTTCAGTTACAAAGTGAACTCCTCATTGATTCAATCAGCTAGGTAATTTAGCAGGAAGCTGACAAGACATTGCCATGTAGATTTCCCAGAAGAAATTACACTTGGCTTGCTTTCAATGAACGTAGATCCTCATCAATTAACTCGCAAAGGGAAGCATACACAAATAGACGCATCATACCTGCACCTATGCGAACCAAAGAAAGATAGTTGGGCTGACTGAACACTTACATAAATGGGTCCCCGCTCTGATGTACCACATCAAGAGTTGGTTCGATATTCAACCTAATATGCAATGAGAGATGTTTGAACTTACTTTGCTGCAAAATGCAAGACACTATCTGACCCAGCTGTGATTCCATCTATATGCACTTCACTTTTCAGATTCTGTTCCACGATATATGTCAGAAGATTGCCATAGAAAGAAATAAAATCGATTCCTGGATTATCTGAACTTGATTCCAGATCATTGCCATGCTCAAGCAGAGAAGTATTTCCTTGAAGACAATCATTTAAAATCGAACACAATAATCCATGGAAAGTATTTGGAGCAGGAAGCTGAATATCCATTGTGCTGACAAAACCATAAAAGAGATCCATTCTTCAATAAGATGGCCAACTTCAGGCTTTCTTAGTGCAGAAACATGATATTCTCCTGAGGAGTCTGCAGCATTTGTGTCAACTATCTTTTCCATTTGATGGGAATAGACATAAAATGGATAGGACAGCAGATGTATAACTGTTGAAAAATTAAAAGCCTTCTGTACCAATGAAGGGTCATTTGCAGCATTCATGTGATCTTTCAGACCACCTGCTACAGCTGACCATAATTCTAAGCAGCTAAAATTTGCATGTTTATACAATAAAGCATTAATAAGAGCGAGATTCTCTGATGGATCATCAGAAGACAATACTATCTCCATATATTTGCATGACCCCCATGGAGTTGCCTCTGCTTTGGACTTATCTAGATGAGACTGAATCACCACATGGTATAGAACAATCAAATAAACTACCGGAGAAACCATATCCATGTAAGTTATATCTCTCATATCAAGAGGTCGTCTAAAGTCATCAACTGATTCCCAATTTTCAACATACTTCAAGTCCAATGGGATCTTGTAAAGAGGAGATCCAAGAATAGAAGGTTGCAGCTGCTCGAATATAGCCTGTATAAACAGGAAGGAAGTATGATATGACCTGGTCCCTTTTCTGTCCCCGCACCCTAAGTTAGCGTCTTCACATATCTTCTTCACAAACATTAGTATTTGCTTCAAAATCCACATAATATCATCATAATTAGTGGATGGACTCCTGAACTCCATTTGAACTAATTTCAAAACTGATCTGAACATCCTTAATGCAACATCACAAGTCAAACTTCGATCTTCATTGGATTTGGCAACAGATGCTATTGACACTTCACAGATTGTCTGAATCACTTGTATATAAAAATCCAATTGACAAGGATCCCAAGGCAGCCATTTTATTGGGTATTGATTCCATGAGAATCTGCCTGATATCAAATTTCCCTGGTTTGCTGTCTTACTCATATTTTGGCCTACCTGATCATCTGAATCCTTCTCATCAATTCCCAACTTCGCAGATATAGAATCATCAAGTAGATCCAGACACAAATTGCAAAACCATGTTCTCATAATCAAGGGTCCACTGTGAAAAGCAGCTTCAAAGACAGGGTCCAATACCAGATTTCTGACTAATGGATGATTGATGTAAATGTCAAGTTTATGTAGCAAATAACACCAAGTGTTAAAGCAAGATGAATGGACAGAAAGATCGCTTTTGCTTGAAAAGATGCCAATTAGGGGAGTCATTATAAGCTTTATGCTCTTTAAAAATCCACTTGACAGGAGTCATCAGTATCAAATCTAGACTTGTTGGCATGTTGCATTTGTTTCTCCTTGGTAGTGTTGGATCTTTGAGCTTGAACTGTAGGTTGAATAAGAGCATCAATGATACCTTCCCATGCAAACTGAGAGGGAAAAAAGAATGTGATCCGCATTTATCAGGGAAGAATAAGCTTCTCATGATAATGAGCCTACAATGCCCTGATATGAATGATGAAGATGGAATTGGAGAGCCAATTTTACCTGTTTAGTGGTCACCTATCAATAGGAACTAACAATAACATTAAGTTTTATGACTGCAATATCAGGACCCATTGAGGCTGCAATACAGTGGTTTAAATCCAGATCACATCTGGACCTATACCTGTTAAAGTTACTTTAATTGAGTTTCTTTTTTATTTTCAGAGTTTTATTTCTTTTTACTTACATAAAGGTATTATGGTCATATACAATTTATATTTAATATAAACACAATGGGTGTAGGGTTTTTGTTACTACAGAAATCTACAGCCCCCTCTTTGTTTCTTTCTTTTACGTTCTCCTTCTTCTCCTCCTCTCTATTCCTTCTCTCTTCCTTCTTTCTCTCTTGCTATTTGCTGCGGGATATCTAATCAACTTTGTGACATGGTATCAGAGCGAGGTTTAATTACTTGATTACTTGATCCTATTGCTGGTTTGAGAGTCCTCTAGTAACCCTACTTCTTCTTTGGTGCGCAGCCACCTAAAGTTGCAATCTTTATCTATTTTTTCTTCAAGTCTTGATACATATGAGATCAGAAGATATCAGATTCATCAAGTTCGGTTTGTGAACATGGATTACAACACTTACTGATAGCGGATTCAAGAATCAGGGTACTTCATTGATTATGGTTGACTGGTCTTGCTGGGTTTCCATCAAACATATAATTATTTAAATCGAGATTTCTGATAAGATATTTTCTTCTCTACATGAGTCTATATTTATGAGTTTTCAACATCCCTTTGGTTAATTGATGGAGCCAATTACATCTGATTATACATTAGTGTTGTTGTTTTGTTTCTTGCACTAAAGTCTCAGCCTTCTTGATTAGTGGTAGATATATTTATATTGAGATTATCGTCATGAGTGATACTGAAGCTCCTACAGATAGTGTCAATGTTCAAATTACTACTATTAAATTAAATGGATCCTCCAATTACTTGTTATGGGCCCAAGCTGTGAAGGTCTATATTAATGCCAAAGGGAAACTCCATTATTTACCATAGACCCTCCTGCTGAAAATTCTAGAAACTATAGTGATTGGATGAGAGAGAATGATACACTTTTGGTGTGGTGAGTCAGTTTATGGAGTCACCTAAGAAGGCTCATTGGGATGCTGTCTGCCGCATTCTTTGATATCTTAAAAGCTCTCCTGATAAGGGACTAATTTATAAACCTAACGGTTCTTCTACTCTGGTTGGTTATTCTGATGCTAATTGGGCTGGGTCAACATATGATCGACGGTCTACAACTGGGTATTGCACCTTTATTGGTGGTAATTTGGTTACTTGGAGAAGCAAGAAATAGACTACCATTGCCAAGTCTAGTGCGGAGGCTGAATATCATACTATGGCACATACTGTGGCTGAATTGTTGTGATTGAAATCTTTTCTCCAAGAGCTTGGATTTTCTATTAATCAACTTATGATATGATGCGTGATAATCAAGCAGCTATTTATATTACTGGGAATCCTCTTTTTCAAGAGCGAACTAAGCATATTGAAGTTGACTGTCATTTTGTTCGTGATACTGTGAAGCAGAAACTGGTTGCTACTCTTTACGTTGCCTCTAGAGATTAGTTTGCTGATATGTTCACCAAAGCATTATTTCGTCCTGCTTTTGTTGCTGGTTGTTCCAAGCTGGGCATGGGTGACCTATATGCTCCAGCTTCAGGGGAAGTGTTAAAGTTACTTTAGTTGAGTTTCTTTTTATTTTCAGAGTTTTATTTCTTTTTTACTTACATAAGGGTATTATGGTCATATTTAATTTATATTTAATATAAACACAATCGATGTAGGGTTTCTGTTACTACAGAAATCTACAGCCCCCTCTTTGTTTCTTTCTTTTACGTTCTCCTTCTTCTCCTCCTCTCTATTCCTTCTCTCTTCCTTCTTTCTCTCTTGCTATTTGCTACGGGATCTCTAATCAGCTTTGTGACAATACCAATACAGCATACTTACTGAAGCTAGATGAACTTCTCTCTTTATATTAAGTAATGTGGTATCATTTAAAATAATCAATAACAAAGGACTGCCTTCAGAGTATTTTTAAGATCACGCTATCTAATGGATGAGGATAATATCTTGCAGGAAAACTGTTTGGTTCACTCTTCATGAAGTTAAATATTCAGGTGCTTCTAAGGTCCCGTAGGCATAGACAGGGATCGGATCCATTTTTAGCAGTAGTTTTCCTAATTTTGTCACAATTTACCCAAATCATCCCAGGTCACACGGACAAGAAGTAATTGAACTTTATAAATTGTTATAACTATGTTGCATTTATAACTAATAATTTGCTTTTATAGATGGTGATTTGAATATAGAGTTCCCAGCATGATCACTTAGTAATTAATCAACAGATAGTTATACACCTAAAATTGTCGTAAAGTGATGGCACCTGTACTTTGTCCTCAATAATGATAATTTTCCTGAAGTCCACGTAGATGCTAAATTAGTAACCATCCTTCAAATGGAGAAATTTACCTCAAAGTCTCAAAAGGTTGAATAACCTAGTGATTGTAACTTTCCTTCAAAAATTGCAAACAAGCTGAATTGCTCACAATTTTTATTCCTAATAGAACAACTCACCCCAATATGCATAACACTCCTTTACAATTCATAAGTTTAAGGGCCCTTATCTATAAGTAAGTTCCCCCATGTGTTTCTATTCTTCCTTGATCAACAATATCATCAACAATCCTATAATCAATAATTTTTCTTTAAATGCTCATAAACTATTATCTTTTCAAAACCATCCCAAGGCCAAAACCGATGCTCTCTTAATTTAATGGCTCATGTTGAACGAGAACGTTTCCGTGTTTTTCCATACTAAGCCATAGAACTTCCCTGAATATTCTAAGTGACCTGTATGAGGTTACAGTAACTAAAATAGCTTGTACAAGAGAATGCATTACAGTAGTGGGAAGTACCTGTGAAGCAATCTGAACTCGCACGTCCTGATCGGAAAAGGTCAATTCAGGAATTTTCAGCATATCATTTAGCAAACAACGCTTCCTAAGAGCATGATCCCCCAATAAACGAATGAACCAGCCCCATGCTCGTACAGTTTGGACCTTGAAACCTTGCTCCAGCATATCCTTCATACTTACAAGCAATCTTTCTTTCATATCTAAGGCAAGAACCTACTTTGAAAGTATACAAGAAACAAGCATACAAGCTTCATGTCAAGCTACAGGTTGTCATAACAGCACATTGTGCCTTGAAACTTCATCAAAGTAAACTTGGAGAAAGAGAGAGATCTCTGTCATGTATTACTGTTCAGAGCATTCCCTTGTCCACATGTTGATAAGTCAAGTAAAATTTCTTCATTCTTAATATTGCAATTGTCACACTAAGCACATTTTGTGTGTATGAAGAACAATTTTATGGTAGCAATCAAGCAATACTATCTTCGATACAGAATTCTGAAATAATAATGTTATGTTGGATAAAGAAGACTAACTGCACATATTTGTCTCCGGTAAACAGAGTGGACTGTCCTTGCTCAAAAAAAAAAAAAAAAAAAAAAAAAAAAAAAAAAAAAGAGTGGACTGTCAGTCTATCACTCAGTCCGCTCTGTTCAAGGGAGTAACATTAAAAATATAGAGACCTTATCGTATTGGCTCTGAGACTCAAACCTTATACCTATATTGATCTGCATGTGATGAGAAATTGAAATCATTGCATCTCGTGTCTTCCTTCTCACAGCAATTACATGTGCCAGGTCACATTTTTTTATAAACAGAACCACCAGATTATATTGGCCCTCTTTTAGTTTTCCATTTCACGTCCAACCTTAGTTAAAGCTATCAAATGCACTGAGTTAAGAGACTTGCTAGATTGAATGGAATTAGCTTCATATGTGTTGAGTTGCTGATTTGTTCGTACTTTCATTTAATATTGCAGTTGACTAAACACTGGCAATAACTTTATGAATTGTCCATTTTACCATCAGCATACTGTGTCAAAGTGATACATTGAAAGAGGAAGAGACTTGACAACTCTGGAGAGCTGCAGAAAGTACCTTGGATAGAGTAGGTGGAGGTGGAAGCATTATAGACTTTATCTTCAGGAGGCACCGTTCTGTCATATCCCTTTCTCTCTTGTCAGTGCTTAGAAGTCTTCTGTACAAGGGAGGGATCCATATATGTGATGAGGCTCTCATCATTTCTCCAAGTTGAGATGCTATTTTCATTACAGCCTGAAAGAGAGAATGCAAATTATTTGTAACATCAGTATAGTATAAATCTGGCGTCTTATAAAGGAACTTCAAACTTATTAGCATGAAAGAAATGATGTTCGCATAAATACATTATTTGATTTATTTAATTAGGAAAACTGGTTGTACAATTTATTTTTTTTCAATGAAATATATGCATTACGATCTCAAAACCAAACTGCAATGAGCTATGCTATGTCAGTTATATATCTAGTTGTTTATTAGTTACAGCAACATTTACTTCGATCATTAGTGTTTAGTCATGCTGAGAAGTGTAAGAAATGCAGCACTATCAGCGTGCACACATCAATGGATTCACAAAAGGTGCATAAAAAATTCAAATGCTCTACTTGTTTAGAACCAATATCAGTGAAAAGGAGTTTTGACCACTTCTCACCACGTGGCAACAATTTAAGCTGAAGTGTGTTTCGGCTCAACGTTCTTTTCATTCCCTTTAAAATGCAAGAGAGATAGAAGGAGCAACTAGGAAATAATTGAAAATGCCTAAGTCACTCATACTGTGCTTAGAAATAAGAGTAACTTCCGAGCCCAATATAGGTGGCAAAAAGAGTAGTTGACCATTTGGCTGGAAAAAAAAAAGAGTAGTTGACTAAGAGACAATTTGAGATGGCTCTGTCTGTTGAGGCCCTTTTTCTTTTTGCTGGTGATGGTTGGCGAAACTATTTTTCTTAGGAGAAGGAACTACAGAAGTAATTCAGTTTCAGTTTATCGTTAAAGCATACCAGTTGAGTAGAACAAACATGATGGTGGATTTCATACAATCCACAATAGAACATCCCCTGCGAAGAAGAATTGCCCCAAGAAACTTTACCTGAATAGCCTCAAAAGTTGTTGAAAGTGACCCAAAAGGGTTGTCGAGTGCATGAACGATGGCTTTCAACAAAGACTGGAAATGGGTATTCAGCAGAGACCCATCAAACTGCTGCATAGATATACACCACATACCGAGGTTGCAGACTGACTGCGCCAACGAAACAGACATTACTCTTAAAACTTTGAGGGGGAAGAATTTGATCATCGATAAGTGGGTGGTTGCAGCAGTCTACCTTCATTTTAGCAGTGATGATGACACTACCAAGTGACTCCAAGACTCCACCAGCAACGCCCACTGCAGTACCAAGAAATGCCATTTTTCTCCACTCAAGACATAAATTCTAATTTCACCCCAGATAGCACCAGTAGAGAAAAAAAGGAGATCGAAGAAGAGTCACCTGGGATGGAAGCAAGAATCGCAGGATGATGTATCATGAAACCCAAGCACTTCATGGCCTGGACAGCTCTACAGTTCACCAAAAAAAAAAAAAAAACGAAGAAAAGTTAGAAACGAGCCATTTCACCAGCCAAAAAAAGACCTTTATAATTTCCTCATTCGCTCTCAGACATTGTGAAAACAAATACACCATGACCTAACCAATAACTTTAGCACTTCAATCTTTCTCCTTAAACGGCGCTTCATTTCAGCAAATTTGAAGCTCGATCCAGCCGGGAATTTGCAGTGCGGTGATTTTTGCAAAAATTAACAAAAAGGATGAGCTGAGATAAAGAAAAAGAAAACCCACATTTCTTCGTCTTCGTCGCGGACGTCGCCGACGAGCAGCGAGACTAGACTGCGAGAACGACCGGCGAGGGCTCGAATCGCGTCGGGGTCGGAAACCGACCGTTCTTGGAGGCGCAGAAGGGCGGAGTAGGCGAGCGACTTGCCGGCTCCGGCGGCCGGGGAGGCGAGGGTCCGGGCGAGCTCTTCGAGCTCAGCGGAGAGGTCGGACATCGTCACGGCGGAGAAGGATCGAAAGACCGCGGATTTCGGGAAGAGACGGAGCTGCGGCGGGTTCCACGACGAAGGTGCAATGCGGGGTGCAATTTTAGCGCCAAGCAAGCAGGAACAGAGATGGGGCCCTGGGGGTTGGCGGGAGCATGAAAGGTTGGGTTTTTATGCAGTTTAGTGGTGGGTTTTTTTTTTTTTTAAATTCATTTTCTTTTATTATTTGCAATTTTCCATTTTTTGGGGAGAGGGGAAAAGAAAAAGTTTATATAATGAAAAATCTTAAATTGATATACTTGTTAACTCAAACTAATTAGTATACATGTGATGAATTTATCCTTAATTAGTTTCTATTATATTTTATCATTAAATCTTTGAATTAGATAATACGCAAATGTTAACGGATGTGCTTAATTTGGAGTTTTGCCCACGCAGTTTGTTATAAGTGTATCAATTTGTAATTTTTCGCGGTTTAATTTAATTTAACGGAAACTAACAAATAGTAAGGGTTTTTGGCTTGTCAAATAAATTAGATTTGAGTAAATTTGTTACGTATATATGAATATAGGTTTTATATGGTATTAATCAAAAAAAAAAAAAAACCTTTTGGAATTTGTTTTACTCATTCTAGCATTGTTTTCTCAAAAAGCAATCTATTTGAAATATAGAATTATGAGAACACGTTTGACCTGGTGAATTCAAATTAAAAGGCATGTTTTCGCTTTTATAATGGGTTCAACCGGATCCTTCATTTGGGATAAAAACTTCGAAAATAACTTCTTTCCCTTTTCAATTGTTATCACGAAAGATTTGTCATTAAATTATTGAAACAATTACCATTGAACTTTTTTTTAGGTCTGGTTTGGTTTCCACCAGAGTCCCGAGTGAATTATCATTCCCATTCGACCAAAAAGAAAATATCATTCCCAATTTTGGCAATTCCTCAAAAGAGTATTTTCTTTCAATTATTTTGGATGACTAGTGGTTCTTCTAACTAGGCCTTTAGGGTACTAATTCTCCCCCTGCCATTGAACATAATGGCCGATTCATTTTCAATAAGTAAAAAATGAAACAAATAACTGGAAATAATTTATTTGTACGTTCCGTTCATTTCGCTTAAAGTTTGACATTTTTTATAAAGGTTTTCCAAATAATTATTTTTAGGGACATAACTATTTTTTAATGTTTGGTTGAAGTCTGAAAATAAATTGAAAATTGTTTATTGTCGTTTGATGGGGAAAATTAGCATTTAGTTTCCTAAAGAGACATATGTTTTTTAATGTGATATAAGTGCTCCGTTTACTATATCATCAAATATTAGATTATTTTTACTGGATTGATTTTTCATAATACAAATACCTTTATAGATTGTAAACGATTTACTTTTTTCCTTTTTACAGAGCTCAGCCTTGGATGCTTAGGTCTTGGACTAGCCTTGGGGTACTTAGGTTGGGGTGCCCAAATCCTAGACTTAGCCACAAGGGACCGAGCTCTACCGTCAAGGTCCTACGAACTGGGGCACGGTTGCCTAGGTCTTGGGCTCGACCATGATGGATTGAGCCCGAGCATTGGTGACTTAGGTGCAATAGCTGGATACTCAAGCAATTGGCAAACCAAGCATGGATACTAGTGTCTTGGGCCCAACCTTTGTGGATTGGGGCCTAGCTGCTACATTAGTGAGTTGGGCATGGAAGCTAGGTACTTAGGGACCAACACTAGAGTTTTTAGGCAAACCTCAAGGGACTTGGCCTAGCCTTTGTGAATCCAAGCCCGGTTGCTAAGGAACCCAACCCGATCTTGATGGAACGATACTCAGGCGTTGGTGACTTGAGTGCAAGAGTTGGGTACCAAGGCATGACTATCGAGATCGAAGAATGATTAGTAGATATAAGGTCTAACCTCAAGGTACTAGCACTAGCCTTTGTGGACTTGGGCTTGGCCTTTGAGGAACTAGGCTCAAACTTAATGGACCTAGGCCTGAGGATGGTGACTTGGGTGTGGAGGCTGAGCATGGTTGCCAAGATCTGGGCACAGACATCAATATCCGGTGTTTCAACAACTTGAGTGCTAGAGCCGAGTACACGAGCACGGCCCTCAAGGCTTGTGCACAAGATTGGAGTCTTAATCTTGACCTCGAGGAACAAGACTCTCAGCCTTTGTGAAGCTTGGCGGGGAACGAAACTCAACCTTATTGGACCCAAGTGACGCGACATGGACATGAGGGCTGGGCATGGCCTCTGGTTGGGCACAAGCATTGATGTCCCAAGATTTGGTAACTTGAGTGCAGGAGCCGAGTACATAGACATTGCCTTTAAGACCCATGCACAGGCATTGAGATCTTGGGCTCGACTTCAAAAGATTGAGCCTATGCCATTGTAGAGCCGGACCCAACCTAGGCGGAACCAAGCTCGGTCATGGGAGCCGGGTACCTAAGCATGGCTGCCATCTGAAGCCTAATCGTCAAGGACGAAGGCTGAGGCATCAAGTGCCCGTACCTAAATATTGATATCTAGTAGTATTTTGAAGAATGATTTTTGAATTTTACAACAACAAAAAATGTCATTTTGCTAAATCTAAATATAGTTTTTTTTTTGTTGATTATGAAATTTTTTTCGTTAAATCATTTTCTCAAGCAATCCAAACCCCGAGAAAAAAGCAAAGTATTTTTTTTTTTTTGACAAGAACTTATTCGTAAAACAAATGAAGCCTTGTATAAACTTGAAAAGCTTTTCCAACTTATTGTTGACCAGCTATAATGGACCTTAGAATAGACACAACGAGGTGCAACTCCAAGTTCTTATTGAATCGTATATTTGAGAGTCTGTACGTTAAGGAAGGTAGCCAAAACAACTGAAGTCTATCGACTATTTAATTAGAACCGAAATGGTTCACATGAAGCTCAGCACAACATGGTAAAAAATTAAGTCTGCACGGAGAGTGGCAATAGTAGTGGCAATAGTAGTAGCAATAGTAGCAATTGGCAAGAATTAAGGGATGATTTGTGTTAAGTAAAATAAAGCAAAGGTCTTATTAAAATGTACACCCTAGGGCACTTATTAAACATAGTTAATGGAGGGATATGGAATTACCAGACTGATCATGCATATCATGAAGATGACCACTACACTCAAAATTGCAATATTTTTAGGCGCTATTGCTATTTATGTTTGTGTAAGGAAAGGCGGCCCACGCTTGCTTGCTTTAATAATGCCGTTAACAAAAAGACAGGTGAAGATTATCAACTAATTCTTCTCTTTTGATCCGCAACTCTTTTCTAGATTAATGATTTCATTTTCCCATTCCATCGTCTCCCAAATTGCTTTTGTATAACTGTGATCTCATCTCATGTCAAGCGTGCCTAGCACCATGACACAAGTTGTTTCGTAGTGTGCTGAAGAGAGAATGTCAAATGATACACTAAGAGAAACATGCTCAGGAAGATCACTTAGGGTGCATGACAAACTATAATTTCTATTCCAAACTTATTTCTGGAATAGAAATCATTTTGATAAAATTATTTAATTTTTCTATTTCGAAATAGATTTTTATTCCAAAAATAGGTTTGGAATAGAAATTAGAAGTAAAAATTTTCTACTTTTTATTTCTAGAACAGAAACGAGAAATAAAAATTCTTCTTATTGTTCGTCGTTGCTATGAACCGGTCGTCCATCCGTCGTCGTCGACCACCATCCACCGATCATCGGCCGTCACCGTCCACCATCCGCCTCTGTTCGCCGCCGACTGGCCGCCAGCCACCGACCGACTACCATCCGCCGGTTGCTACATTCCGAAAGGAAGAAATTTTGTATCGTTATCAAACGAATTTCTATTTTTAGAGTAGAAATTTTGTATTGTTATCAAACGGGTATTTTTGCTTAAAAACTGATCTAGAAATTAAAAAAAAAAAAATCTATTTCTCTTTCATAAATCAATTTCTAGCCAGAATAGTTATCATTCGTGCCACTTTTTTGGGCGTCTTGGTTTGTGTAACTAGCAGATTCAGCTAATCCGGCAATGCAACAGATCATGATGATAACCAGCACAATCAGTCCCTCGCATCTCCCCAACTGAGTGAGTCTTTACTTGCTCGGAGCATTGGGAATGACAACAACAGAATGTGATGAGTTTGTGAGACTCAAACCCTAGATGGGAAGTGTAAATAGTAGCACAATCACCATAGAGGCTATCAGTAAAGCACTTACTTTGATGCCCTGGCATACAGATACCAATTGCAATTCTCTCTCCGTATGCAACCCACTTACATCCCCTGGCCATTTTTCGGAAAGATTTGATCCTCCCAGTTATCTATGGTTGTCGCCAAGCATTGAAGCCCGATAGGATTGCCTCATCCACAGTTATTAGTTGTGTGCAAGACTAACTCTTTCCTAAAGCAACAAGTTGAGATGGCCGAGTTGGTCTAAGGCGCCAGATTAAGGTTCTGGTCCGAAAGGGCGTGGGTTCAAATCCCACTCTCAACAATCCTTAAAATATTTTTTTTACCAAAAAAAAAAAAAAAACTCTTTCCTGAAGCAAAAAATCACAAGACAAAACCCCTCCCCATATAGTTGATGAATTCTCTTGTTGTGTGCGACAGTTAATGAACCAAATCATAAACAAAACTTTGGTTAGTTTTTCCTTTTTTCCTTTTAACCCAAGTATCTAGAGCAACTTCTGAAGTTCACTAGCACATAAATGAGGCATTAGAAAGCTTTTACAGGGTTATGTCTGGAAGACTAGTACTTCCCTATGCAACTCATTTCTAGCAACAAAATAATTCAATCGGATCTCGTATTGTTGCAATTATAGAAAGCTGGACAAAAAATTGATGCAAATCTGAGAGAACTTGAAACAAAATTATGATACTGATCTTTTTAACTATCTGAAATTGCAAATACTACATGTTTCTAACCCTCTGACCTTGTTTAACTATTTGCTAATATTTGGCAGGTTGTCTGAGATGGAATGGGACGAATATAAACTACAAGCAACCATGAAAGAATCTTAAGATAAAGCTCTACTCTTCCACTGCCAACGTTCTAATGTACCTTCAAATCTTCAGAAACACTTCAACACAATCACGTTTTGGTACTAGCCTCCACCACCCCATGCCGGCATCGCAAACTGCAGAGCACTTCAGTCAAGGCTGAGGTAACAGACATTGATGCTATAAGTTTGAAGCACAGTAAATGTACTTAACAAAAATTTAAGGATAGTTATATCTCACACCGATTTTATTACTTTGACAGCTTATTTACTGCTATTAATCACCATTGGAATGAGATATTGGCATGTGATATCTAGGACCTCCTGGATTAAAGAAATTGTTCCTACTATTCACAAAATATAGAAGGCTGAAATGTTGTCAATTGAAAACCGAGCACAAACAGAACATACCGCTTCAAGCAGTTCTAGGAAACTGGAAGGGCCAGTGTCCAACTTCACAAATTCTGTGCCTTGAACGAATCTATTCCTCTTAATTATACAATTAAGGTCGAGATAGAAGCTGTTCCAGCTCTTGCTCGAAATCTACATCTTCTGCTTCATCTGGTTCCTCCTCCAGCTGATGCGGTACTAATTGCAATTGCTGATGTTGCTGTTTTTCACCACCATGCTGATTGAAACCTATCTGGCGGTAAAGCATGTCTCTCTGCACAGTCCAGTTATCCTCAATCTTCGTCAGCTCATCTCCAATTGGTTTCTTGTCGAAAGCTATATGTTCTATGTTCTGAACATCGATCACCTCGCTAGCCTCTATAACAAGAAAATAAGTAGGACACAGAAAAAAATTGATCAAAGGGAGATAAAGGCACCAAACTCACATTGTAGTTGAATGATAATTAATCCAATATACATATAGAAAAGTTGATAGAATGAGACTTTGAGGTTCTTGTAGCAAGAGGAGCAGAAAAAGGGCAGTCACATGTACTATGAATCACACGCTATCCAGGAAGCATTTTCGTATTGGGGCAAGTAGCTTCTTCCCAGACCTTTAAACTAAGCTCCATGACTAAGTGAAAGAAAAGTGCTTGGGGGAAAGAAGAAATCCTTCATCGCTTATCAGGTGTCATGCACTAGGGATTGATTTTCACCTAGAAAATTTCTGCTCCTCTCCCGCCCGCCAAAGCAAACATAAAGGCCAGAGAGTGATCTTTGAATGATACCACACGCAATATCAGTTAGGTAAATTTGAGTATAGCAGGACTTGAAACGGCAACCACTAGACTAAAAGCCCTATGCTCTACCAATTGAAATATACATGTTCACCACAAAAGGATGTATTACAGCCACATAACCACAAGAAAGTTTGTTGGACAGCCATGTAACCAGATAATTCATTAATTAGGACAAAAAAGAAGACTAAAGCACCCCAGACATAGTGACATTGGTTTTTAACTTAAATATATACCTTCCTTGGTCTTTTAGCTAGGATCAAATGTATAACCTCAATCTAATCTGTCTAATTTCTTAATTTAGATATATTTCGAAATAGAATAGTTAGTAAAACTAACATGACATGCTGGAAATTTTACCTTCTAGCAAATTCTTCCTCTCATAATCTAATAGAACTCCACCTTAATAACGTCCTATTTAAGTGATTTACAATATGTATACCCCAAACAAGGTTCTGAATAAAAATATTATGTTTTGAAAAATCATGAATATGAGAGAGAGAGAGAGAGAGAGAGAGAGAGAACCTTTAATGGCTCTTTTCTTGGCCTCGGCATATTCGTTTGAAATATTCTTGATCATATCCATATCAATTTCCGTGCCCTGCCATTTATGAAAACAAAAGGGGTACACCTTTTTAACATCATAGACGCGGAATAAAGACATCAATTTTCTTTTTGTTAGGAAAAGGGAGTTATAGCTACCAAATCCATGTGGAGAAAATGCTCAATCCTTGTATTAGCAAATAACCTGCAGAAGCAGTATAAAGATATGCAACTAATAGTCAGAGGATGCTCTTATCTTTTACAAAATCACTAACGATGAAAAAAAAAAAAAAAAGAAGCTGTGAGGTAATTTACTTCTTATAAGCTACTTGAACACGTGCATTCTGTAGTTCCATAAGTTGGTTTACTCTTTCTGTAATAGAGCCTTCATTGATTTCAACAGCCCCAAATAGAAACATGTTATTTTCTAGCATTTTCTTAACCAGAGGCGATACCACTGTTATTCCTTCAACTTTTGCACTAGCAACAAGTTGCTTAAGATTCTTCAGCTCTCCTGATAGAAGGAAACATACATAAGCATAGGACAAAGTTTAAAAAAAAGGTAAGGTGGTGGCAAATGAATGATAAGCAAATTTATGGCCTGAGAAGAGACAGTTGCTTGATCATTCAAAGCTTAAGCCAATTGACACAGATTCATAATACAAGAGAGGAAAGAATGTAGTATCAAGAAAGAGGAATTTCAAACCAATGACCATGTGAAACAGCTTTCACTGACCAACATCAGTGACATCTTGACAGACACAAAGATGGGTAACAGACACAATCTAATCTTTTGCACTCAAGCATCAAAGGTTACTTAAGCGATTTGTCCTTGTGCACCAGCTTAGAAATAATTATGAGTATCAAACCAACCCCCAATGATACGATTTCCTAAATTCTTGGTAGGATTCAATATCCTAAAAACACTTGAAACCTAGGCCTAATTCAAGAAGGCAATGAACCATTTGAGATAATGGTTAAACACATTCTAATATCCATCATACCGTGGCGTGACAGTGGAGCAGCTCCAATGCCAATAAAAATCTGTTAGGAAATCTGACGCAACAACAGAAGCATAAAGACCGGTATTATTCATTTTGGAGGAAGGGTTGGGGTCCGATGTAATTTCTTTTAGGGGGGTCTACTCAAAATCCAATTTCAGAAAGCTTTGTAGGGGTGGTTTGGTAGAGCCAAACAACAACTCAATTGACAATTCAATCAAAATCCAAGATCAGCTTCTTCTGGAGATGATGAGTATCCAAGAAATTGATGAGCAAGAGACTACAAAAGACTAGCGAATAGAATTTCACTATATGATAGTAGAACATCTTTAAGTAGCAAGAAGAGCAAGCTGAAGCAAAGATTACTGCCATAAATCAATTGACAAGAGCTCAAATCTATACCATGTATGCTGCTTCACTCCTTGGATGGTGAGTTAGGAACATGTTATAAAGGGAAGAATTTTGAACCCTCTAGTTGTATGATTTCAAGAACAGAACATGCCAAGGGCTAGACGTATCGCACCTTCCAGAAAGATTATTAATAGACACAACATGGATATTCACAAACAAAATTACCTATAAAAAAAGTCAATCGCATAGAGGACAATCAAATTGAAGCTACTGAGAGACAAAAGTACTGTTTGTTTCTGACTCATTGTTTAAATTAAAATCCCCATTTGTAAGGAGAAAATCTATTTTAACCTAAAAGTAAATCTAGCTCCCACTTCCATTGTTCAGGATAGAAGAAGGTGAAGATCCCTATATCAGTTTAGAAGCCATAGCTAACACGCATTAAGCTGAAAATTCATAAGGTCCCACGAATAAGGATTTTTATCCTCTAAGGATTTTTCTGTTCTATTTTAATTGATATTGACTAGTAAAAGTCAATGAAAATCTTTCAAGGACATCTTAAATTTATGGTGGTGCAGAGTGCATATACTTTCAGGTTATCATTCTTTATCGCCTATAGAACTCTGCTAAGCTCAGTTACGAAGGCTAAAGTGGGGAGAACATAACAGACTAACACTGAAAAGCTTGTCAAACAGAACAGCTCAGCCAGACTATTGAAGTAGGTTGACCATCAGTACACAGACAAGTTCTAATAAAACATTTACGTTTTTCCTCTGCAAAGTAAGAACAGAATCTCGAAACAATAGCAGGGACTGAGCACGGAAAACCATTCTCTAAGATACACCAAAAGCAAAATCAATGCGATCGCAGACTGAATATCTTACCCAGAGAGAGATAGATTCTGAAAGGAGGTTTGAATGGTTGAGTTTCATAAAGACAGTAAAGGCAATACAGCCCACCTAACCGGCGAGATAGGGACTCTGAGTTGACCATGTGACCTGCAAAGACACTATCCATAGTCATGGTCTTGTATGAATATAAAGTGAACTTGCAAGAGATGCTAGTAGTTCTTAAATTTTCAAGTCACTTAGATGACACATAAATGTAAACCACCAAGGTGCTAAACAAACTTCTTTTCACCCAAAAGAGAGCAATCGCTTCTAAAATAGAACTGCTCAAGTAGAGTCATCAACTTGCTTAAAGGCGAGCCTTTTCAACACCCCATTTAAATCCAAGTCTCGATTTTCTTTTTCTTTTTTTGGCTAAATTGAATTCAGGCAAATTACAATCAGGCAAAGCAGCATTCCTAGACTCACTGACTGACGCCCCAAACACGCCGGAGCACCCACCCCCACAAGCCAAAACTGCAAAAGCTTTCGAGTCGGTTAACGATCACTCTCTCACCAATTGACTGAGAATAGAGCGTCTGCATGAAGAAGGTCAAGTTGGACGAAGGACGCGCCTCGTAGATGTACGAGAACTTCCTGGACATCCATATGCGCTTCATATCAGCTAAAGCTCTCGATCCGCCCTGCGCGTAAAAACCTACATCACCTCACAGACGCTGGAGACGAGAACAGCCGCCCCTGGAACCGAAGGACTTACCTGAGCGAACTCGTTGATGAGCTCGTCGACGTCCTGCTTGAACGGGGATAGATCCATGGCGGGTCAGACGCCGGGCGGGCCTTCGACGGGGCCGGAACAGCGACGAGCGCTCTTGCGCCGGCGAGCGCGACGGCGGCTGCCCGCTCTTCTTTCGGTGAGGAGCCTTCACGGGAGCTTCGCCGCCGTAGAGGCTCCGGCAGCCGCAGGGAGACGATTCCGGCGGCGGCGGGCGAGCGGCTCGCCAGCGGAGGGAGGCGGCGGAGCTCCGTTGGGGGCGAATTTGAGCGGGTCTGGTTTTCTCGTTTTCTCGCCTCGTTTCGTTGCAACAAGTGTGACGATGAAATAAAACAATAAATAAAAAATAAACCCAGGCTTATGTCATCCACCTCGTGTAGTATTTTTTTGAAATTGAGAAATAATATATTTACCAAATATATAATGTAATCCTTAAATATTTAATTTATTTAATGTGATTTCTGAATTTAATATAATATATAATGTCGTATATATAATGTCATTGTTTTATTTAATTAAGTTCATAAATAATAATTGATATTTTCATATAAAATAAGAATTAGAGTGAATATCTATGAAAAGTTCATGGATCACATTGAATAAATTATAAATTCTTGAACCTTATTACGAATTGAAAGTTAGGGGAGGACATTATATGTTGGGTTAAATTCAATGGCCACACTGAACAAATTAAAATTCATGGACCGTATTACATATTAAGTTAAAATTCAGAGACCATTTGTGGTAATTTCCCTTTGAAATTTATGTTCATCTAAACAACATCGAACACTTGCCATATTTGCAAGATCAACAACCTAGACTGAACTATGGTAAGTATTTGAGAGGTAGGATCGATCTGTGCATCAAGTACGGGATAATGTCGGAATGAATCGCAACTTGCATTCGATGATACGATGATGGATGGGCGCACTCCAGATGAGTAATAATAACGGTTCTAGCTGAACATTTCTATCGCAAGTATGAAACTCTTATGGTAGTGCTAGGAGAAGTTGCTTGCATTAATCCCCTCATTCCATTCTTTTTATTAATTAAAGAAATAAAAAGTTCACGACAATTAGGGTGCGTTTGTTTGCGTTTCGTTAAAAAAAAATTGTTTCGGGGAACAAAAATAGAAAAAAGTTGTTGCCTGGGAATAATTTTTGAACAAAAACACGTTTGGTAAAATTTGTATAATTTTTTTATTTCTTTTATTTTTCCTTTTTTTTTCTTTTTCTTCTTTTGGCCGGTCGGTCGCGGCCATGGTTTGGCGACCGGCCGAGGCGAGGGCCGGCGGCCTTGCCCGGCCACGGCGAGGCTCGCCGCCCCGGCGAGGCTCGGCCCGCCTTGGTCGGGCGAGCTCGAGCTCGCCCGGATCCAACGAGGCCGAGCTCGCCCGGTCAAGGCAAGGCCGAACCTCGCCGGGCCGGCGAGCCTCGCCGTGGCCGGGCGGCCGCCGCCATGGCCGAGGCCGGCGACCGGCGAAAGAAAAAGAAAGAAAATAAGAAAAAAATAAAAAGTGTTTTAATTTGTTTTTAAATAAGAAACACAAAATTTGTGTTTCTGTTGTTTGTTTTTTTTTTTCAGGAACAAAAGAAAAAAAGCAAATGTAAACACACCCAAACGCGTTTATGTTCCTTTTTTTGTTAAAGGGAACAAAAAAAACGAAAAAAAGTGTTTAAAAACGAAAAAAAAAAACACAAACAAACGCCTTACTGGCCATAATTAACATCAAGACCTCGGGCCGATATTATTTTATGTGATGTATTAGTGAGTACTCCACCCCCAATTTAACCAACCTTCTTTAGCAACCTTGTTAAAGCAGTTTTCTGTCTCCCAGTCTCCAATTACTTGTTGATAATCACAATACATCTAATATACGGTGGACTTAATTCGTACTTGTCCCGAAACAATGGATATTTCGAATAAGAAATAGCATTTTAATTTCTCATTTAATTTTATTTTCACTAAAAGGAAAGGCGAGAAGAGGTGACCTATATCGACGATCCCCCTAGGCATTCTATCGAATTTTACACCGTAGTCAAATATTTGGTTCAAGTCATAACTATACTCATTTATGGAACCCATCACTATTGTACTACAAAATAAAAGTTGGTATGAAACTTGAGTTATCCTAAAAAAAAAAAAAAAACTTGAGTTATCCTACGTTTACCGCACGAATCCTGATAAAATTTGATAACTGCTCAGCATAGTTGTTGACAAGATTTGATAATTGATGAGATTTTTACTTTCAAGTTACATTTTCTTCAAATTTTTAGAATGTCAACTTAGAATTTTTCACTAGAGCGGGTTTGACATCTGCACTTAACAGAATTAAGCACGTTTAATAACAATTACTTATTTCGACTAAAAAGATTCAATAAAGTCAAAAGATAGTGAATTCATTCAATAGAAAAAATATCCATAGGAAATAAGGTGTTGCCTATTACATTGCTAAAAAACTAATCAGATGTGCTCACAATTCTATATTTAGTAGGAAAGATTACTATTCAATGCACAACCTTCAATTATTATCAAGTAACATATTATCTTTATCTCAGTACTTAAAATGATCAACTCCATAGTTTGATTCATTTATTTCGTGAACAAGATAATTAAAATAATTATTTTCCTTTAAAATGATTGTTTATATTAAATAAAATAATAAAAATATCTCTCATTTACTAATTTCATAAGCGATATAAGTAATCAATTTCGAAAAAATATTTTCCAAGTCATTCATTTTTCATGAAATAAACACACCTTCAAACGGAGATGTGAGCCTAGAGAAACATAATTTTTTTTTTTTTTTTATTTTAGTGAGTCCAATGCGAGATCGACAATATCTAAAAGACTACGGTGAACTAGGCTTACACCCAATAAGACTCAGGGATACATTAGTTCAAAGCTGAAAGTACACAACTGATATCTCCTGCGCTTTAAGTGCATGCTTTCAAGCTAAGACTCAATCTACTGCAAATCAATGGTAAGAAAGTTGACACCTGAGAGCCATCTCCAGTTGCAGAAAGTATTGAGTTAAGAGTGTAAGGTGAACTAACCGAGGTTCAACGATCAAGCATCTAAATTCTAAACAATCCACTCAAAGTGGTATTCCGGGAGCCAAATTACAACCTATCAAACCTAGATTTTAGCACAAGTCCAGAATGAGATGTGAGCTAAACCTACATTTCCACTTTCACAAGGGCGTTCGATATCTGGGACGAGCCGTACTGTAGCCAGTCCTTAGTGCACAAAAGGGCTTCCACTGTGTCGGGTCGCAGGGAACACCGGTACTTATCCATCTCCTTAGGTGCAGTATCAAATACAGAATCAGGAAGAACAGTAGACACTGGGATAGACAGGATGTCACGAGCCATTTTAGAGAGGGTTGGGTATTTCAGCTTGTTCAGCTTCCACCACCCCAACACATCAAACTCTTGCACTCGGGGCAATAAAGTTTCATCCAGATACTGGTCCAGCTCCGACTTCATCTGCTGGCCACTAGTTTCCATGATGTACATATCGAAATCAGTCAGACCATGGTCTGTCAGAAGATGCCCCCCTTGAGGTGATTCCTCCATCTTGTTTCCATTTTGCCCCTCTTCCGCGTAAGTGGGCGTCAGAGGCAATGGAAGTGAAACATATTCGAGAAACAGCTCGTGGATGCCTTCATCAACTATCTTCACATAATTCGGAGCATCTTCACCAAACACTTTAGTGAAACTGAACTCAACAAGCTTCATCTTGAACCGAGGATCCATGACCACAGCCATGGCCAAAACCAGGCTGCAGTCCTTCCAGTATTTATCAATCTTCTCAAGCATCGGCTTGGTAAGATCAGCGATGAAGGGATCCTCGCTCGTGACTGCACGAGCAAGATCTGCTTGAATCTTCCACACTTCATGAAAGAATGTAATTGCAGTAGGGCCGGAAGGAGTTGTAAGAATACTTGCTGCTTCATAAACAGGTTTTAAGTAGGTACAGAGGGTTTCCACCTGCTTCCACTCTTCCAAGGTTGGGGCTTGCTTGTAATCCGGATCTGAGGTATCCAAGCAAGAGAAAACTTCTTTCAGTTCCGAAGCAGCCACTAGCATTTCATATGTTGTGTTCCACTGAGTTTGATCATCTAAAGAAAGGCTCCTCTCGCTTGGAACTTGCAGCTGTTGCTTGAGATCAATGAACTTTTCCTCATGTGACTCCGATGTCTTCACATATTTTACACTGTTCCGTATCTTCTTTATAATTGCTTCCCCTGCCCCTAGTACATCCTTCGCCACAGCAGTCAAGGTCCGTGCAACGCAATTGCTGATCAACAATTGACCATTAAGAATATTAGGGTTCTTGATAGCAAGAAAAGGTTTGAGATTTTCACGTGCTGCTTCAGTCATTGGCTGATTAAAAGTAACAGAAAACAATTTACTCTCCAGATTCCAATCAGCAAGACAGGTAGCAACTGCATGACTTAACGCCGAAAACGGCTCCATTACAATATTGAGAAGCCTGCGATGCATCTTCCAGTCACTATCCATGAAATGGCCAGTCAGAAATAGATAACCCAAACTTTGACTAGAAGTCCAAATATCGACAGTGAGGCAGACTCGTCCTGGCATTCCCTCGATGAACTTCATCACACCTTGCTTTTCACATAGATAAGTTGCTATACAGTCACCTTGTACGGCATTAAAAGAGACCAGATCGAACCGTGGTTGAAGGTTCTGGACAAAAGTCACAAACCCAGGATGCTCAACCATGTGAAGTGGGTAGTCATGCATTATAATCATCTTAGCAATCTCATGGCGACACCGATCCTGGTCAAAAGGTATGAGGGAGACAGCAGAAGTTCTATAGCGACGTTTAGGAGGATCGGAACCCATTCTTCCAGGTGCAGAGTATGGTGTGATCTGATTCTTGTCTTGGTTACGTAGAATAGCAGGACAGGTGCCCTTCGCAATATGACGTTTGAGGTGGCTGGTGCCAGCGACCTTTGAGCCTGTGCTATAAGCAAAACTTTGCTTGCACTGCTTACAGCATGCCCTTCTACATCCAGGACTCACGGCTTCTATTGTGAAGTGTTCCCAGACGATGGACTTCTTTTTTCTCCGCTTGTTGGGCTGTGTTTCGGGAGTTTTCACGTTGTTGTTTTCTTCTTGGGTTGCCATCTTCTATCTAAAAACAAATTCCTGCCCAATAAAGTCAGAGACAAAACAAGAAAAGAAAAATGAAAGGTACGGAAGAGAACGAGATATGGAATATTGGCAGCATAAGGCAGATATATTACATAAATCATTGATGAATGGGCTTGAACCAAAATTAGAGTAAGATATGAACAGAAGAACTGTACAAGGACTAAAAGGCTTGGAAAATAGTTGACACAATGGTGGCCAATCATAAGGTACGATTGATGAATTAGCTTTCAATATGACAAGGAGAGTTTAGACAAGTCAAGCTAGCAGCAAAACATCATTTTCCGCTTCATATTGCATTATGTAGGTCAGGTATCCACTATAGTGAATGTTCCTGCATAAAGTCCACACCAGAAGCACTCCAAAACACAAAGGCGTATTCAGAGTAGTAGCTTTAACATTTGATACCTCATCTCACAGATGCAACAGGAGTTATCTTGGTTGGTGGTTGGTGATCTATGTGTCAAGAAAGAACCAACTTGCATCAGCCTCTTAGTTATAAAATTCTAACCCTCGATCTGGCTGAAAAGTGCAAACAACAGTAGGCTAATGAATCTTTTCACAAGCTAATTTGACTTCTCATAAAAAAGCAGCCAAAGAACTTAGACAAATCATCTTAGTCTCCTAGATATATCAAAACAAGCGAAGCCATAGAACTTACTGTGAGTGACAAGAAAGGGAACTACACAAATCATCCTAGTCTCCTAGATATAATAAACACAAAATAGCATCCAAGCAGGTAGAAACTCTACATATTGAACAAAGGAAAACTCCAAGCATATCCCAATTACAGAGTACTAACCAATAACAGAAGCAAAACTACAGTGATTGCTAATGCCTTTCTTAGTCGATGAAATAGAAGTAAAAACTTGAAGACATGTGTTGGTATTGAACTTGCACACACCACTTTTCAGTCAATTGAAAAATTTCAGAATTTGCCAGAGATGATCCCTTAAAAAGTTTGCCAGCAAGCAAACCAAGAAACTAACCCTCTCCACTACATCTTTTTTCAAATTCAATGAGTCCCGTTCACTGTGATCATATCTCCCACTCCTACCTCATATTAATCTTGATAACTGCCTTAGTCCTTGGCAGTTTGAATATTTAACAAGTGACGGTAGTAGACAACATGCAATCTTCGTGTCACACCCTCCTACAGCATAGAGGTCAACAAGTAGCCTAGCATTCATTCATTCCTTGAGACATAATATCTCATGTCAGTGGGACATGAGTGTGTGTAAGACATGTAGTTATGTTTCACCACACAGAGTAGGCAAGCTACCAACTTTCAGACAACAGAAACCGAAACATACAGTGATCCAATAAAAAACAAAACATACTGTAATTTCTATAATAATTTCGAGAACGACGTGTTCATCCATTCCTCCTTGTGCACCCACATTCCCAGCATCGATCTTCTCATAAACTAAATTAGCTACCAAATGAAAACAAATCATACAGACTGAAATTGCCCCTCCTTGTCCGTTTAAACCACACAAAACACATGCATAGCTCGAAATACACCACACCCGGTTCCTCTAAGCCGGTATCTTCAGATGGTCATGTCTCAGAGAAAGAAAGAGAGAGAGAAAGAAAGAAATCAACACATCTTTAGACATTATGTCTTGACAAGTTAACCGAACTAACGTCTTCTTCCCTTTTCCTCCACATCTTTTTTTTTTTTTTTTTTTTTTTCCCTTCGCTTAGCTAAACGTTAAAAAAGTTGGGCCACACATTCCTCCCCTCAGCCCACCATAACCGCCCTGCTCCATAAAAAGGGTCGCTGGCTCCACAAGGTTTCAGGCCAACAGGCCCTCCCGCAGGCAAATGCATCTAAAAAACAAAACCCTTGGGCGAGTCAGCCAGCCAGCAACCAAAAACCAACCACACCCACTCGTGCCATCATCCACTTCCCACTTCCCACTTCCCACTTCCAGATAAAAAGAAGGGGGGACATACCCAGCGGAACACAACGAAGCTAAGTTAGGACCCTTTTGGGCCCAAGCAAAGCCTAATAAGCCCGGCCCGATCACCAAGTAGTCCTCCACACCTACCTCGCAGGACCCTTCTCCTCTCCAGCTCAATTCAGTCGCTCGCTCGCTTCCTCCCGTGCTCGGGAGCAAAAGGTCTACGCAAAGGCCTGTCCTTTTTAAGTTTTCATCGTCGCCTTCGGGCTCAAAAAGCTTTTGGGGACAGAATAAATCACAGACCGCCGAGATGGAAAAACAGATCTAAGGCGCTCGAATCGAGCCTGGACTCTTTTTAACGAAAATTAAAAAAAAAAACCGGAACGAAACCTTATATACTGTACTTTCTTGTAACCCTCTCTGGGCTTCACAAAACGCGAAGAACAGAACGAAAAACCGGGTCGAACGACCGCAGATCTGGACGCCCGAAGCCGAAACGAGCCGGGACTCGAGTAAAACCCAGAACGAATCGAATCGGAATCGAACGCGAACGCACGAAACGAACCTCGAAAGCAGTCCATCAACAGAGTCAAAACAAGAAAGAAACAAAAAGAAAACAACGACCGATCGCCATCGGGTAACAAGACCCAACCATAACAAGAACAACACCGCGACGCGAAACCAAAGAAGGCACAGAGAGAGAGAGAGAGAGAGAGAGAGGGGAGCCCGGACGTCGGCATCATTACCGCTGCGGGAGAACGAGAGGGAGCGCGATCCACGGCGGGGCGGGGCGGGGCGGGGCGGCGATCGGATCGGGTCCGTCCGTCGCCGATCGGCTGGGCCTCAGATCTAGGGTTTCGTCGGGGCACGAGCAGGACCGGGAGAGGAGAGAGAAGTTGGGGGAAGAGAGAGAAGGGGGAAAGCGAGATTGGGCTTGAGACCCGAGAAGGAAGTCTGTAATTGGACCGTTCGAATGGGGGGGAAACGATAAGATGTTGGAGTGGGATTTTTGGGTGTGGGTGCGGGGTTTGGGAGGACGAAAACGTGCGGGGGGATTGGTTCGCTTCGTTTCGACTCGGGGTTTTTTGGGTGTTGTGGTTTTGGGCAAGTGGACTTTCGATGTTTTTGAGGTCCAGATATGCTTTGTGAAATTCGATTCCTTGGGACCAGAATTTTTAGGAATTGGACCGCCGAGAAAAAGCCCAACCTCACTTTTATTTAGCTACTTATTTCTATTTATATGTTTATGTAGAGAGAGAGAGAGAGAGAGAGAGAGAGAGAGAGAGCAGTTTGAAATGTGTATGGGCAGAGAGGCCGATCAATTTTTGGCCCATTAAATATAGCCTAACTCTCCAATTTAGGGGCCCACTTGGGTTTTGGATTTTCCTTTTTTTGGGTCTGATCAGCCTACCTAGCACATGCTACTAAGGAACTAATTTTGGTGGCAGAGATATATACTGAGGGAAGATTTGGTGAAAAAGGACAATTAGGGAAGTGGGTAGTCACTAGTCGATGCGTTTTCGTTGGCCTAACTTCATACCTTCTTCCGAATGACGAAGAGGGGATTGGGTTTTCCCACCCCGTTTTCTCTTCATCTCTATCTTCTAGACCTTGGTTCTCTTTATATATATATATTGATTTCGAAAAGGCCTTCTGGATAGAATGACGGTGAAAAGTGCTATATTCTCCTATAAAAAGGACGGGAGTAATTTTCCTTTTCTTCCTAAAAAAAAATCATGTTGAGATTATAATTTAAATGAATGAAAATATATTCGTATGAGTTTGGTATCTTGAATAATTCAATTAGGGTGCCTTCCAAAAAAATATTGGCAAGCATTTTAGTACATGATCATAGCGTCCATAATTTGTGCTCCTCCTTTCTTGTTTAGAAGAAGAGATTTTAAGAAACAGGGAAAAACATTTCAATCAACAGATATTTTAAAACATTTCTACCATCGTTCCATAAACACTAGTCCATATAGCAGATACGATTCGCAAATAGTACTCCTGAAAACAATGGATCCTCATGCTAGATACAATCAATATGCCAAGAAAAGGGAATAGGCCTACGGTTTACAAATGCCAATAGGGATTTCGATCACGCACCATGCTTAAAATTAGTATTTAGATATTTACTCCATAGAAATTCTTAAGAACGAGGATGCTACCAGCGACAATATTTTTATATGGTGTCCAACTTTTTGCAAATAACTTACGAATGACTTCTTTGATGTCCAAACTTTCCATAATCATTCATTTAAATAATAATCAGCGAATTGACTCGAGTAAGAATTCTACTTGACTCAGGTGAAATATAAATAAATAAAACCATATTATTTTGGTCATTATCTACCCCGAATTACTTGCCATGTAGGATCTGTTAATCTTTAAAAAAACAAGCCACGTAGCATCCTCAGATCCACTATGTCACATTTCTTCTATTGATGCGGAAATAAATTCATCCATCAATAAGGATCGACTTCAACGCATCAAATTGCCAGTCGAGGGAACTCATAGGTCATAGCACCATCAAGGACGATTTCTTTATTTTCTTCGAGTCTGGTTGGCACAGCTGTAGCTACAGCTGTGAATACATGCATCTTACAGTACATCTTTTGAAGGTGCTATATGAGGGAAAATTATCAAAAAAATCTCTAAATATATTGTAATTATATGCCAATAAAAACTTAATATGTTTTGGTCTATTGAATTATAAACCTCGTGAATTTTTGCTAATTCAGTCTTTCAATTTTGGCCGAAAATTATTAAAGAATTTTTAATAATAATTAAATATTTTTTTGAATAACTTTTTTATTTTTATTTTCTTTCTTTTTTCTTTTTCTTTTCTTCTTCCTCTGGCAGATCCTTGGACCTCTGCAATTGGGTAGAGGTAAGGGCTGCCAAGGTTTACCTTGCCGGCCTCACTCGTCCTTAGTGAGGCTTGACAAAAAAATAAATAAATAAATAAATAAATAAATTTGAAAAATATTATCAAAGTTGTTTATGTCAATGTCAATCATACTATATATAACAATTGGTGACCATATCATGTCGTCTATGCTATGTCACTACTTTCTTGTCAAAATTGCCCAAATAGACTAAATTGAGAAATCGTTAAAAGGTGTATGACTAAATTGACAACTTACCAAAATGTTTAGAATTAAATTAATACAATTGAAACATTTATAACTAAATTGACTACTATACGATTGGTTTAGGACTTTTTGATCATTTTCCCCGCATTCATATGCCTTAGACATTCTTGACTCGAGTACATGCCCACCTCAATATCTCTCCTTCCCTTCCTCGGTGCCTCTTCCATTTCTCTCCTCTCCTTTATGAATGGGAAATCCCATCGCTCCATATTCCGATATCCATATTTATGTCTATTATTAAAACTATTGCAATACCCTATTTTCTACCTAACCATTCCCGGCTCGGGACGTACTCATTTCTCACATCCTTCACCTCCCTCCCCAGCATCTCTCCTCTCCTCCTTAATGCCTCTTCTATTTCTCTCCTCTCTTCACTCCATACTCTGGTACTAATGTTTATGTCCGTATTACTAGAACTTTTGCAATACACCATATTCACCATATAATAATTATAATGATGATGTTAATGTTGTGATTATCATAATTACTATTTCATATGTTTTATTATTATTATTGCAATTATAAAATTAAGATATATATTGCTAAAATATATATATATATATATATATATATATATATATTGTTATTTATTATTCTTCCAATTTTTTTTGTAGAAACGTTGCTATAACTTTCCTTCTATGGGTAAATATTATTGAAAAATTGAAATAAACAATAATAACAATAGAATCACGATCATTATCACTATCATTACTATAATTAATTTTCAGTTTTTATATTTTTCTTTAAAAAAAATCATAGCTTTGATGAAGAGGGATGGAAGTGACGATGCCGTTGAGTCACACGGTTGAAGGATGGTGAAAAATTGAAATTAAAACTTGGAACAAAAAAGATTGGGGGTGGCCATGACCATTTTTTTTTTTTTTTTTTTTAGGGTTGCAAAAAAAAATGGACACAATTAGAAACGCATTGGATGATAAGAGGAAAAAATAGATGTCAAAGCTATTGGAAAAATTATCCAAAAAGTTTTAAGCCTATTATAAAACGGTTAATTCAGTTCTATACTTTTTAATTGTGTCAATTTAGTTCTAAATTTTTTGACAACATACCAATTTAATCCTAAACATTTTAATTGTGTCAATTTAGTCTTAAACATTTTAATGATTTACCAATTTAATCATAAGCCTTGTCACTACTTGCCAATTTAGTTTCGACTAATTTTGGCAAAAAATCGTTAACATGAGCATCAAGCATCCTACGTAGCATGGCCAATGTTAAGGTAAACAAATTTTGTGTTTTTTTTTTTTCCTTTTTTCCTTTTCTTTCCCTTTGGCCTAAAGGCCAGTACTTGGCCATGCTGGCAATTGGCATAGGTGAGGGTTCCCCTTGCCCCCACTCTCGCCCAAGTCATGAGGGTCGAGCCCTCGCCAAATTTGGCAAAGGCCATGACACTTTTGGGAGCCATGATCGAGTACCGGCTACAAGCCAAAGAGAAATAAAAAGGAAAAAAAATTAGAAAAATGAAAAGTTTGTCCAGCATTGACCAACCCACATAAGATGACTAATGATCATATTTATTCATAAATCTTTTAATAATTTACCAACGTAGTCATTCTAGCTACTGTAGAATATAATGTAAAAGTTTCTCAATCAAAAATATTATATAGGATGAACTTGTTAGCCATTATTTGTGGATTGAAATCCACCCTATGGCCATTGAAACATGGCCGCCAATAGAGCGCTCATTAGAAAAATTTGTCGGATTTCGATGGCGTCTTAACTGGAGACATCTACCAAGTCCAAGATTCTTTGGTGGCCCTTGCTCGCGAATGTGAGGAATTAAAGCGAAACGTTCGGGCTCAAGCCTCCTAAAGGACTTGGTATCACGCTTAGAACCTGGCGCTAGAGTTATCATTTAAGTTATTCATATATAAAGAAAGAAACATGAAACTACAAGTTTCTTGTAGATACCATAATCAATCCAATTATGTCGGTAGGCTGCTCATAGAGAACCGGCACTTTGTTGTGCCCTTTCTCCAAAACCAAGTTCATCAAATCCCTGCGTGCTTAGTCTGAAACTTTCTGTTATAGGTTTTTTCTGCGATTGCTTAGTTAGATCCTTTAGGCTAGTTTGCGCAATAGTGACTTCATAGTCACCGGATTTGATCCAATTTGGTCCTGAGTCTATCCCCAACCAAGGTGCGGTCGGGATCAAGAAGACCGGCCGTTAGATCATCTCCGATGGCTCCAAGGTCCTGTCCTTGGGCTTGTCAATAAGTCCTAGGGTCGGTTCCATGGCCAGTCCAAGATCTTTGGCCACAATTCATGGCCCATAATTGATCCTAGGGTCGATTCATGACCTATTCCCACCATCGGCATATCAATCCTTAGCCTACTAGTCATAACTAAATTAAGGGTCTTCATAGTGGCTTGCCTATCCTCCCCTCTTTGTGGATTTTATAGATTTTGACAAATATTATCTCGCAGACTATTCCTTCTTATGTCTCTTTTGCTGGTTTTGCAAGCCATGAAATTTTGATCGTAACTACTTATTTAAGGAAAGTTTTGATCGTGATTTATCCTCCGATGCATAATTGGTTTTTACATTTGATCAGACATCGCCTTGTGTGCAACCTCCTAATTCAAATGAACATTAAAATTCTGATTTTTGGCTCTCTAAATGGGGTTGTTTCAGGCTCCCAATAGTTACTTTTTGTTTGAATTTTATTGTATTCCTAACCCTGAACCCATTGGCTATTGGTGCACTATTCGAGCTGCTCTCATAGCGAGAGCAGCTCACCGCGTGCCGATTGAGAGACGGATTAGGAACAGCTACTTTGGGAGCCTTCCTCGGGCTTCAAATAGTCAACTCAGAATTGGTACAGACAAGAGGAATCTGATTGAAGTAAATTTGTCACAAGTGTATTAGTTTGGAATTTCTTGTAGTCATCTGGGATGAATTTCCAGATGAATTTGTCATAGATATATCAGTTTGAGATCTTTACCAAAAAAAAAAGATATATCAGTTTGAGATTTTTTATGGGGTGAAACTTAGGAAAGCATAAAGATGGTGATGATTAGAAGTTAAAACAAGATCACGATTCATTAGTTTAAACTTTTGAATGAAAGTGACTTTAATTGAATGTATTAATGAATTTGGACTACGGCCTTCTCTCAAATGTCACCCTAGGGTGAGTTACTAGGGCAAAAAGAATTTTTTCAGACAAATCATCGTTTTCTGATTTCATATGACTTTACGGGCTTTGTAATCTCATATATATTAAATAATATGAAAATAAAGTTTTTTGAACACATTTATCCTGATAGTTTTCCTACTATAGGAGGTTTTATAAGGCAAAATATCAAAAGGGAATTTTTCATAGCGTAAAATGAATTTTTTTGGACAAATCTTTGTTTTCAGATTTCACATGACTTTACAGAGGTAGGCAAGATAGAAGGCTGTCCAGTTAAAAGGATATTAGTTGATACGGGAGCAAATTTAGATCTTATGCCCTACCGATACTTTTGGAAAATCTGCAGAGATGAGGAAGAGATAAGACCATTCATGAATTACTCATGAACACGCATGTCAATTTCTTTCTCAATAACTTTGTTGTCATCATAGTAGCTACAAACCATCCAATTGAAAATTCTCTTGGTAAAATCGAATAGACAAAGCCTTTCCTCCTGTTTGCCTCTTTCTTTGTTGCTTACTGACATGTAGTTTCTTCTCTATTTGTACGGCAGCTCGAATTGTGGCCTCGACGTGGACAATTTGGCTTTTCTCGATGTCCTCGTGGTGATATTTAAAACAATATAACCCCGGCTTGAGGATCGGCAGGATTGTTTGAAGCACGCGATTACCATTCGCCTCTCGTCTAGAGGATGATGAGTGCGGAATCACCATAAACCAGAAACTTTCTAACTTTCACCATGAATGGTTTCCTATTTCCTATGTAACATGAGTCCAACATTCTTCTTCCCTTGTGTTGTCAAGTGATCCTCCTCTCATTACGCATTGCCCGCATGATAGAATTATAACGAAGTAGATATTCTTTAGATGTTCTTGATTTTGTCTCTTCGTAAGTTTGCAATACCCATTGGAGTGTTTTTACTAAGGGTTAACAAAAGTGAGAAATCCATTCGTAACGCACAAAAAAAAGGTGCCTATACTTAAAGTAAAGGCATAGGCAAGAGATAAAGTGTGTGAGCAACTCTATAAAACCATTTAGAGGTGTGATTTATAATTTGGAAAAAAGACTTGTTGTGCTGCTTATATAAGTACGGGAAAAGCAAGAGGCATTGGAATCAAATGTTGGCCCCCGCAACAATCAAAGCCAAATGGAGACCAAATCGACAGTTTGCTTCTATCCACCGCCGATTTCTTCGGTTGGGCGGGTCCCACTCGTCTGCTTTGACAATTTCATCGTCCGTTTCACTTGAACTATCTTCTTCCTCGACATCTATCCGATCATCTTCCTTGGAGACCAATATGTTTCTATCGGCGGATAGTGCGAGATCACAACCCTCAGATCATCCTAGTTGCTTGCCTATTATACAGAACCCACACTTCTTCAATCTTCCTCCCATCAGCAATTTCCAGCCGGAAGGACTAGATTGCTAAGTTATTATAAGGTTTACGACTAAATTGATATATCATAAAAATATTTAAAACTGAATTGATAAAATTAAAATGTTTATGACTAAATTGACAAGTTGTTAGAAGGTTTACTACTAAATTTGCATATTCTAAATGTTTAGGATTGAGTGGACTGTGTACGATAGATTAAGCACTTTTTGGATAATTATCCCCCAAGCTACTCAGTAGCTTTGTGGAAGCTGTTGTGAATGTATTTCAGCAATGAGGGTGTGAGAACTATGATATTTTACCAAACATTTCGAACCCAATTTCAAAATTGTAGTAGTTGTGGAAAAATCATACTAAACACATAATTTTCTTCTACCATCGCAATAATTTCAACAACAAAACCTTTTGTACTGTTTGTCCTGTCTAGTAGAGATGATCAATGGACTGCCAACTCTCTTGGCACACCTAAGTCCAATAAGTAAATGGGTGTGCTTAGGCAATGGTTTAACATGAAAAAGGCCGATCAGCCCATCTTTGGCCTAGATTCAACCTGATCCAACCTGAAAATTCATAAAATGTTAATTTCATGAGACGGGCGAGCTTTGGCAACAAATTAGACCCAAGTGGGGTCGAATAGGATTAAGCAACCAAATGGTTCAACTCCAGAAGTTGTCCAAACCTACCTTACTCTGCCGATTCATAGGGGGACCGGTTTGGTTTCCAGTTCTTAAAACTAGAGACGAGCTTTGATTGATTCAGTTTTCCGACTCTATATCATGACCCGACTCGTTCTACCCGAGAACCTGAAACCTGAAAGGCTGGTTCAGGTAGAACTCACATTATGTCCCGGATATTTGTATATTTGCGAGACCCCAGCTCGAGCTTCACCTCTTCTCGGCCAAGTTGAGCTCCGATGCAGCCGTAGGTAGCTCAATTTTCATTAATGACAACAAGTGAAAGCGAGGGACAAGAGGATGGAACGACACGAAATGTGACAGGGAAAGAGCGAGGAGCCGAGAAAGGAGAGGCGGAGAACTTTCAAAAGAAGTTGTTGCCTGCACTTGATGCGCGTAAGCCTAACCCATATCAACTAAGATCATTTAAATTTTTTTTTTGTGTTTTAGGTTCCACCTCGCAAAGAACTTGTCTTTGTAGTTCGCAATTTCTATACTTCATGTAAAATCACCTACTAGTTCATTGCTTTGATTTCTTTTGAGCTTCATAAAAAACACTGTTTTTTTCTTCTTCTTTTTTTTTTTTGGGGGGGTAGCGGAGGGTGTGTGGTTTAGATGATAGTCTAACAAACTTCCAAATTATCAAATGTTCATGTCTGACTCTCCCAGCAATAATGGAATGGAATTTTATAAATTATCATGAGACAGAAGTAAGACACAAGTCCAACTAAGGATGCATGTGGTGGCCATTCATTAAAAACACTCTTTACACCTCTCTCTTTCATTTCAAATCTTTAATCAACACGTGCGCCTGCCTTATCAAGGTTGTCAACCTTGTATTCTTAATCTTTCTTTTCGGTTGATAAATAAAGTACAAAATCCACTGCTCTACAGTCTGAACAATGCACCGACTCCAACTCATTCATACTAACCAATCCAAGCTGGGCACATTCGAGGGTCGATGATTATGTGCAATCGAGTAATTATCGACTAGGGTTTTTCTTCCTTCTTTTTTTTTTTGGCGTAATAAACAGAATTGTAAAGTTCTCGCTGACCAAAAAAATAAATAATATGGAAACCCATTATTTATCTGGGGTTCTTAAAATAAATTAAACCGAAGGAACATGGAAGAGAGAGAGAGAGAGAGAGAGAGAGAGAGAGACGCTGCTCAGTTAATGGGGAAATGGCTAGACAAATTTATGGGTTGGATCGAAGAGACAGGCCAACCTCACAGCAGTGTCGGGCATGGGATGTGTGTTTGAAAGACTGATCAGATCAGGAAGTCAAGCGGTAAAAGTGACAAAAGGGTGCATGCATTTCCATGCACTTGTCCCCGTTCTCGTACACGTATTGCCACCCACAGAACCTTCCTGAAACTGTCTTCCTGCATGGGCATTGACAAGGGCTATCAGCTCGTGCGGTCTCCACTGCGAACCTACAAGTTAGTCCAAGTGAAAATCCCCAAATAGTTTAGTGGCTAATAACTTAGCTCAACTTTCGTTGTACAGTCCCCGCGAAAATGTGTAAAAAGTACTATGTTGGGAAGAGAAAAAGGAGGGTCAATTACAAAAGCCAGAGCCCTTGAAGTGGGGAAAAGAAAAAAAAAATGACTTAGTCGTGTAGAATGAGCTTAGTGATTTGGGAGAGAGGAAGGGAAAGCAATATCATGTGGGTGGTCGAATGGAAAGATGGAAGAGGGAAAGCAATGAAGATAGGGGAGACCGAAGAGCATGCAATTGCTTTGTAATCTCACAGTGAAAGAATACAACCCCACGGACAAAAACTCCTGTCATGACAGAATATTTCTGTATATATTGTTGTTGATATATATATATATATAATTGAGCAGTGAATTTTTGGGCTATTAACGCATATGTACATACTACATTTCAATGCCTAAAAAGAGCAATACTATTATAAGGACGATATCCTGATATTTCCATGATCACAAATTTGATTTCTTAGCCCTTTTAATACTTGTTCGATCATGAAAATTCCCACCCTTTTGCTCTATACCTGTGAACTTATATGGGAATTAAAAATAAAAAATCCCACGTATGAATTATGAGCATCCCTCAAAGAGCAATTAATCAAGTCTGACAATGATTTTCGACTTTAAACTTAGATGCTCAAATTTCTAGACGTGGTCAAGACACGCAATAAATTGGTTTAAGACCCTTATCCCTTTTTTTCTTTTTTTCTTCTTTTTTCTTCTTTTTCCTTCTTTCCCTATTTTCCTCCTTTTCTATTTGGCTTGTGCCCCCACAGGCCTATTTTGGTGTTCAACAGAAGATAAAGCATAACCTAATCCGATCTGCGATCTCCACCAAATGACTTTGCCAAACCTTTGGTGTGACCTCGCCACACTCACTGTCGGCTAATTGCGAACTCCTAACACCAATCTTTCTCTCTCTCTCTCTCTCTCTACGTTAGACTCATCACAAGTTGGGTGAAGACTCTTGACACCATATCCGGTATCATCAAGCCTCGCCTTGGCCTTTGTTAGGATGACAACTACTGTTGATAAGCTTGGAGGTTGCACCTTTTGTGATTGCAATAGGATGAACGTTATCAATTAGTTTTGGATTACCGACTTTCATTTTGAATTGGCAATTCTCATTTTAGGTTGCTAACTCTCATCTATATGACTTACCAAAGACTAATTTTGAGCTGTCGACCAGCATTTATATGTCTTTTTAAATTACCAACCGGTTTTGAGTTGCCTTGCCAACTTGTTAAATTACTACTTTTTATAAATTACTAATCTCAATTAGAGTCGCTTTTAAGTTTTCACCTATAAAATTACGAACTAATTTTGCACTCAAACTCTTATTTGAGTTAGTTACCAACATCCATTTATTTTTATTTTAAATTGCTAAGTTATCTTATCTATGACCAAAAGAAAATAAAAAAGTCCGTTGTCCTTTACCATCTCTAATATACCTTTCTTACCAACTAATTTACCAACCTTTTTTGAATTGCTAACTCTTATTTGAATTTTCCACCAGCGGATATTTATTTATACTTAATAATGAAGTAATTAACTTTTCTATTGAGTTAACACTATAATTTGCTTTACTTACCCATCATTTTATAATTGAATTATCATCAATTTTGTATTATTTGTTCTTATTTGAGCTAAATACCAAGGTTTATTTGATTCTTTTAAATTATGAACTTCTCTTACATTCGACAAATAAAGTATTTTCTTACCAATCCCTCAATTATAACAATTATTGTATGAACCTACCATTCTTTATTCAAGTGACTAGTCAACTTTTTCTCAATTAAGTAATCCAATTTAAAAGTCGAAAACTAAAAATAATTATATTGAAGTTGGTAACTCTCTAATGAGAGATGATAACCGAGAAGCATTTGGTAACTCGCTTGGAGAAGAGTTGGTAATCGTGTAAGTTAAAATTAATAATTTCATATAAAAGTTGATGAAGTTAAGGCATAAAATAAACAATCGTTGGTAAAAAATTTGAAAAATAAAAATAAAAATATATTGATAAGTAACTCAAATTAGAGTTAATAACCCAAAACCAGTTGTTAACTTCATGGGAGAAAAGTTAGTAATGTGCTATAATTAAAGTCATTCGTTTTGGAGAAGAGTTTGTAACACACGTTGCTAAGAAATGAAATTACAAGTTTGTAAGTGATAAGAAAAGTTCTCAAACAAAGAAAATTAGTAAAAATTAATAAGTAACTCAAATAAGAGTTAGTAGCCCAATATTAGGTATAAATATAATGGAGAAAGTTTGTAAGTCACATTAATTATGTTGGTAATCTTTAAGAAAATTTAGTAAATATAAAGGGTTGACAACTCCAAGGCAGATAAAAGTTGGAAATCAGTAGGACAATCTGTAAATTAAAAAAAAAAAAAAAATTAAACTTTAGCAGGTAGCTAAAAGGAGAGTCGGTAATTCAAACCTAGTTAGTAATTTATTCTAACAAAAGTTGGCAAATCACTTTAATTTAGGGAGGTCATTTCATAGAACAGTTGAAAAAAATGGAAGTCTTGATTATTTATAAGAAAAATCGGCAATTTGTGAATTAAAAAAATTGGTCAATTAAGAAAGTGTAGTTAATTAACTTATAAGTAACTTGGTAAAGAGCTCATCGGTTATTTTTCTTGTCAATAATGGTACGACATAGCAAATTGAAATTAAAAATATGTTTGTTTCAAGGAAAATTTCATGATCAAGAAAAATGTATTGTGGAAAATCATATTTCAAGAAAACATTTTTTTCTTTTTCGAATTAAGCAATTCATTTTCCTAACTTTAAATATGTATATTTTCTTTAACTGTAAATGGTTTTTAGTTGACCGATCATTTTCGACAAATCAAATGCTTGAAGGTTTAGAATACTCATTCATTCATAATTGAAATTCACGTGTCATCATGGTAAAATAAAAACTTGCATTTCTTTGGATGGGGGGCAAACTCCGCTCCTACCTAATGCGTAATCACTAAACGTCGCTTTCTTGCAACGTGGGCTCCGATCCATCGAGTAGCACCAAAGCGCCAAACACCCGCACGTTGCATTTAAGAAAGCAAGAGACACGATGGACATTGGAATAGAAACCTGTTTTAATTACTCACAAATCAAATCAACCCTTTGAAAGAGGAAAAAAAAAAAAAAAAAAAAACAGAGAGGCATGATGTGGGGTGGGTTGAGGGTCGAGGGTCATTGACAAGATTGGCATAAAATTTTAATCAAGTGATTGCCAGCTAACTTAAGACAATGCACCTTCCCACTAAACTCCAATCCAACAGCAAAAAGAACAAATAAATAAATAAAGTGCATTAACGTGCGCACATCATGCTTATTACAAAATATATTATATATTACAAATCATATACCGGTAGTAAAAATTCGTGCTTGCTCAGATTCGTATCCATCCATAATGATTAACGGAATATAAGGATGTAACCAAGCCAAGTCAAGTTGATGCACCAAAAGGTCTGAACTCAACTCATCTCGGCAGTGGTGCTTGAAACTCAAGCTCGATCAAGTACTACGCATCATGCTCAAGCCTGACTCCAAATGTAGTTGAGAAACTCAAGTTAGGCTCAGTTGGGCTCTGTAACACCCTGTCAAGGTATGATGTGCAGTCTTAATACCTTTAATGTTGAAATTTTACAAGATTTAGCCATTTGACATAATTAGGGTTTCAATCAGTTATGAAATTCGATCTATCACGGCACTTGCTCGCTTGCATGGCACGAACCCCGAGTTGGGCTCATTCGAGCCGAGTCAAGTCCGATCGGTACCGTCGAATCGAATCCGAGCTACTCGCCGGCAACTCGGCTCCCTTTCCGCACTAAGTAGGAAGAGAGAGGGACACGCATGTGTTCGATTTCGGTACAATTTTGAAAACGAGAAGGGAAGGGAAAAACGAAAACGGGTGAATTCGTGCTTCCGGAGGTCAAAGTCAAATCAAATAATAATATTTTCTAGGGGCTCGAGCTTTTGGGAGTCGCCAACGACACCAGCACCAGCCTGCAAAAAGAAGAAGGCATAAAAAAATACAAAAAAAAAAAAGAAAAAAAACGAAGTGGAATAATATTCAAAAGAGAGAGATGGAAATGTACAAAGGGGAAGAGTCCAGGGGCCAACCGGCCCGACAAAGAGACCTCCGTCCCGGGAAAAACGGGGGTGTACGCAGTGTCCCGACTCCCACGCACACACCTCCCCACGGGTGGGTCACCCCCCCTCACATGCCTCCATGTGAACTTCCCATTTATTTCCTTTTCGCCCCCCAAATTATTCTATAATTCCCTCTTAATCCCCCCCCCCTCTCCTTTTTTTTCCCTTTCTTTCTCTTGCTTTAATTCTCCCCCCCCACCTTGCAATAATCCCTTTCATCACCAGTGCAGATGATTCGATCGAAAATTTATAGCCGGCCCGTCGATAGCTCTGCTGTTATGAGTGCATTTCAAATGAATTATTGACTTAGCGCATTTCGTTTATTCGCTAAGATCCTATTTTTCTATGAATGCTGACAGCACTCATTTGACTTTTCTTGTCGATCTGTTTTAAATTTAAGAGTAACTTAATAATGTCTACCAAATGCAAGCCTTTGGTTGGGGGAAATATTGGATAATTTGAATTGAAAATTTATAGCCGGCCTGCCAATCGCTTTGCTGGTGTCATTTCGAGTATATTCGAGCGGATTTTTTACTAGCGCATTTTGTTTGCTCACTGTAATCCTTTTCTTATATGATTGTTGATGGCACTCATTTGTCTTTTTCTCGTCAATTTGTTTCAGATCTGAGAATAACTTTACTTTTTTTTTTCGCTCCCCACCGAATAATCTTTTCAAAGTTTTATATTTGATCAAATAGTGAAAGGGGACAGTGAGATTCAATGTGGACTTCAGGTTTAAGGGAGACTTGTTCCTTCATAGGCTCCCCCCTCCCCCCCTTTCTCTTTCTCCCCACCTCACTTTGGGTTAAAGTGACCTTTAATTTGTTACCTTAGTGGCTATCAATATCAACACTTAAGAAAAGGACTAATAACTTGAATTTCGTACAATAAAATACACAACACGATACATCAGCATCGAATTTAAAGGCTAGACTTCTTATCAAATTAGAAAACTGAGTACATGTGATACCTAATAATAGAAATATCGTTCTTTCAAATTTCTTTGTCGAGAATCTTATTTTCACTAAATAATCATTGAAAAATTAAAAATCATCGATAAAGGAGGTCATATCATATTGTATTTATAGATTTATGCCATGAGCTAGGTTTTAATTGTTCGGCGAATGTCAACAACCGGCGTCGGGGCGCGTGGGTATCTAAACTTTGCTCCTCCAAAAGAGAAGAGGACAGATCTGAGGTGGGCCCCGCCATTTGTGTGCCCCAAGTAGGGTTTCGATCACCGTCAGATGCGGCAACTTGCATCGTAGCCGCACGTTTTTTGATGGCTTTTCTTGTGATCAGCTTTCTGGGTTACCGGGAGTGGGATCGAACGGTGTCGGCCTTTTCAAACACTAATATATGAAAAAATGCCTCAGGACAGGATGAGGAAAATAATATTAATTTTGCTAGCTATTGACTTTATACGGTGTATGTGGTTAGTACTTTAAAAAAAACAAGTTAGTTTGGGAACCTTGGATATGGAAAAAAAAATATTGGGAGGGGAAATGAAAATATGTATAAAATTAGAATTTTCTCTACATCTCTTCTCTCTCTAAAAAAAATTGAAAAAATTCCATATAATTCACAAGTACTTGCATTCCCCCCCACTTTCCTTAGTTTCCGGCCAAGCCTTAAGATTTGTTTGTTTAACTTTAAGTTTAGGTCAAAAGTACTTTTTTTTTTTGTATTCCTATGCAAGTATGAGAAAATAATAATAATAAATTGTAAGTAAATTTACGTGTCAATATTTATATACCGTAAAAGTTTCGGTTATTTTTATAACGAAAGAAGTCAAAATATGTCTACTACAAGATTTACATTAAACAAAAAAAAAAAATACAAAACAAGAGTTTATGCTGAGCTGCCTCGAGTGCTTTTAAGACTTTAGTGTAGACACAAAATATTTTAATAAGGGAAACAGTTTCAGAAAAGAAAATGGTGGATTCAGCAATCTCTCAGCCCAATATTCTTCTAGGGATTGGTGGTGGAGCAAAAAAGGGGACTCAATTCTTCTATAAATACCACCCCTATGCTAGACCCTTTTCTCTGCCTAACCTTCACCTACTTCTTCCCCCTCTCTCAAACTCTTGTTGCTTTTAGGGTTTCTAAGGGTGTCCAGTGAATGGTCCTCCTTGTATTCTTCCACAGCTTTCTTGAACTGCATATATTAATGGGGATCTTTTTGAAGCAAGTACACAAACACGCACTCACACTCTTTCAACTAGTCCTTGTTTCAATTGCGGTTCAAGCTAGCTGTGGGAAGATACAAATAGGGTCAAGCGAAAAATTCTCCGCCCAAATCATCCCCGCGAATGGTAAGTATTCAGAATTTTGCGCGGCTAGTATTGATTTTGCTTCTGTTGGGTATGTAAAGGCTAAAGGCGCCGTTCTTGACGATGTCCTCTGCAAATCTGATTCTTGATGCGCTAGAACAGGAGTCTCTCTCGTTGGTGTTCTTGAAAAGTGAAGGATTTCATCATTTTCAAGTGCAAATGCTCTTAAAGTTTTGATTTTTTTTTCGTCCTCCGGTTTTTCTCTTGTTCTTGGAATTCTTGGTTAATTCATCAGTGTTTAGTTGTACTCCTTTTACGTTCTTGATTGATCTCATCATTGATAGTGAGAAGGAGTTGTACTCTCTCTCTCACTCTCTCTCTCCCTCTCCCTCTCTCTCTCTCTCTCTCTCTCTCTCTCTCTCTCTCTGAGTAGTTCTTTAGACGTGGATCTGGTGAAATTTGTTATTTTTTAAGCCAGAGCAATGTGTGAGATACTTCTTTCTTGCTTCGGAGAGTCGCCCCCATGTGGGGGCGTCTGTTATAAATCAATAAAAGATCAAAAGCTCATGGCCGATCAACGCAGATCTAAAAGCCATCACTTTGTATTTTTTTGTGAGGAACCTGCTGCTGATCTATTCGATCTGTACTTTGGACTGTGGGGTTTCTTATGTTTCTGTACTTTTGAGTCATATCTGGATTCTGGTCTCGCGCATCATCATTTGCCTTCGGGATTGGTCACGGTTTTCACCAGAGAGGGAATTTTCTTATATCATGTCATTTGTTCTGCATTTCTCTACTACACCTTTGTAATATTCTTGATGATGTTCACCTGCACGTCTGCAAAGTCACGCATTTCTCTCAGTTTGCTTCCTAGGTATTTAACAAAAAGGTTAATCACGCAAGCCGTGCCTGATTTAGGTACTAAAATGTGCATTTGAAGAGGTTAGATGGATTGCTTGTTTATATGTATGCATCATTAGTACGTTATAGTATTGCTTGCATTACATCGATAATGTCCTGAGAATAAAGCTAGTTATATCTTTGCTTTTTACAGACTATCATAGTTCAATTGCAATGAATCTCTCTTACTTTGATCTAAGTTGAAATACCCACTCAAACAAACGTATTGAGGGTTTTGGGGCAATTAATCTTGACGATAATTGGGTAGATGAAATCTTGATTATGAAACAAGAAACCAAAGACATACATCAACCAACTTGCAAAAAATGGCCTTTTTTCCCGGGACCCCATGAAACCCCATGAAAAGGAAATTCTAATGCAAAAAGGAAATTAGGGTTTCCTTTTGTATGTGGAGTTAAAGACAAGAGAGAGGCAAGAAAGGTCCCCTCCTATATATGACTTTGCAAATGACAAAAGAAACATTGTTTTGTCTTTGTTAGAACGGATGTGCCTCCTGATGTGCCTTCGATAAGATTCTCATGTTCTTGCCGGCCTCTCCTTTTGAGGAAATGAATATTAAAGTTTCTTTAATATGAAGTTCTTCTTTCAAAACCATAAGCCAGATGAAATGTATCATTGATTTCCAATGCCCGAGCTTATGCAAATTGTTGCTGCATTTTAAAATTTAGATCAGATCTAATGAAGGGTCTGGCTTAAGATTATGCAAATTATTTTGTGCGGATCTTTTTTTATATTTCATTAGGGGAATTGATTATTAGATAATAGAGACTGCAAGAATAATCTGATGTGGCTACTTCAATAATACACACGCTTTGCTTTACTTTACTTGCTTATTTTGGCTTAAGATTGCTGGAATCACTCATCTTTTTGTAAATTGCAGTATTTTTTACACTCATCAGAGATGATCAATGGACTTTACTTTATTTCTCCTTTTGGTGCTCCCTCTTTGTATCTCAAAATATTCTCTCACAAGGATCCAACCTCATTTCTGCTGATTCCGTTGGCAAAAGAGATAATAAATAAGTCATTTGCGTGATCGATTACACATCAATTGGACAATTTGTGTCGTTGTTTGTTAACTATAGTGTCTGTCCTTTGCTCAATGTTTAATTTATGCACTCTCCATAAAGAAAGAACAGAAAGACAGCATTCCAATAAACAAGTCATGACAGTGGCTTTTTCTTTATGCGATTCTATTTGTAATGCTTTCATTTCATAAGGAAAGATGATGAGATTCAGAAAAATTGAATCTAATCTCTATTCTTTTGTTATGATATGATAAAGACAGGCAAACATTATTACCAACCGATTACTTTCTATATCATTTTTCTCCTCCAATAATGATACATGAGAAACTAAAATTATGAATTCCATGGCAAACCAGTTAGTCCGGCCAGTGACGAGTGAAAGTTCGGTGCAACTAGATGCGCGAGAACCGTAGATCATGTAGACCTCACATGTTGTTGTCAATTTATCTTTGAATTTAAGACAATCTATGTATGTGAAAACAACATGTGGAACTATGAATGGCACACATGAGAGCTATCTAGGTCTTGCACGTTTTAGGTCTTTGGTATTTGATTCAAGCCTACCAGTCTAAAGTCAAACTGTAACTTCTCTTAACCAACTAGTCTAGTTGATTAGCCAAAATTTTCAATGTAATCTCCTGTTTGTTTACCTCAAAACCCTAGGAAAAATCCTTTCAAGACTACACACATCTATGAAAGCCTTCCGTTTTCTCTCTCGTTTAGTACATGCATCTTGAACTTGTGGCGATATGTCAATAATCTATTACTTAATTTTATATATTCTGCACCATATTGGAAGAACAGACGCATTGCTAAATATTGTTGGAGTAGAAAAATGTTTCCTAATACAATGTAGAAGCTTATATATGATTGGTCAATCTCCCACTTTATAAATAAAACCTTGGCTCCTCTCAAATTGAAGGTCCATCGATTCAGCAATATATCGAATTACTAACATTGGGACCGAAATTAGGAAGGTACAACCCTAAGAACCGTGACATCTTGTACGCAATTCCAATTAGCAAAACATAGTGGATCTTCTAGGGCAGACATAGATGGGAATGTTGCTCATCTTGATCACCCTAGCTTGTCCAAATTTAACGAATTATCATGAAAGAGGAAAGGGGATTATACGAGGAAAAATGGCAACTTTATAAGGAATTTGCAAATCAAGAAAATCTTCTATTGAAATAGCTTCATCCAATCAGTACGATTGCAAATTCGCCTCAAGGAAGGATGGCCGATGAATCGGAGCCAATCACGTTCAACCATGCTTTTTGGTAGCTTTCAAGTGATGAGGTGGTTGCCAATGCAAATGTCCGAATGGGTTGGGGGGATATAAATAGGTGAATAGCGACAGGACACATCTCCCTTTCCTTGGCCAGCGAAAAAAAGGGGGGACGCCATTATTGATTTGTTGCTTCTCTCCGCCATTTCCCTTTCAAAATAACCCACGATCTCCGTAGTGCATGTTCATCATACGAAACTTCAAATAAGTTCCCAACTTCCCACAAAAACCCTTATTTGATTCTTGAAGTTGAAGGCATCTTTTGGGCTTCTAATTTGCTGTTAGGGTTAATTAAGGAAGGTCGTAAGCTAGTTAATATACTTAATCTTTCCCATTCTTTGAGTTAATGAGAACTTTTCTCTTTTGAAAATGATTGGAAGATGATAAAGTTATATGAGGATATAAGGGCACTTTCATAAGAGAGTGAACTCATGTGATTAAGCTGAAGCGTCAAAACTATCCTTTATGATTTGGCATTTGTGTTATCTAAGAATTAAGACTATTTATTTCACAAAAGATGAATGATTTGGAAATATATATATTTTTTTAAATAGTCACTTATATAAATAGTTAGTCAATTGAAAATGTTTTCATTATCAACAACAATATCTATACATTTTCGTATATGATAAAATTATTTTGTGTTCATTCATTTTTATAAACAAGTACAAGCAATTGCTTTTAGAAAAATGTTTTCCATATTGTTCATTTTCTGTAAAACAAACAAAACATAAAATCAACACATAACACAAATTATACTCTTTGCCTAGAACTTCTTTTTTTTTTTTTTTCCTTCATGTGTCGATGGAGTAATGGCATGATAAACTTTCTATCATAAAAATAGTGTGATCAAGTAATTTTCCTTTGTGTACTCAATAAGTTATAGCTGTCGCATCCGGTTTTGAGTTGATTTCCCGAACTACGTGCTCTCTTCAAGTATAGTGTCCAACTGGTATGATCAGCTCTTAGGGATGCTTATGACGCAATTTTGTTTACTTACTTTTTGCTGATTGATGAGGAAATCATCTTGGGTAGGTAAAGTGTGGGGCCTAGAAGGGAGTTAAAGTCACGTTGAATGGCTCATATATATAACTTTATGCAAATAGTGATTTTTTTTTTCTTTTTTGGTTTGAGAAGTCGAATTTGTGACATGAAAGTGGGGATTTGCCTAATTCATGCAAATAGTGGTTTGAGAAGTCGAATTTGTGACATGTCCCGAATTCATGCGAGTTCGCCCTTTAACTACTAAGCTAACTCCATACAATTTACATGGGTTAGAGTTCTGGTGCAATGAAAAATGAATTATTGGATATGTCATTCTACTAGATGCTCAACCAAGATTTTTTCCATCCTTTATTTTTTTTTACTAACCAAGGAGCGAGCATAGGCCCTGATTTCTTGGAAACCTATAAAACACCCAACAAACCCATGAACGGTTAAGCCTAGGCTTTTGACTTATGCTAGTGACCTTTCTCCATCTCCATTATATCCGCGATCAAAGGTTCAATAACTTAAAGCAATTGGTTAATTCATTCAACAGCTACCTTCACATTCTCCACTAAGGTTGAACTTCAAATGCATTCTTCAATGCTAGCTTTCGGTTCCCAACCGCTCACGGTCGCCTATTCCATTAACAGAAGGAAGAATTCTAGCACTCTTCGATTAATCAATCCAAAAAAGAACAAGAGAGAGGCGTTGCAATTAATGAAACAAGACTTTTGGCGGACTTTAATGAAGTCATATGATCTTGAAATATGTGTGCATGAGATTTTTGTGCTTTCCTTTGGAAATATCATTATGCCATACCCAAGTCTACTATACGGGGATGTGGTGTCATGAATAATTGGCATATGTTTTATATAAATCAGATAGCTAGCTACAAACATCACCGTCATATATGTACATCATATTACCGGCTTAATAAGTTCACGATACCTTAATCATTTCATGTTACTCCACTTGCCATGAAATTTTTTATGTAATGATTGAACGTGGAATACTATAATTTCTTCTTTCAAAATGACATGATTTTTACGAATCTCATATAAGTCAAAATTAGGGCAATTATGCAAAATGTAATTTAGCTAAGAAAAAGTAATGTCAATGACACCTAATCTTTGTCCTTAACCTTTATAGTTATCAAAGAAGGAGGTTGCGTAGCCATAATACGGTATGGGGAAGATTATCACTAACTAGGCTTCTTTGCGCAGGCTATTCTTATGCTCTTATGAAATTAGGTTCTAACCCATCAAGCTAATTTTCTTCTTAGTAGATTGTGAGTGGGTCCGTCCTCCTTCTCATTATAGTTCATTGTAGCCATAGTCCACCCATGCTCTGCTACGCGGAAGAGTTTCCCACCAAGGGCATTTCGAAATTTGAAAGCAGATCGCTAAGAAAAAAGTTATGGCAACACAATTTGAAAACAACATTGGTGGGGATATATCGTATAAGCATGCCACTTAATACCCGGAGCGTACTATATTTCTAGGAACAAGATGATTAAGACAGGCTATACATTATCATTACATCGCAAAAAACAGCATATCCTCATCTTATGCCTACTTTGTAAGCTAATCTCTCTAGTGGACCTCAACAGCATTTCATCAATCAATTAATGCTCTCATGATGAAACTTTGTAGCCTTGTATTTGGCAAAGATTCCTCTTGGGAGAACACCCACCTACTCACTTCCGTAATGTCACTTCAATTTTGATGACCCCATGTTTCCTTGTTTCGGCTTATTTATTGGTCAATAAAATTGAATAGTGCCTCACAGTAAGTGGTGATGTTGAATAGGATATCTAGTTCATGCATCCCCGACCAGGAAGTAAGGGAAAATTAGTCCTATTTGTCAATTTAATCCTATAATGTTGTGCCGAATTTCAATATATTTCTTTCAATCAATTTTATCAAAAATGGGTGACGTGGTGGTGTGCCACAAGAAAACAACCATTTTCGCTTATTTAGTCTTATGCCTTTGCACGGAATTTTAATGTAGCCATTTTAGAAAATTTTTGTTAGAAATTGCTGACGTAACAATGTGTCCTATTGCACAATTAGCGATGACAGGACTACCATGTCAGCTCTTTTTAGGGAAAATCAGTTGAGATTATTACATTGGAATTCCACGTAAAGATTTATAATTAAATTGACAAAATTAGAATATTTAGTACTGAATTTGTATTTATATTTTAAGACTAATTGGGTAAATTTTTCGCTTCATTAGCCGTGGATGGGTAGAAAAGGAGTTCAATTAGCCAAAACCGAAAGGGCATTGAAATGAAAAAGAGAATCTAAAATTCTTAACAATCGAAATTTTGCAAGTTTGCGATTCTATTTCAAGAAAAAATGAATTTTTTGGGTCACGTAACATATGACTATGTACTTGTAGATATATATACACACACACATTGCGTTATTGTTGCTTGAGAAAGGCATTTATTTGAGGATATGAATATGTATTTGTAGATGTATTTGTTGGGAAAATATGGTTTCGAATCACTTTCTTTAAGGATTTATTTGTCCAACAATTTTATTAATTGTCAACGGAAAATATTCTTGAGGATACAAAAAAATCTCAAATGAAAATATTATATAGCAATTTAGATATTTCTAGGGCCTCTTTAGGAAACAATTGAAAAGATAGCTATAATGTTGGAAAAAGACTCAAAAAATGATTTCCTTCTTGTTAATGCAAAAAAAAAAAAAAAAATCACACGCGCACACACACACATATCGGTCTTAAAGAATATAGGTAACTCTTCGTGAAATATTGTAAAGTGAACAAAGGTATCTCTTTGGAAGAAGTTTCAAAATAAACAAATGCGACTCTTTGGGAAAGATTACAAACTGAACAAGTATAATTTCCAAAGATTGTCTTGAAAAGACACATATAAAAAATTAGAATAAAAAAATAATAAAATTAATAATAAAATTCCGAATTTTCATAATTTCCAAAAAATACTTAATAAAACCAAAAAAACAACCTTTTAACTAATAAAGGTTAATAAGATAATATTTACCAAAAAAAATTAATAAGATAACCATACGAAATAAAATAAAATTAAAGAGGTTAGTGCTAATTAAACCGCCGGCATGCAAAATACATTAGAAGCCCTAGTAAACCCTAATGAATATGAAGGGAAAAGCTCCAAACAGAAACAAAATTTGGAAATAATTAAAAAAATCGCAGCAAATGGGCTCAGAGTGTATACTTTAGAAGGCCAAATTCTTTTAAGAAATGAAATGGATCGAAACCCACATAAGAAGTGGATTCGAGGCAGAAGTGAGCTCAACATTATTCATTTGGCAATTGGACTTAGGGCATCAAAGTTATAAACAATCTATCGGATCGCATTTCCAAGCACGAAACTTCACCTGATGAAAACTAGTCATGATCCATTTTACCAAGGGATTTGCAATACATTACTTGATCGCTCGCTAACATGATTTGATAGGTGCTGCCGATTAGATTATAAACGTAGATATTCCGTGGTCCAAAGATTTAATGTCCAGCTTGTAAGTGATGATGACTGGCTATTTCAAGAAATGCCAAGACTCTGCCAATATAAGTATTACATGTCCCTTTTTTTTTGGTCGAAGTATTACATGTCCTTGAAATAGCTTAGACCATGTGATGAAAACCTAAAACTCCAAGGTTCAATGTATTCGTGCATGAAATAATTCCAAAAGAAGCTGGAAAAGCAGACGCGGTATTGAAAGCAGCTTAAAGAGAGTGTGGACGGCATATGATGCGTTTCTCTTTTACTCTCCTGCCTTTAATTTGTCAGAATATAATTGGGTTCCACATAAAATAATCTTTAGGGCTGAGGAGTGAATTATTTTGGTAAGTCCGGCTAATTAAAGTCTTTGCCATATGGTCAGAGCCTTACTGCAGATGCTGAGAATTATTGGTCAAGGTCACTATAGCCTAGCTAGACACAGTTGGACATTTTCTTACTTATGCTAAGCATTCTGTATGGTACACTAATGCCAAATTTGAATTGGAAAATATTCAATTCATTGCATACATGGTCCAGAAGCTTGAGAAAGGGATGCAACTCCTACGCATTAAGAAAAGCTAGAATCCAAAAGATATTTATTATTTAGCGTCAGGGAATGGGTTGAGAAAGAGTGCGAATAAAGCTTTACAAGGTCTACGATCAATTAAAATTCCATAATTCGGTCACAACCTTTGAGAAATGCTTTCTGCATTTGTAATATCGTGCATCGATGTATCACCTAGGAATTGTGCTGCTTCATAGTACCGATATTACTAAATTGATGATCACAAGATTTTCCAAAAATGTTCACAGGCATAACTATCTAATTTGCTCGTTGACACATTTAAATTGATTAGCGATGGGCACGGGGTAGAGTGGGATTGGGACTACATTCCTTGTCCCTGCCCCGTGAGAACATATATTGTACCTATTTTGTTGCGCCAACCAATATCCAAAACAACCTAGCTAGAGTTTGAATCAAGATGAAAACCCTAATATGATTGCGTGGATCAAGTTAAAATACTTGTAAAAAGGGTAGAGAAGCCAAATAATTTCAAAGTTACATTTTTCTCTAATACAGATATTAATTTTAATAATTAAAGTTGCCAATTGAATATATTGCAAAATATTGCCATCGAAAGAATTTATGCTCTCCTTGAATTCAATCTTCACAAGCAAACTTACTGAACATTAGTAGAAAAATCCTTTTGCCACAAAATTTTGGATAATCTAGCTAATGAGGAAATATTGCATATGAAGATGTTACCATATATAGGTAATATTCTCCTAAAGCTATTCAAAAGTAAGGATTAGTAGTGTATTGCGAGATAGAGATAGTATACTCAAACATCATGACTTCCCACGGCAACAACTTAGAAAGTTGTTTGGATTATTATGTAATATTGTGCTTATATGGATATGGAAATAGATTGCTGAGGTGCAACTCAAGTTGAGGTAAAAAAAAAAATAGTACATATTTTTTGGGATAATGCACATCACGGTATACGTCTGACACATTGTAGATTATCTAATACTTGAATCTTTTTCATGTTAATCAAGCTGTTAATTCATGTTGTTCCATCATATTAGTATCATCTTTTTTTTTTTTTTTTTTTTTAATGTTCTGACATTAACTAAATTTCTCAACGTAATTATGAGTGGATTTTTTTAATTGGCCAAAACATATAAAAATTTTGTCAATGAGCTATTCATCCTTGCTCTTGTGTTACATCAAGAATTGTCATCCATAATACTAACTAATGTTGCAATGCTAATCCAACATTAATCCCACTTTCAAAAATCATCTGACCAAAATATAGATGTCCCCGTAAATAGTTTTGATTCTCATCAAATTATCGATTAGGCCGACAAAATGACCACGATACAGAAAAGCTCTTCCTAGTGCTGGGTTCATATGAAATTAGTCGGAGATGGCATAGGAAGACATAACTCACAAGATATGACGGCTAGGATTCATCCAATCCACTCTGTATAGAGTACAAATATGTCATTCACTTTGTCATATGACTTCCATGTACATGCATGAATCCCAATTCCACTGAAAAAGGAAAGTTCGGTCGGGATCGAACTGAATCTTCAGTTTCGACAATTCAGGCAATCGAACAAAAACCAGTCACCACCAATGAGGGGTAAAGATAAAAAAGAAAAAAACGCACCCTGCGGTCACCTAGTGACAAAGGTAAACTACCCTGTTTTTTCACTGAAATTTATGAGATCGCAACCGGACACTTCAGGACCACAAAAGAAAGCCAACAAGAGGAGCTGCAATTATTACTGGTGCTAAAAGGGCAACTAGGGGAATCTTCTCAGCGACGGCAGCTTCCGGGTATCTCTCTCCAGTTCACGAGCTTGATTGGAGGGGTGACCAAACCCTAATTCCACTGACGAAAAGCTTGAGATGAGATCCAACTCCTACCCAATGAGAATTAACCCCATCCTTTTGTTTTTGTTTCCTTGCATCTTCCCCACATGAGCGGTTCCTTTCGAGCGAAAACTTAATGGATCCTGCAATAATGCAGCGTGGGGCTACATGTACCAGGTCACTAGGGTTTTTCTCGGCAAGAAGCGTGGTCTGACTAATGTTGATATGGACGTTCTGTGATCACGTGATGATGAGTTATCTTAAGCTTCTCAGAGATGTGATGTGATCTGTGACAGTTTCTAAGGTGATCAGGGAAGAAAAAGAGGACATTGCACCTATGAAGCGCGCTATGCGTGTGGTCCTCGCGAAATTTTCTTGACGACACTCCGAATAATTCCTCCATAACAATTTGCGTACCATCCCTGTATGACAGTTCAAGTACTTTCACCATCTCTAACCGGAAAACCTAGTAGAAGATGTCGAGTTAGCGATATCTGGGGGCCTGGGCTTTGCTAGAAGGAAATTGACTTAGTCGAGTGGTGCCGTGAGTGGTCGAGGCTACGCTATGCTTTGCATCATCTGGGAGGCTGAATGTTGTTTCTTTCACTCGTTATGAGGAACTTAACGCACGCTCCTAAGGCCCAACAAACATTCCTTTCACTCGTTTGTCATCTCGTTTCAACTTTCAACCGCATCTTTCTGCCACCATTTTAAACTCAAAGGAAAGGCTTTGAGTTGAGCGTTGCTCACTAAAAGCAATGCCTGTTTATGTAATCTCTTTAAACAAACTCTCATGTAATAAAAGAAAATTATTCTGTAAATTAGGCTCTACCCGTCTCCCTCCCTCCACGTTTTCATCGCATTTTGGATACCAATGTGATGTAGGGACCGTAGTTATCACAAAAAGGTGGAGAGATTAACGTTGAACATCCTAAAAGTATGTGGCCAAAAGTACAGTTTCTTGTAGCTACCGATCAGAGGGGAGGTTTTTGCTCGAACCCAGATCAATGGATCGAGTGCGATCACAGTCATCAATCTTGTGCGCCCATATATGGGCCCCAAGTGGATCAATGATTGTTCTAATCCTTTCCACCGAAACCTAGGTCCAGGCAAGAAATTCCCCGGTAATGGCCGGTGTGGACCCGATATGTCATGTCAAATTTTGGACCAAAATGTGACATAAGTGCTTTAGATAATCACAGAAGAACGGCGCAAGGACTTTTGACAATCACCAAATAAACACACGGGCTTAAATTGAACATTTTTCAAAGTACAAGGAGCAGGAAGAAAGTCGTTGCCTTGGCCTCTCTTCTTGCATTTCTATGACCAACCAAAAAATATCAAGAGAAACACAGAGATTCATCGAGATTTACCTGAATCGTATGCTAGCGAATTCAGAGCCCGTGAAAATTATTCTGCAGAGCAACTGAGATTTTGAGAGAAATCCTGAATCGCCATGTCGTCCCACAGCTTTCTTGAGCTTCGTAGTCTGTAATATCTCCACGATCGAGGAAGTTCAAGAAAGCTGTGGAAAAGCATGGCAGGACTTAAACGTCTCCGCCTTCACCCTCGACGATCTCGTACAGATCATCAGTGCATACTTCGCTTTGCAACGACCAGCTTCTTTCCTCTCTGTGTGTGTACGTGAGAGAAAGAGAGAGAGAGAGAAAGAGAGAGAGAGAGGGAGGAGGGAGGGAGGGAGGGAGGGAGGAGAGATTTTGAAGGACCCCTTCATCGTGTGACGAAATAAATCGACTCCGGCTGATTTTTATAGAGGGGGTGAGGGACGGACATTATACAAAAATGAATGTTTTGTTGTCTGTCTTGCTACATAAAAGCTGAACTTCTTCGGATTTACACATTCACCGTCGGCAAGCCTTTTGTTTTTACTTATACATTTGTGCTACCCGGATGCGTAATATCACGAGCCCTAGAAAAAGAACTTTTTTCTGGTGTGAAAAAGAGTTTTCTCTTCCACCCGGTCTTTTCTGCCTGAATTCACCGGCGGCCGCCGCTCGGCCCTCGCCGTCATCACCCGTTAGCCTAGGTGATGATGGCCTTTTTTACTTTCAACTCCCACCCCTTGCTGCTGGCTGCTTGGCCCCCGTTCGTGGCCGAGACTCTAGCCTGCAAAGGACTGTTACTCCTTTTATGACATTGAGATTGCCAGTATATAGAGAATTGTTATCCCTTTATGGTGATGATGAGCAATATTCATAACATGCAAAAACCTCTAGAACCTCAGAGATCGAACTCCAAGGATAAGCCAAAATAAGCGTATGTTTGGTAATCGACTAAACAATGTTTGATTCTATTTTTTTTTGCTCCTCTGAATAAAAAAAAATTGAAATCTATCTGATAATATTTTTGTTTCCGAGAATAGATTTTGAATAAAATTAAGAAGTAGAAAAAAGTTACTTCTTTATATCCAATAACAACTCCAAAATCAAGTCTATTTTCCTTTTTTCTCTCTTTTCTTTTCTTCTTTTCCATCTTCCTTTGGCCGGTTGCCAGCCTAGCCATTGCTAGTGACCAACCAAACGAGGGCTGACGACCTTGTTGGAGCATCACTGGCCCTTGTCAAGGTCGAGCTTCCCTAGTGGTTGGGCCAAGGTCAACCTCAACAAGGCTAGGCAACCCCTTGCGATGGTCTATCGACAACCAGTGGAGACTGACGATGGTGGTAGTGGAAGAAGAAGAGAGAGGGAAGAAGAACAAGAAGAAAAAAGATAAAGAGAAAAAAAAAATGGGTTGGCTTTGATTTTAGAATTGTTCTCGGAAAGAAAGAATCAATTTTTTTTTTCTACTTTTTGATTTAGTTCTAAATCCATTTCTAAAAACAAATTTGATCTTAGGAATAAAAGATTTACCAAACAGTTTTCTTTCTCAAATCTACTCCCGGTAACAAATTAATAGAATTTTTTACTATTTGGCCTGATTGCAAACGCGCTCTAAGTATCCATCTTCTAGATACCATGACTTCCCTATAGACCTGTTCATTTGAACCAAAAGTATGACCGATGGAATAGTTATTGGCTCAATGGTTGTGCAAGGCTCAGATTAATTGGACCAAGAAGTCTGGTCAATCTCTCTAAGATTCGAAAAATCTCAAAAAATTACTCATAAATTTGTCAAGTTTGGTCGAGCCTTCACGCCCAAATGATAAATCAAAAAACTTACTGATAGTCATTCTTATTACTATTGTTTCATGAGAAAGAACATATTTGAAAAAGGTTATGTAATTCAAAACTCAAATTCCGAAACCCCTTCTCTCTCACTTCACTCCTCCCTAAGCTCCATTATTACGAAAAAGAGACGTTTTCGTGTCTTCTTGACCCGAGAAATTCTGGATGGGAAGAGGAAAAGCTCCCTTTTTCAGTGTATTCTTGACAAGATGTACGATGAAGACAGGTTGGCAACTGTAGCTCGATGGAGGGGAGCACGTGGCTATGATCCCACTGTTCCGCGGGTTCAAATCCCTCCTCGCCCAAAGCCTGCCAAAAAACATGAGAAGTACCTTTCCAAAACCATCAATGCCACTTGCCCGTAGGTGCAGTGCACCCCACCCCAAAACTGCAACCGAGGTCGGGCCCAACATGTCGCCTAGACCGCCGGGTGGGCCTATCGGGCCGGCGGGCTGACGCCTGCCTCGGGCCCGCCGAAGTCCTCGCATCAGAATGAACAAGATGGTCCACTCCAATTCCGCTCATTCCGCTCCCCCCCCATGTGTGGTTTCACCTCATGTGATCGATTTGCAGCGATGAGACGCGTCGTCGTATGGAACTGCGCGCACAGGTAATGCAGGACGACTTATGAAATCGACTTTATTAAATCGTGTGGGACGATTGCTGATCTGGTGGGTGGGCCTTGATGTGATGCTTGTACTCGCCAGCCGTGGCCCACTCCCCCCATACGGGCCTGGCGTTGTATAAAGTTGGGAGGCTCAGTGGGCCCACTTTCAGGCCCACCTCGTCGCCAGCTGTCACATCAATTTGTGTGTGTGTGTGTGTGTGTTTTTTTAAAACCCTTTTGTCAGATTTTTCTTGAAGTGATTTTCCACCAAGTTTTGTTACCTACGGTCTTGTACTTGACCTGATCGACATCTACTTTGGGCTACGAATCTAAAGTGCATTGATTTTTTTTGGCTATGTACTGTTATAAGGTGAATCGTGCTATGTTACTTAATTTTACTACACTTCTTTTGGATTCCTTCCCTTGGAATCGTGCCATCTTAATTGTTCGATCCATTTAGCTCAATATAAGTCCGAGCCCACGTGGTCAGCACATTCAATCACAATTTGAGGATTGCTTCCATCAGCTTCGTATGACAGTGTCTATATGAAATTTGTCTTTTACTAAAAGCTAAAGATGTGAGAAGCGAGTAAAAATATATTGAATCGACCCACCAATTCAAAAAAACATAATCAAGTCGCTCAATCGGTTAGCCCCCACCTCACATTGAGAACTAACTCTTATGGCCCAAAGACTGCTCTCAATGCAATACATGTTCACGGGTGACAAATTGTACATAAAGGCCTAAAAAAAATGGAATAAGTACATTAAAAGTCATAAAACTTATCATAAAGTACAATTGAGTTCTAATTTTTTTTTAAAAGTGCAATAAAGTCCTAAAAATTATCAAATCGGTGCTATCAAATCTTAGAACTTGTTAATATTTTCCATTTGTCAAGTTGGACGAGGGTAATTGAAAGATTTGATTACAGTTTTTTAGAGTTTATGGCTCAATTGCACTTTTGTGATAATTTTGAGGATTTAATTGTATTTTTTTGAAAAATTAAAAACTCAATTGTACATTCATGACAAGTTTTAGGACTTCTAATGCATTTATCAGTAAAAAAATTAAAATAAAAGCTTCAATGCATCTTGTCCAAAACCCTAACTTGCCATTTCATTTCCTAAAATTAGAATAATCGCAGGGTGTTGTTTAGGGTAACTTAGAATGCACATGATAATCATTCTATTTCTAACCAAAACTATTTTCTATTCCCAAGTATAGGTTTGGAACCAAAGCCCGTTTTGTAATATAATTTCATTTTTCTATTTTTGGAATAAATTTTTAGTCTAGAAGTAGATTAGAAAAAAAAATGAGAAGTAAAAATTTTCTACTTCTTTATTGCTATAATAGAAATGAGAAATAAACACTCACTGCTTGTCTTCACCTATACAACTTTATTACTTTGGTGCATTCATTTTGTGACAAATGAGTGATTTGATATTTTTTTTTTTCAAAAAATGATCCCTTATATCCTCTATTAAAATAAATGAATGAGATTTTTCTTTCACCCACGAGAATAGTTAAGCATGGATTAATATCAAAGAATTTTTTTTTCCATTGACTAATTTTTCTAAACTACATAAGCAATTGTTTTTCGAAAAAACGTTTTCCAAATCACTCATTTTTCATGAAACGAACACACCATAAGACTCCATTTATTTCACTAAAATTGGATAATTTCAAAACATTTTCATAAACATAAATGATTTTTATTTGAAAATAATTAATTAATGAAAAATGTCTTTATTATCAATAGCAATTTATGTTCAAATATTTTCACAGACCATGGAAACATTTTTTGCTCATTTATTTTTTAAACAATACAAGTGCTCCTTCTAGGATAAATACCTCCCAAATCATTTATATTTTTGCTAAACAAGCGGAGCCTTGATATAACTAGCTAATGAAGATTGTTTTTATCATCGATAATGATTTATAACTAAATATTTTCAAGAACGATAAAAATACTTTTCTTTCATTTATTTGTAAGCAATAGGGACGACTACTTTTAAGAAAAATATAGTATAAATTATTTATTTTTGCAAAATAAATCAAATTTTTGTTTACATATCCATGGTGAGAGAACTCGAGGCAAAGCATAAAAGTATCTCGTGAAGGGCCAAAAGAGGAGAAATTGGATTCGATGGCTTCGAGCACAGTGCGGTTGCTGCTGCTCGCAGGAGCCGATGTTGGTCCAATTATTGGTGGGAAAAATAATTGGGGGTCGCCATCAGTGAAAGCGAGAGGTGCTGGTCAGTGTGGCCGATGCTTCTGCAGTTTCCGCCGGCGTAATTTCAGCTTTGCCAGTTCCCCCTCACTGCCCTAAACCCTCCGGAATCCAAGAATCGGCCCCCCCCCACTGTAACGAAGGACCCGATGCATCCTGAAATTATGAAACTCACGATATTTTAGCCAAAATGAAGAAAAATAATACAAAGCCCTAGAGATTTTCCTTCTCTTTTTATAAGTAAAAAGGTGGAGGTGGGGTTGGCCAGTGTGAGCGGCCTCGCTGAACATTTTTAATGAGAGGGCCGTGAAAAGAAATAATTATACAAATGATTCGTGAATTTTAACTTAATATATGAGATTATTTCTGAATTTTTAATTTATTCAATATAATCTATGAATGTTAGCTTTGAATTTTTAATTTGTTTAATATGGTCTCTGAGTTTTTGGTAAATAATTTAATCCTTAAATTATATGAAAATATCTAATGTTATCATTTCTTTAATTTAGAATCATGGACAACATTGAATATTTTTATATAGTCAAAAGATTCAATTGAATAGATATCAAAAGTTCCTAGATTACATTGAATAAAGTAATAGTTTAGATATCATTTGTTTCTTTTTTTCTTTGTTTTATTAGCCCATCTATGTGATCACTACATTGGGCATAGCAAATTGCACGGTTGCTACTACAATTTATCTCATGGAAAATGAATGATTTGGCAAAAAAATTCCTAAAAATAATTGTTCATATCACTTACCAAAATGAATAAACGAAAAATATTTTCATTGTTCACGAAAACTTTTAGACACAAATTTTTGTTGATAATAACAAAATTTAATTGATTAATTATTTTAATTGATATAAAAGGACAATTTTAAGATTTTTTTTTTCTAAATTAGTAATTTTTGGTATAAGAATTGGAGCTTAAATTCTTCATTGGAAGCTTTCTTTGCTGGCATAATTCCATTGTTTCATGCTAAAAAATATGAAAAATCAAAACTGGCTAGGAGCGGGCTAGTCCTGAGTAATGAAATCAAATTGATTCTAACTTTCAAATAGTGGACTCCTGTTTCAATGTAGAAAGAACAGGTTTATTATCGTGATCAATTTCCTCTTCAAATTTTATTGCAACTGCTCGAGGCCTTCCATTGTGCCATAAAGACTCTATTTATTTCATGAGAATAAATGATTTTGAAAATATTTCCCTCAAAGTAATGTCTAGTATCACATGAATTTATTTGTCAATGGAAACGCTCATATATATAATTTTTTTTTTTGTCATTTTCATTTTGGCCTTTTGTGATGTGTGTTATATGTGAATTGATGAGACTGATGCGTGACAGATAAGGTGCACGAGCAAGACTCTGCATTTGCTGACATTGCATTGTGCTGCGCTGATGGTGTTGGGTAGCCGTGCAGGTACTAAGCCGGAGTTTAAAAAGAAAAAAGAAAAGAGAGAAACAAGAAAACAAAAATATGCATGGGAAAAGAAAAATGGTCTGCTTGGACATCAATCTAAAGTAATACTTTAATTTTTCTGTCAAAATTCAAAATACTGTTCAAATTTAATAAATAATCAAAACATTATATGTAAACCTACATGTTTATCGTTTCAAACATATTTTATATTGTATATAAAAAAAATTATAGTGTAGAGATTATAAGATTCAAGAGAAGTAGACAGTAAAATGGCAAAGTTATTTTTAACAAATCTTGATTACAGAATGCCACAAGAAGGTGTCATATGGATCCATGCCACCTAATGACTAATTATGTAAGTTCTATGGTAAAACCGCTTCAACAGTTGAGATAATTTTAATTTGCAATGTTCATAAATCATATACCTACTGACACTATAAGTTGATAATGATAGATGGGTACATATTTTCTATTGTCAAATTTACTATGTAGGGTACCGTAACTTGAGGGCCCTTGGCAAGCTGAAGTGAATGGTAATAGGAAAATGTCTTGTACATGAAGTGAAATACAAATGGAGTATTGCGATGCAATTATCTTCCATGCGTAGAAGAACATAAAATGAGATGATAAAAACTTGCCACATTACTTTAGCTTGTTGGTTTTATAGAGTAATTTCAGTATATTCGACATTATTCGAATTTATATTCTGCATAACGTGAATCACTGTAAATGGGATTTGCAAAACGTCACTTCAATTTTTTATTTATTTGTGTTATCTAGCCTCAGTGCTTGTACCTAAACAGATGACTAGGGCTCTGTCGATCCGTACATGCTTTAAAACAAATCGCAAAGGGTGCGCATGGTAAAATTTCTGAAACAGAAATTGATTTCTGGTCAGAAATCAATTTCTCAATTTCTATTAGGACGAGTTTCGAGCAAAGAAACCCGTTTGATAACGACTCAAAATTTCTATTTCGAGGAGAGAAAATGAGTCGACGTGTTTCTTTGAAGAAGAGGGGGGTGGATAGAAAAACAATTTCTATTTCTACTTCAAAAATAGAGAAGCTAAAATTTTTAGCTTATGATTTCTCACCCAAAACAATTTCTGAAACAGATTTCTATTCCGGGGAACAGAGAAATCAATTTGCGTTACCAAACGGAGTTTACATTCCAAACCCATTAGGGGAACAGAGAAATTGAGAAATTGAGAAACAGAAATTTTACCATGCGCAGCCAAAATAGCCGCTGAGATAAATTGAGGGTATGGACAGCAAAATGTCTAAATCCCAACCACTGCACTGGTTGGCAAATCATGAAATTGATCGTGTGAGAATTGCTACTTCATCACTTGCACTTTTAGTCGAGTGTACCAGAACATGGCAACCGGTTTAACACCTGATTTAGAGATTAACCCAGTATTGATTCTCACTTTTTGAGATTGAGCACGGACCTTGTTGAGCTTATGACTAAGGAATGGCCGATCCCAAAGTCAATTTGTGACTAACTGATTATTTTTTATTTTCATTTTTTATATTTCTTAAAACATTATTTAGAATTACATATCTATCGATAATGCGATATTAAATAAGTAAACATAAAATAAGGTAATAACAGAAATTTACACTTGCTAAAAGCAACAAACCATAAAAACAAACACACGAGACAATGGAATAAAGGCGAGTAGTGAGTGACAAAGCAAGCGAGGCCAAGGCAAGCAAGCCAAACCAAGGTGAGTGAAGAGGGTTTTTTCTTTTTTCTTTTTGGTCGAATTAGGATTGTATTTCTTTTTACTTTATGATTTACACAACAAATTGAACCGTGAAGAGAATAAAGGAGGAGGTGCTAGAATTTAGAGTAGACAAAAGCATATAATATGTAATATATTAGATACATAATATATATTAGATATAGGGTTGGTCCGGGTTAGACTAACTATAAGCTCTTAGGACAAATGATCGACTAGTCCTTCTAGGAATTAGACTAGGATTGATCGGGTTGGGTCGGTTTAGAGTTAATCCAAAGTTGACCTTGGATTGATGCTCACCCTTGCAGCATATCATTCCAGATAAATTAAAAAAAGAATGTTTCTATGCAGAAACTAGATAGATTGCTAGATGGACAATTTCATGGACCTATGCCTTTTAGGCCCTCTTAAGCCCAAGATTTTTACACAAGTAAGTGGGCTTGGGTGGGCTCAAGAAGGATTTTAGGCTCGTTCATCGAATTTGCCACTAAAATGAAAAATATTACGAGGGGTCGAGTGAGCTTAGCTTGAGCCTACCCACTGATCATGTCTAGCTCTACCTCAGCATCGTGAACCTGTGGTCTATGGTGATGCTGCAAAGCCATATTTATCGTAAACATTTTCCACACATAAAATGCTAACTTCTTGTATTGTTTGAGTTCTTGTTTCTTTTGAAGAAATGCATTTACATCGATTGACATACTTACACGTGTATACGATGCTATAGCTGCCATGACTGGCTTTGAAGATTAATTCATTGAGCTCGTGTGATAGATTTCTGTCGAGGGCTTCGACTTAACTCACTGATAACACACCCTTACAATTTATCACCTCACTAAATAATCAATCTTGTTAACTAGCATTACCAAATGGCATATAAAGTAAGAGAAAAGGTCGAATGGAGGGTCCATATGTATGACTTATATGATTTCATTCAGTGTTAGAAGCTTTATGGAAAACTAAATCAATTGTCCCAGACATGATTTAAAAGATTAGGGTTTCCTCTCCACGTCGATCACTTGAGAAATGAAGCCGTGAACACTTGTGACAATCTGAATTTTCAATTGTGTTTTCTATTGAATAAATCGGGCCTTTCATCGACGCGCCTATAGTGCTATTTTTTGAGCTGATTACTCATGAGATAATTAGACTATTTGGAGAAGCCATTAGAGAATTTTAATATAATAGACTTGAGAATTTGATTAGGAATCGACTGTTTGACTGTGGTAGTGTGCAAGGGTTATTATGGCATAGTCGAAAATCTATCAGAGGCCGGAGATAGGTCGATTTGACTGAGGTGTGTGATTGAGTGTGGGTGATTCCACTAGATTGCAAAATTCTCGTCGATCGGAACTAAACCGATTGGTCTGTCATTTTGGTACCCTATACCCGTAATTGAAATCTTGAGATTTTTACGACAACCGAGAGTCGCCAATGGATCGAAGATGTATGATATGACTTGAGATGAATCAATCACAAGTCAATTGCACCAAAAATTTATGAAATCTATCCAGTAAGTTAGGTCACGCTAAAATCGCGTCAGATTGAAATTAACCGCGAATTTTTGAACCCGATTTCAGAAATTAAAAATTCTGTCATGTCACGATTTATTTTAAGAATGTCGACTCATCTTTCGAAGAATTTTCGGAGAATTCGAGATTTTTATAGAAAATCGATACGGACGATTTGGAAAATGAACGGAAATTTGGATTCGCCGAATTGATGGGAGTTTTGACTTTCAAGCCGAGCTATTTGGCGTTAGGGACTTACAAAAATGGTATGGGCATTTTCTTCGACGAAATTGGACATCAAATTTGAGGAATTTGATAAAGAATGGAAGCCCAAAATTGAAAAAATTCGTATGCTATTATGGGGGCTGCATTTTTGGCTTTAATTGGGATTATTGGTGGATTTATTGTGCAAGAAATGGGGACATTAGAGATAGGTGTATGGACTTTAAGGGGGCCAAGCATTCAATTAGTTGGCTAAGGTTATTGACTTTTATTCTCCTCTCTTTTTTCTTTTTTTTTTGTCGGTTCTACTCTATTCCTACTCTAACACTCACTCTCAGACTTTTGCTTTGCCTCATTGGTGAGAGTCGAAACCAACTTCTGAAACTAAATCGTCCCCACCCCAACTCCTATGAGAAGGTGGGGATTTGAACCCCCCACCTCCCTCTTCTAAGTTGGAAGTGTGACCATTGGGACAAACCCTAGTGGTTGACTTTTATTCTCCTCTTAGCTAGCTCCTCTTGCACGCCTTCTTCCCCCCACCGTCACCCTCTTCGCTCGATCAACCCCATCTCCTTTTTAGCTTCTGTTTTGCTTTCATTTCTTTCTTTTTTTTCCTTCGATCAGCCATCCCACCGCTCGCTCATTTGTCCCTCATCCACGTTCCTCATCCATCCATCATCATCTCTCCTCCACTCACTCTCTCTCTCTCACAGCCAAAGAAGCCCACAGACCGTATCCCCCTCCATTTTGCCCCACGCGTCCGAGCTTCCTCCTTGTTCGGTCAACACCCCCACCGAAATCCCATCCTGTTGACTCCAGCAGCCACATCATCCGAAGCCGCAAGACACCGAAGCAGCTGCTCCTTTACCGTTGGTCTTCATGAAGCGGCCCACGATCAGCCGGCCGTGTCTTCGTCCGCAGCGCCTCCATCGAAGCCGTGCCTTCAGCCCGCAAGAATCCAGTCAGCAGCCCGTGTCTTCCCCTTGTTCCCGAGCCCACCGAAGTTTGAAGCCGAGCCCAACAGCCGCAAAGAAAATCCAGCAAGTTTCGTGGCCGTTTTTGGCCCGGCCCGGTCTCCGTTTGGCGTCACCGCTTTGGAGCTTATCGGCCGCCGTCGCGCCGCCATTGCCGTGGACTCACCGGCTCGTTAATCCGGTGAGTTTACCGACTAAACTCTGCTTAGGGGGTGTTTAGATTATGCTAAGTATGTTTCGGTGGTTAGATTAGTTTAATTAAATATTGATTATATTATGTGCATGATTAGATTAGTTGATGAATTAATTAGTCTAATTATGTAATTATATTAGTTTAATCTCAATTAGAAATTTAATTAATTATTGTATTTAAATTAAATATTATTTAATTTATTATTTTATATTTAAATTAAATTAATTTTCGGAAATTATTTAATTATTAATTAATTAATATTTTTCGAAAATTATACTAAGAGAGTCGTTTGTTAGAATTTCGTATTGAGCGCATCAGTGTGGTTAGTTTGTTCAATTGATTGTTATGTTTGTGAAATTGAGTGATGGCTATGAAATATTTGTATTTTAATTGAAAAATATTGGGTATTGGGTGTTGACACTGAAAGTGGTCTGTAGGTACCAAATTAGCTTAGGTGAGCAAGATAGATCTATAGCACCTTCGGGGAGTATTAACACCATTATAAGTCTATAGCAGCTTTAGTGAGCAATAATACTTTAGCAGCTTTGATGAGCACTTTATATATTAGCTTCGACGATTATTATAGTTATCTAGCAACTTTGATGAGCAAATGTTATTAGCAGCTTCAGTGAGCAATAATTGATCTAGTAACTTTAATGAGTAAATTTTAGACATTAGCTTTGGGGAGCAATGATATATGGTTATATCTATTTCAGTTTAGGAGATGAGTGTTTGAATTAATAGAGTTATGGATGGTATCGATGGTATGGTCGAATGAGTCGACTGATTGATGGTTGAATTGAATTGAATTGTTTGGTTGGGTATTTGATTATACTGACTTGCATAAAAGATCCGAGGTAAAGGTAGGTCTTCTGATTTGTGTTGGTGCTTAGGTAGCCCTTAGGGCGTATTTCCTTTCTAGTTAGAGTTTAAGGGGTGAATTTGCTAAGATATCGTCTAACTGGTTATTGTATAACCATTTTCAAGTCTTTAGATGGCGGTCGTAGAGGACCGAAGCCCTGGAGGATCAGCAAACGTGTCTGACTAGTTGGTCATAGGACGGTTCCCTTTTTGTTGAAGTGGTCTTTTGTAGTTAAACCAATATTGTGTATATAAACATTGTGTGTTTTGATTGTGAATTGTTGCTTACTTTCCTATCCCGAACTGTTTACTATTAGGGATATTTACTTGCTCTCGCATGTGCAATAAAATAAAAGGATTGGCGGCTTGGCCTAATAAGTCGCAAATTTTATCGACTATTGAGGGATGGGTGCACGCTCGAGGGTTGGAGCGTGACAGCACCTTGGCTCAGAGCCAGTTCTGACTCCCCCGGCGCACATCCATAAGTTGGTCACTAGTGCAATACAATTGAAGGACAAGAAAGCCCAATAAAGTACAAAATGAATGGACTGAAATCTAGCCTAACAGGGCCCAATAGAAGGAAGAATTCCTAACCCATGCCCTATCTTGACTTGAGGAGACAATTTCATCAAATAAGTGAAGGCATCTATGAACCGTTGCTAATCCTCGAACCTATCTTAAAAAGCACGGTTCATGCATTACATACTGTAGGATATTCTGAGGAAAAACTTTCTGTGAGGTTCCCCCCTCTTTTCTATAGTATTAATCTTGCTTTTTGGGCAAATAATCAAGATGAATCCTTACGTACAAGAATCGTCGGCTAGCGTCCCTTTTACTTTTCGTGGGCCCGCTTCTAGCGTCGCATAATTTCCTCGAATGATCAAGCTTACACTCTAGTAATATAATTCGGAAAAAAAAATTCATGATTATGTTGAGAAATCCCGGCATGTAATAGGTGCTTTCATCAAGATGCTTATGGAAAGTGGTTTTAAGTGTGAAAACGTGAGTGATGAGTAACATGTTCACTGCATTCTCTCTTGTCTCTGTCTGGGCAGGACAGATGGGCCTCTCCTCCTCCAGCAGTATGGCTGGGGGAAACTTTACCACCTCCAAGAATGGAATATCTTGCCTTGCCCCATGTGATGATTGAGCTTGTGGTGCCCCACGTCTCTCTCTCTCTATCTCTCTCTCTCTCTAAATATATATATAATTATGTAAATGCCGTTCTTTTCGGTGGGCCGTGGGCCCATGTAGTGAGTGCCTAGGTGGGGGAAGATGGGTATCACTCCTTTTCCACAAGGCTTTTGTCAAGTTGGTCAGCACAGTCTAGAGAAGGCACCTTAAAAACAAAAAACAAAGAAAGAATAAGGATTTCTCTGTGTCTTTCTTTTTCTTTTTCCTAGTCAAGTTTCAATCTTCTTAGACCTCATCGCATCGAATCATGACAGTCCCTCCGCTCGACCCCTGGCCGAGTGATTACGAGTGCGGAGAGGCTTTTGAGAGAGTCATTTCTATTAAGATTCGACCTGTGATTTCACGCTTCATGAGATACAGTTTGGTGTTAAAACGTAATTAGGTCGATGATTCGTGTCGATAAGAAAAGAAAAAAGAAAAGAGAATAAGGATCGAAAATGCTTTTGTCCAACCAAAGCATCATAGAATATATTTTCTTTGGTGGTTGATGAGATGACTCCTCACCAAGCACTACTCACACTCCTCCCACTCCCCCACTTCACTTTTCCCCTTCTCTCTTTGAAAGGAAAAAAAAAAAAACACTTAACCATGGAAGCCCACCTATCATAACCCTCCCATTTCCCGTCCATGAATGGAATAATTGAGAGAGAGAGAGAGAGAGAGAGAGAGAGAGAGAGAGAGATTTTGATGGGATTGCACTAAAAATATGCTTCTTGACCATCTTTCGTCTAGCTTTGACCACACAATTATAGGCCCTAGAATCGTTTAGGTTTTATTTGCGGTCGGCGAAACAATCAAGAATCATTGGTAAGTGGAAGCAATTTGAGCCCTCTATTAGGTAATTCTCTTGGGCATTACCTTTGTAGCACCAGCAAACACCTTGCCATGTCACGTTTTCTTGCATATTTATTAAGTAATTTGTGTCGAGTTTGGATAAATTAACCTCGAAACGTGAATGCCAAGTGCCGTGAGATCATACCAAAAGCGTCATAATTGCCGGTTACAACAGTAAACCTCCATGAAATTGGAAAAATATTTCTTTTTAGAGAGAGAGAGAGAGAGAGAGGGAGAGGGAGTTCCAAATAGTTTGGCAAAGTAATGGAAATCTAGATGACTATTCGGACGCCCAGTGGCCTTCTACAAGAGTTTTAATGCAATAAGAGGACAATAATAGGGTGCATCATCATGCCTCAAAGGCATGGTGCTCCCTTGTTTTCCTGTCGAGGTCACAGTACTGGCTCCCAACCTTGTTTTGCCCAAAAGAAAAAGAAAAGGATGGAAAAAAAAATAAAATAAAAATACAGCAATTAAACTAAATTACTCAGAAAATCAATGTCTCAGACACGGCTTGTGGAGAAAATCTTGGGTCGGTCCACTCAAAACTTTTTAGCCGCGAGATTGATGCACTTATTATTTTATCGGCAAAAGCCACCGGTTTCGACTTTGAAAGTTATTCCGTGCTTACTCGAAGTGCATTATGTTTGTAGATCACAAGTGTCTAGGGTTATAAGTTACACTTTGGTCAGTCATTTTCGTCCCTCTTTCATAGTTAAAGCTGTTGAAATAAACCACTAATGAGTTTGGTTCGCGCTATTCTAAAACATTAATCTACAAAGGAAAATAAGAAATGAATTAATAATGTGGGAAGAAGAAATAAGAGTAAATGGTTCATAATTAGTCGATGAGTATTTCAAAGTTAAAAAAAACACAAATTTAGAGGCATGACTTATATGTATGTAATTTTCCTTTAACTAATGATTTAAGTCTTCGGGTCGGTACGTTTGTAACTTGCTTGAGAGCTATTTACACATCCTTTACATTCATTTATTTTTCATGTAGGTCTTATTTATCTTATTTTTCCCATTCTTTAGTTCCACATTCACTTTGCCTAATGTCTCATCATGTATTACCCAATGTGGGGTTTCTTTTCCCGAATTTGCTCACACATTCCCCTCAACTTTTTAGTTGGAATTTTTTTGAACTATATATACTTGAAGCATGATATCACGATTGTGTAAGTGTTCGACATAGATTTTGGATGTGGACGTGATGTGTGAATCCAAAAACAAACTATAGGTGAACTAAGGTTTCATTTGTTCAATGAAAAATGAATGATTTGAAAAATATATTTCAAGAAATGAAAATGTTTAGACCTAAATTGTTGTTTATAAAGAAAACATTTTTCATGAGCTATATATTTCAAGCGATACAAGCCATCATGTTTAAGAAAATATTTTCCAAATCATTTATTTTTGTGAAACAAACAGAATTTCAAATAATTAGCCAATGACAATTCTTTTTCATTATCGATAATAATTTATTTTTTAAAATATTTTCATAGACGATGAAATTTCTTTTTATTCATTTATTTTTTAAATCGATACAAGTAACCCATTTTGAAGAAAATATTTTTCAAATAATTCATTTTCTGCGAAACAAACAGAGTTAAAGTGAGATTTCCTCAAGAAAGGGATAAAGATATTATAAATCTTTGAACTTTTTTTTAATCGTTCAATGTTGTTTTCGGATGTGCTCTTTTTGTGTAATTGAGTTTTTAGACTACTATTGTTGGACAATTTGAAAAAGAAAGTCGAAATCTCTTTGAACATTTTGATGATCACAAAAACTTATCAAAGTATTTGATTTCTTTGAGTGTATGATGAAGACATACTGCATGTTAAATATTTTTACGAGTTTATGCTTTATCACGTGATCAGAACCTATGGAGATATAAAGTGGGGATATTCATGTATATTAAATGTTATTTTGATAATTATTGAAGAAGAAATCAAACTGACACGGACACAGCGTAAGATTGATATAGTTCGAAGATAAAAAAGTGCAATAGATATATCTGCTACATTGCTGTAGATATATGTGCTACATAACTTTACATCTTTCTTAATTTCTGCTTATACTTGCATAAGTGACACTCGTACAGCTTTACATATGCAGAAATTCTAAAATCTGCACTCGCACGAAAATAGTTCTGAAAAAAATTTCTACTGGGTCTCGTGTCAACCAATATTTTAACTTTTGAGTGCGTTTGTTTCATGCGAAATGAATTATTTGGAAAATATTTTCCTAGAATCGATTAATTATATTGTTTGAAATAATTAATTAATGAAAAATATTTTTATATAAATAACGATTTATGTTTAAACATTTCGTAGATGATGAAAACATTTTTCATTCATTATTTTTACAAACATTATAAATTACTATTTTTAGGAAAACTTTTTTAATTAATTTATTTTTCTACTAAACAAAGGAGTCTTTATTTCAGGCGTAGTTGTTGATAAAATCTGCTTGCTAATATTTTCTTGATGGCCACAACGTCTATCCAAGCATGGCTACATACTGCAACATAACAATGTACAAGTGAATCATCTCTTTTCATGAAAAATTCGAAACTGGTTTAAACAAAGATCGGATTTAGTCCAAACTCGCCGACCGTCCAATTAAGTCAATGTAGATTTCACAACTTCGTCCGATCTGGTCCACATTTCAGCATTGTCGGTCTGCTCTTAAAAACCGTAGCCCGAACGTCTTGTTTATGGTTGAATTATGCACCATCTTGCATAAAAGCTTCTTGCTAGTCTTTGTACTAATCTGTTTTGAGCAAGACAACGCCTGGAGCTGTTAAAGCCAGAACGTTCAGGACAATCCACATTGCATCAATCACTCTGTTTGGCCTCATTATTTTCATAGTCATTTTAGTAATTTTGGGCAAATTTCAATTCTTGAAAGAGGGAGAGAGAGAGAGAGAGAGAGAGAGAGAGAATTGCTTCCCATCCCCACAAGCAAAAAGTGGAAGGAAAAAAAGTTCTTTTTGTACACACCGCGATGATGGTGATGATGATACCTGCAATCTCCAACAGCAAAAGAACACCGAATTCCTTTCTCTCTCTCTCTCTCTCTCTCTCATCCTCATATTCCTCTGCCTCTCCTCTGTTTCTCACACCTCATAAGTGTGTTGAATCTCCTTTTGGCCTCGCCCCCCCCTCTCTCTCTCTCTCTCTCTGTCTGCTGTCTGTTTTCTCTCTCATCTCTTCAGCTCAATATAGTTGACGCCATCCCATGAGAGTGAAAAGGGAGGAGGGGAAGTGAAGCAGAAGAAGAGATGGAGAAGAGCAGGTGTGGCTGCTGGGCAGTTCTGAGACGCACCTCCTCTGCTTCAAGAGACGCCGCTAATTCAATTCCTCGTACCAGCACAGTTTATGATGCAGGTGACAGCACTAGCACGATTATGTCCTTGCGTTCCTGTGAAAATTCAATCCTTGTTTCATGTAGAAAACAAAATGGGTTGCTTTCTTCTCCACATAGCATCTCGCATGTACTTTTCTTTCTCTCTTCAAGCTTTGGACCTGGTTCAAGAACGCAGCATCATGCTCTTATTGGGTATTGAAGTTTGGCAGGAGCGTACTGTGTGCTGAATTTGGGATGTAATTATCCCTTACAGAGATCCATTCGACAAATCTAAATGGAATCCGAGCCATCCGTTTGGTATTGGCTAAAACCAGTCCTGTAACCAGGAAAAAGGCTTCTCTCTTTCACTTGCCTTCTTTTGTTTTCTTGGCTGAGTTTTTGCTTAAATCATTGTTTTTGTTTTCCGGTTGCTGATTTCTTTTGTTTTCAGTAGACTGTATGTGGTTATTTGCATAGCTCATCGGGAAAGTAGTCATCGTGGGGTTAAGTCAAACTTGAAAGTTGGAACATTCAATAACCTAGAGCCTTATCCAAGCTGATCTCGTACAGATTTCCACTTTTATGATTTGGATAAAATCGACATTGCAAATTGATGGGGGGCAATTTCTTAATTTTGATGCAGCAGCCGAGACGCGATACCTCAATGCGAGCAACCGCGAGATGTATCCTCCTCACGAAGCTCGCTTATCCTCTGATGCGCCCGAGCCACCATTGGCGGATAATAAATCCAAGTGCCAGCTTCTCCAGTTCACTTTTCAGGAGCTAAAATCCGCGACTGGGAACTTCAGGCCGGATAGTATACTCGGGGAGGGAGGATTTGGTTATGTCTTCAAAGGGTGGATTGAGGAGAATGGTACAGCACCTGCAAAACCTGGTTCGGGAATTACAGTTGCAGTCAAAAGCTTGAAGCCAGATGGTCTCCAGGGGCACAGAGAATGGATGGTGAGCGAATTCTAGAACTCTGACCAGCTAAATTGATGTCTCAAGTGTGGTTCTTGCTGAAATGCTGAGAATAGAGTCATAATCGACAGATTCGTTAATGTAGGCTGAAGTCGAATTTTTGGGACAGCTTCATCATCCCAATCTTGTTAAGCTTGTCGGTTGCTGCATTGAAGATGATCAGAGGTTGCTAGTCTATGAGTTTATGACCAGGGGAAGCCTTGAAAATCATCTCTTCAGAAGTAAGTGTTGATTTCTGCCTTTATCGACAGTTCAATGTAGTGGCTCCATCAGAATGGGCAATCAAATTGCATGCTTGATTCGGAATGCTTCCGACAGACGAGAAGTTTGCCTGCTCCTAAGAAGCCCGGCGTTAATTCGACACATTGGGTTTTCCTATGTACCTAATTAGGTAGCCTGCCTAGCGTATGCAAGATCTTCCTACTCAACATAATGTTTCTGATGAGCTCGCTACCTCCTTTGCATGGCTGTGGCATCATGTCTAAGTACCATAATGTCTGACCAGTTGCAATGCTAGGTTATGCATCATATGCCAAAATGGTCTAAAGCACTGTCGTGAGCCAAGCTGCGGTTCTTCCAATTGATTGCGAAAGTGTTTGCTTTTTTGTCACTGTGGCTCTGTCTGTCACTGTCCCTAACATGTACTGATTATGTCGTAATTCTTGAAGGAGCCGTGCCTCTTCCATGGTCCAACAGGATAAAGATCGCCCTCGGCGCAGCAAAAGGATTGGCCTTCCTGCACGGGAACCGGAAACCGGTCATTTACAGAGATTTTAAGACCTCAAATATTTTGCTTGATTCGGTACATACTTTGGCACTATACTGGGACTGCCAATATCTGTTCACTCTAAAAACTATAACAACCGTTGCTCTGCAGGAGTACAATGCAAAGCTTTCGGATTTCGGTTTGGCGAAAGCTGGGCCTCAGGGAGACAAAACTCATGTTTCAACTAGAGTTGTGGGGACATATGGCTATGCTGCTCCAGAATATGTAATGACAGGTACTCCTGTGATATCTGGTTTGTTAAATTGGTTCTAAAAGCTTCATGTATGAACATTTTCAAGAATCACACAACTCTCTTAATGCCTTGACACAAATGGTCTTCAGCTATCATTGCTTGTAGCTCAAAAAAGACAAGTTAGTTGTGTCAGGTAGCACTGTGATTCACCAGAAAAAGTGAGTTTCATTCTAGACATTAGTCTATCTAGTGGTTGAATACTGAGTTTTAGTCATGAGCCGATTCACCAAAGTTGCACAGGAGCAATTATCTTTTGTCTGAACTAAGTTCTCACATAGATTTTTTCACGAGACAAACATCGGCAGCAACGAGAGGATTTGGAGTTTTTCCACACTATCGAAGCCCTATCCTGATGCTTGTCTTGTTCTCATTTCCACAGGTCATTTGACATCGAAGAGTGACGTCTATAGCTTTGGCGTTGTGCTTCTTGAGATCCTAACGGGAAGAAGATCAATGGACAAGAAACGTCCCAGCGGAGAACAGAACCTCGTCACATGGGCCCGACCCCATTTGACGGACAAGAGGAAGCTTTACCAGCTGGTTGATCCGCGCCTCGAACTGAACTACTCAATCAAAGGAGTCCAGAAGGTGTCTCAACTAGCCTTCCACTGCCTCAGCAGGGATCCCAAGTCCCGCCCCGCGATGGACGAAATCGTCAAGGTGCTCACTCCATTACAAGACCTCAATGACCTCGCAATCTCGTCTTGCCATTCCCGGTTGTATCAACAAGGGAGGCGCAAGAAAAAGCCGGACCCGACTCAGCAGCGGAGTTACATCCAGACCAAAAGCGTTAGAGATTCTCCCCTGAACGCCGGCAAGCAGAACTCAAAGTGACTGCTCAGCTGTTCCCACCCTTCTGATTGATTCGAGTACTATTGTAAGTTTGGTTCTTGTACTAGAATGTTTGGTCCTAATTAGTGCCGGATTGAGAAAGAACAAGGAAGACAGAAAAGTGCTTTCGAGTCTTGTTCCATGATCTCTCATGCTAGAGAAACTAACCTTCGGATTTCCCCGCGAGTTGTCTGTATTGTAGTTGAGTTTACATCTGTAATTACATGAACGATCCCATGTTGTTCTCCGCGATTATTTATGTACATCTAGCAACGTGATGTCGATGTCCATCGACCCAAAAGAGCAAAAAAGAAAAAAAGAAAAAAAGCCAATAAAGAAAATCTCGATGTCGATTGCTTGGAGTTCGAAGAAACTGCACTTTGAGATTGTCTACGAATGCGTGCAAGCACGGCGTCTTTTCGTCAATCTCAGGAGACAATCCTGCGTCTTTGCTTCGTGTTTAAGCTGTCGATCTTCTTAAGAAGGCGAGCTTGAGTGAGGATCTCAATGAAGTGCACTTGCTCTAAGTGGAGAGAGACGGTAGACTAGAGCAGCTGATCATAACGCTGACTCAAGAAGAAGCGAAAAAATCAAATTTTTTTTTATGTAGGGAGAAGAGATTTAACGTTTATTCCCATATGTTTCACATTTTCATATGCCACACACACACACATACATATATTAATGTCCATTGGTGAGTGCATGTTCTTCCCCATACTCTATAAATCTATATAAGTGATTGGTGTGATGAATAGTAAAATGATGATGTGGCATGCTTGGAATTTTTTTTCATTTTTCAATTTTATTTTTGAAGTAGGAGTTGTTGGGTACTAAAAAACTCCAGTTTTCTTTATTCATTCTTAGGTTTTAAGCCAATATTCGAAAAATGCCAATTCTCGCTCTTCTCTTGGTTGGTGAATTTCACAAATAAATTTAAATACTTCTAAAGTTGGAGTTGCCGACCCAAAAAAAAAAAAAAATCTTGGAGTTCATGGATAGAAAATCAATTCCACGTCCGTAATTCGTTCATAAGGATAAGTATTTGGTACGCTGCATAAAGAATTGTTATTAATATTATTACTATACTAGAACAATCAACAAAGATACGAATTTGTTTCGGGTTCTAACATCTGTCTCATCTGTAAAATCACACAAACGTCTCTAATTTAAAGCCTTCAAATTGAGTGGCCATATGCATAATATAAATAGATATTATGTATCATGTTTATGGAGATACCAAAGATCAATACTTCTTCCACATTTTTCGCTCCCACGCCTTTTAGACAAGTTAACCTATGTGAAATCATACCATGAAATAGTTATACTAATATTATGTATTAGAGATGATCATGCAATGATAATTTTTTTGTTTATTATCTAATTTCAAGTGATCAGATATTGAGTAAAATGATACTGTTTACTCTTTAAGAATAAAGTCATTATATCCCTCGCATGGCACGGATCTCATTCTAGTTCAATTGTCATTGGACCAGCCGAGTAGTTTCAACATTTTCATCATGTAAAAGAGAGCACAAAAAAGACAAAACAAAGTGGCGACAAGTTAGCTCGGAGAAGTCACATATTCTTAGGCCTTTATGAGAGATGTTCCCTATTAATATCCTCTCAATTGCTTAACTTGAACCGTTATAAGAAGGGATAATTATCCAATATGTTAAAAATCTATTATGTGGATGTTAATTCAATTTTAAATCTCTAAACAAAATTACAATGTAATTATTTTGGTCAATATTTGCTAAGAATCACTGACATGATTTAGTTATTGCCGATCATCTGACGTGCCACATCATGACGTTAATGAGATTTGGTGAAAATTGGCCGAATGACTATATTTGAATATCGCGTAAAGATATATGACTAAAATGACAAAATTGGAAAGTTAAGACTGAGTTGTTATCCGTACAACAAGTTTAAGACTAGTTGGACAATTTTCAAAGAAAAGAGCTTTGAACAATTGGCCAGGTTTTTACGGTAATGTACTTTCTTGACCTAAATATTTTAATTATAAAGAGGGAATTATTATCTACATTAGAGTGTTAAAAAGAAAATACAATATTTGCACTTAATAATTAATTAAAAACCATTCATTGTCCATAAAGCGCGTCTTGCAAAGCTGGGTGGCTAGGATGTTTAATTTAATTGAAAATAATATATTTTGGGGGTTTTAGTTAATAGTAAGCATACATTAACTATATACCAAACCCATATCATTATCTTCTTTTAGGAGCAATTTGACTTGCAAATTAATTATTTTTCTGTTGCATATAAGAAATTAGCCATGGTGTTTTCGAATTTTTGAATCTGGTTTGCTTCGTCAACCATTTATAAAAGAAAATTTAATAGAAAGCTAGTGAGGCATTCACTAGAGAACCATGTCTCATTGTGCATGATGACACGTGGCATAGTGATATGGTTGAAACTAAATCATTCTATGCTTTGTTTTTGTTTGTTTTTTTTTTTTTGACGGGAACCGCCGTATTGTATTTGCAACCGGCGGCGTAAACCCGGGCAACCCAAGGAGACCCACCTCCCCCAGACCACAGGTGAGTCACATAAGCGATCGCGGGGATTTGAACTCGCTCCCTTCTAGTAGAGGGATTGAGTGCAAACCACGCGACCATCAATGGGGTGGGTATTCTATGCTTTGTTTGTTTCATAAAAAATTGATAATTTTAAAAATAATTTCCTAAACATGATTGTTAATATCACTTAAAATAAGTAGTAAATAAAAAATATTTTTATTATCTATAACAATTTATATCTAAATATTTTCGTGAATAATAAAAATATTTTTGTGTATTTATTTTTATAAGTAATATAAACGATTATTTTAAGAAAATATTTTACAAATTATTTATATTCCGTGACACAAATGCATCTCTAATATGTCACTTAATTGACGGTTTTAGAAGTCTAATGAACTAACTCAAATCTGGATGAACAGGTAAGAAATAAGAAAGAAACCCCCCCTCTTCTTTTTTTCTTTTCGTAAAAAAATGACCATGGCAAAAATAAAAAATGAAGTTGAGCAATGGAATCACATTTGACAAAATATCAACTCCCAACTACTTCTCCTGTAATCAAACACTTTTGTACAATGAAGATGCATCTCAGCTTTCAAGGATAAATATCGAAGAATATTGTGGCGATAATGAGCGTCACTCAGGGTCTTTAGTTCTAGTTTAGTCTTTTCTTTCGCGTGGTCCTTAGTTCTAAAGTTTTTTTGACCAGCCAAGCTTCTTGTGTATTTTGTGCAAAATCAATACAAATCTTACCTTTACCCAATATACCGATAATGGCACTCATTTAGATACTCTATGAAGTTTACAAACTATAAAAATCAAATAAACGTCATTAAATAAATCAAATGAGAGTCGGTACAAGTCAAGCTTATTTAGTTTGGTAATTTCTATACATAGTTAACATATGTAAGGGTTTCCTACCAAGGCAAATAAAAATTAGTAATCCAATGGATAAGCTGGTTAATTGAAAAAAATTAAACGTTGATAAATAATGCATATGAAAGTTGGTACTCCAAAACTAGGTAGTAATTTAATATGATAAAAAGTTAATAAAATTACTCTAATTTAGGTTGATAACTTAGTACACTTGTTAGTTATTTGGAGCATTGGCAAGTTATGTAAATTAAAGTAATGAGATAGTACAAAAATGTTGACTTGGTAAAAGTTACCAAGTTATTTTTGAAAAAAGTCATTAACCATACTTCATCAATGAATACTTGACACCTGCCAACATATAGTTGGAATTTACAAGTGCAAAAAAAAAAAAAAAGGATCCGTGGACCAATTTAATTCTGAGAAGAGATAGTTTATTATAGTATTCCTCCAATTCCCATTTCTGACTTTACAATAATAAATAATTTGTTTTTTTTTTTTCCCTCCACCTTGCCTTCCAACTGAGCTCTTGTAGTGTCGTTTATAAATTCGAAACGAGATCATGGCTTATATTCCGATGTGGGGCTTCAGACACACTACATCATGCCATTGCAAGAACTATATAAAATCAAATAGGCCAGATCAAAAAATTACTGAAAATGAAGAAGTACATTGATCATCACCGAATGAAAAGATCATCCACAGAAACAATTTTTTCTCCTCATGGATTGAGCATCTGATGTACCTCTTTCCCAAATGCAAATTTCACCAGTAAAATGCATAAATTGATCTGCCAATTTGGAAATTTCTTGCACGTACTTGGTGCATGCCAGGCAATACATTTAAATCCTTGAATTTGGCTAATTGTGTTGCAGCGAAGTCCATCGGATAAAAAGTCTAGACTTATGTGACTTGTATGCATCAGTATAAGAGTTTATCAATCAATTGACTAGTTTTATTGAAGAGACAGCCACATGATAATATTTCTTACTAGAAAATTGATGAGACAGTCACAAGACAGTACTTCTTTGTGCACTTATGTGACTAGCATGCATCGGTACAAGAGTCTATCAATCGATCAACTAATTTTATTGAAAGACGGCCACATGAAGGTACTTTTTACCGGAACGTTTGTGAGGACTCGGTGGCTAAAGATGATATATGCTACGTCAACAAGTGGCTTTACTCATGCGTTTTCCCCGATGCAGACTGGACAACATGCTTACAGTGACTTATATCGGCGTATACAGATTGTTTGCACTGTATGTTGTTCCCAGAACATACTTGATCAGCATCTTTTACATCAATTAATCATACTCATTCTTATCGAAAAAGACCACTTAAATCTCTTTTGCTGGACATTAACAGGCGGCTGTTCATTTTCTCTTTACTGTACTCATAATTTGTACCATCGCAACTTATCAGCTTTTAGTACTGTATTCCACTGTTGAAACTCTGCGACTTTACTGTTGAGATCGCTTATGCACGTATTGTAAAGTGAAGTGTCATTGATAGCTTGTGTCTACGTCAAAGTTTCATCGATAGTTTTGACGGCACAACAACAGAGTAGTGACATGAAAACAATACGGAAAGTGGTATTTAAAAAGGAGTAATTGCAATGATATAGGTTGAATTGTAGTGGCTACGGAAAAAGCTAAAATAGCCTCAAGATTCAATGATCAGCAAAGATATATATTTACCCATCAAATCTCATAAAGTTATTTAGGGAAATATCATGGACTGGATATGATCGAAGTGCTATTTCACGTACCTAGCTGGTTCCATGGAGGCAACGCGCTCAAGCTCTTATAAGCCACAAGCTTCAACTCTGGGCCCCGGAAGAGAAAAGAATATAAAAGAACATTAATGTACAGATGGAACTTCAAGAGCATATCACAGAATTAACATGGAAATTGATTTGCTACACAGGCTGAGCAACATTTTATTTGTATAAGTCTTCTCCATCGCTGTTGAGATCGGCGAATACATTTTTGGGGATAAACCAATCCAAATCAACCCTGCTAGAGATGTATATTGTGTAATCAATCCAAAGATCATGCCACCTGTGCTAAAAAGTCCAATTAGTAAGTCTACATTTTCGCTATATCATTTACTAATTAAAGATAAAATTTTCGAATATAAACGCTAGCAATCTTCTAATGGATGCATTTGTCAACCAATCACCAACAAAGTAAAAGCTCAAAGAACAGTGGCAGCATAGATGAGAGATATTAGGTAAACATTTTTCACTGAATAAATCAACATTTAGCAAATAGAAAGTAGTTCTATTAGAAAACCAACATGCTATCTAGCATTTTCTTGTTCAATCTAAGAACTTCACAACTCATGAAGTATGCCGTTGATATTATGGAAACAAGCTGCAAGATGCGAGGAAAAATGCAGACAGGTTGTTTGACTATGTGCTTCCACTAATGTCTTTATGCAAGTGAAAGTGAAGATAAGATGAGAAACAACGTGAAAGCACGTTGAAAGAAATCAGATGAAGACGGAGTATCCTCGATCGGCTATGCCACATATGACCGCACCTGCAATGAGAAGAAATCTTCTGACTGAACAGGAATGAAACTTGTCACGTAGAGAGTGATATTGGCGCGGCTCAATCTGAGATCGTCTTTTACAACCCATATGTAAATCCGTCTTCGGATTGAACCTCACCAATATCGCTGTCTTTTTGCCGCTTTAGCTTCATTCCCACCTATACCTGTCAAACTCGTTCTAGATAAAAGCCAAACGCAAAAGTCAAGGACTTAACTTCCATCATCAGCAGGACACACGTTTGCCCCAACATTCTTTTGCACCATGTGAATAAAGAGCCTTGTGCTGGTTTCAGCTTTCAGACCAATGCTCTCATGCTGCTTGCAAAAGCAGGAGAACACAATTATTACTTGAGGCATCTTTGGTAGGGAAAAGGGTTTCCTTGGATTGATGGAGTCAATTCATGGTTTTTTGTTGGTGGTTAGAGGAATTAATGTGATGGTGAAGTGGGGATCACCCAAATCATTGCATATTCTTGGTATTCATGTATGAAAACATTCTATGTGCCGCTATTTGTGTTGTTAAAATTAATCTTGTGCATCAGTACAAGATTGATAATTTCGAAAAAAGAAAAAGAAGGGCAGATGGAATGAATTCAGCTAGCTTGGTATTCTTAGGGATCGATACACGGTAGAAATTGCCTAATAGCTCGAACAAAAACGAAAAGAGAAAAACTAGAAGTTGACGAAACATGAAAAGGTAAAAACACAACACAAATGCATGACAGTAGCTATATAAATGAATATATCAAGCCAGAGCTCCTAGCAGAACTTGACTCAGAAGCAGGGTTTTGGATTGGCCGAAAGAGGGTAGGTCTGTGCATGAAAAAACTTATGAAAGTGATCGATAGACTCCAAACCCATGGCCAACATGAAGGAAATACTCATGCAATAGATAGTGGGTGATGAGAGAGAGGAGAAGAAGAGAGGGAGCGAGCGAGAGCGAGAGAGATTGTGTTGACGAGGAAGAGAGGGAAGGAGGGGGGGATGTATAATGGAAGGATTTGCCTCGGGATGAGAAGGGGAAGAAGGTGAGTGGAATGATGTCAAGAGGGAGCAAGCCTCACTTTTAGGGTTTGTCATGCTTAGTTTGCACTCAAAAAATTTAACATAAAAAAACTCTCTCTCCGCATGCACTTTGAAATATTCTCTCCACCCCAAAAAAGAAACCCACAAAATAACTCCTTTTCATTGTACTGTTATCTCTTCCCCCTCCACATTATCATTATTGAAAGCCCTAAGACACCCCAACTTTTTGTTCATGCTTGCATTAATTTGATTGAAATGCTTTTGGGCGTGTGTGAGAGAGAAAGAGAATTGGATGGTTGGCTTATATGCACGCTTTGTGAGCAGAATCATCATCCAAGTGTTACTTATTTAGACACTAATCATAAAGAAGAGAGAAGAGAGCCCACTTTTTTTATAATCAAAAAGGGACATTCTTAAGTTTGAATACTTATAAAGGAGGGGGGGACACTTTATGATCAAGAACATTCCATGGTGTCCTTTTACCGAATAATGCATGTTCCTGACAGCATGTTGAAGTGCTAGGATTAGGTTATGCTTTTCCTGGAGAAGGAAAAGAGAGAATTGCTCATTTTGATTCCATGGGCCTCCCCTTGTCTAGAAAATTAGTTGAACTTTTTGACTAAGGTTTCCATGTTGGTCAAGATTAGGTATTTAACGTCAAAGCAATCGCGAGAACAGAAAGAAAGAGATAAGGTGAAAAGAACAAAGAAATCACAACATCCATGGGGATGGGATATAAGAATTTTATCTACAATCTTATTTGTTTTGCGGCAAATGAATAATTTAAAAAATATTTTTTTAAAAAATGAAATCTTATATTGCTTAGAAAAATAAATGCATAAATTTTTTCATTGTTCACGAAATTATTCAGATATAAATTGTTATTAATAATGAAAATATTTTTAATTGGCCAATTATTGCAAGTAGTACAAGCAATTATTTTTAGGAAAATATTTTCTAAATAATTTATTTTTAAGAAAAGAACGGAACCTAAAACTCTAATCAACAATCAATGTGTCATTAGCAGATAAAGTAATCCTGACATCACCCAACACCAGTTGGCTCTACGTCCCAACACCTAATTGGGTCTATGTAATGTGCAATGTGTCCACTAGGGTTGTGCATCCGATCCGATTCTACTTTGGAATTGACTAGACCCTTATAGAAACAAGTTCAATTCATGATTTCAAATTTTTGGAATTGGTATTGTGCGGATAGGTTATAAGTTCCGAGTGTTGAACCTACCCATTCACTCACCCACTCAGGAATTGGGTAGAACCTATTTTTTAAGTTAGAAGAATATGGTTTATTATTCTTAAATGAGCTTAACTTTCTTGTTGCTTTATATTTTTGTTTGTTTTGTATTGATGTTTTACTTTGAGCTGTTTTGTTACTCATATTACTATAATTGCTATTTGTCTTGGTTTTTTTAAAAAATGAAGCCAAAAATAAATAAAAAAGAAATCTCGGGATAGAATTTGGAACTAGACTAGACAAACAGGGTAAGTTCCAAAGTTGCTTTCAAAATAAATATGGTAGGTTCTAAATTCCAAAAATGGGAAACCAGTTCTAAATCGTAGATTCTAGATTCCAAATTTGGAACCTACCTACTATGTAACAAATCATTCCTAGTATCCATTTTAGTATCACTGTTATGATACTATTGGTTGATGTACTTGTTTTTCGTATATGTGACAAGTAGGACTTCTTAAGCATATATAGTAATAATATCTGATCATTTGCATCTTCAAGAGCCGAACATCTTGTAAAAAGAGATTTGTTACAAACATGACTGGATTTGAATATCAAATCAAAAGATCGAAATTTTTCTTTCACCATATATGGGTCAAGAAAATCGAGTATTAAAATCCGAAAATTCACTATGGGAGTAACCAAGAGTAGTTAGGTAATGGACCCGCTTTTTCTGCAGTCTTGTTCAGGTATTTTCTAGTGCTCGAATATTCACACATCAACTCTATAAACAATTGGAAGAAACTGATGCCTAGGAAGACTTAATTAAAGAGGGATCGTGGGTCAAATGGCATGAGTGCGTGGAGAGAAAGGAGAGAATCTTAGTTCTTGAGAACAGGAGTGCAGAATGTCAGCGAAGGTGAACAGGTTTAATTTATATAAGTTTTGCCGTCTAGAAAGAAGTTTCCAAGGAGTACGTACAAAGCCTGAGATGAAACACAACCAAAAGCACTTTGCGAGTGGTAGAGACTAGAGAGGCAGGGCCATCCCATCCCCGGAGACACCGGCGTTAAAGTAGCCCTGCCTTGAGCTTTGCATGAGCACTAGGGGACACTCTTCTTGGGTTTTGCTGACCACTTTGATCTATTTAACTTCATTATTTTTTTGTTGCATGTTGTGTCCCTCCTGTGCTCTCAATCGCCATTTATTTTGTCCACCACGGGTGAAAAAGGGAATTGGATCTATTTTTTTAATCTACTTACTGACCGTGAAAAGAACTGATTTTGCGTCCGGTATGTGAAGATCTATGGGTGTGTAGGTAAAATATATTTGCAGAATGATTAGACTTTCAATATATAGGTGACTACGTCTTAACATTGCATACGTGAAATTTGGATTGGATGGATTCTTGAATCATTATTCATTAGCGATATTATGAGATTTTTTGCATGCGGTTTAAATTCATTTTTTGTATATCTCAAGCTCAAAGTGCACACCAACAAATCTAAGCATAAAATTTAACCATACATGTGAAAGATCTTACCGTCACTTGTTAGGAATAGTTTTTCCTATTATTATTATTTTTTTTTAATTTAGTGGTTAGGTGATGTCCAGGTTGGTTTTCATGCATCTCGATTGATTCGCTTTTTCGGGCACTATTCAATTGATCACATCATCTATTCAACAAGCATTGATTTTCCTGTAGGTTGTATTGAGATATAATATTCCTATGAATACATTGAGCCAATAGAATTGCAATCCCTCAATTTCAAAAGTTAAGAATGTCAGGTGATATCTCAAAAGTCAATTACCATTCAAATTGAAATTTGAGGATGAAAATTAAAACCAATCCCCAAGTCGAATTGCCACTGTGCCATCTGAGTTTCAACCCTTTCTCTTGCATCTAAAACAATGACAATTTTGACAAAATTAACGAGTCCCAAACACTGAATTTAATTGAGCTCACGACCAAAACAAAAGTCTAGGAAAACGAATTAGATCCCAAAAGTCATAGGCCAAAGTATGAAATCTCTCCAATCGAGCACTTAATCTTTTCAAGCTCCAATGCGTTCTCCCTCTTTTAAGAATTTGGGGAAGCGTGAAAGACCCTTTTGGCAAAAGAGTTGAAGGCCCCCCTCTCTTTCATGACTCATGATTTAGGGCGATAAGTTCGCGTGCCACAGCCCCAAGCAATTTCATCCCACGCCTTAAAAACAAGACCAGTTCTTCAGGATTTCTCAAACACTTTTCTTGCTGGTTTTAGGGAAAATAATACAAATGGCCCATAAACTTTAGTCCACTATATAATATCGTTTTTGTACTTTTTTTTTGTGTATGTTTTGATCTTTGAACTTTGATCTATTGTTCAACGAAATCCTTGAATTTTTATACCTTTTTGTATAGTTTAGAGACTCTATATAGTTCACGAACCACATTAAACAAACTAAAAGTCTGGGGAATGATATGATATACCAGGTCAAAGTTTAGGAACCGAATTATATAGATAAAAAATTTAGGGACAACATTATATATTGAACCAAAATTTATGAATTATTTGTGCTATTATCCCTTTGTTCTACTACTGTCACCAGATCCTTGGTCTTTTAAACACCTTGAACGTGTTCCCCACCTCTCTTTCAAACGACAACAACATCACAAACACACACACACACACCCCTCCCTCAAAAGCTGGGAGGTCAAAAAAGCTTTTGTTTCCATGATTTTGGGTTCAGCTTGGTTATTTCCCCACCGCCATCATTTATTCTTTGAAAAGCTTTCATTGTTTCTCTCTAAAGTCGCAAGTTGCAATTCGCATACATTGCGCCACTCTTTTCTAATCCATCTATCAACCTTTCTAGAAATCATCGCAAATGGAACGCGTTATTCCTAATTTTTTATGGACTTCTCTTCGCTCTTTTGTTTCCCTTGTACGGCCGTTAATCGGCAATTCGTAGTCAAGGGAAATAAGCGATTAGTAACTCCGTGCTTATTTTGCTTACAACTCTCCTTCCCAGGTCAAGTTACCATTTAAAAATATAAAGTTTGAATATCTTTTCGCCGACCGCAGGTATTTGCCGCAGAGTAGTCAAATGAGGTTTTGCCTGAGTTGCAAGTTATGTGGAGCCCTGGTTGAAAAGACCGTGAAGCTTTTGCCTACAATTTCGTTCCCTAATTGAAAATCTTCGTGAAGGCCAGGGGTCTAAGGCCAGGGGTCTAAGGGACATGTCGAGTCGTTTACGGCCTTCGACGTAACATTGTAGCAAAGCAAACATGCTTTCACATGACATGTTGATAGATTTTCTTGGGGCCATTAATAATTTAGTGCTGTTAGATGCAGCAATATCCATGCAATACACGACTGCTTTAAGCATGCTTCTGAATGGTCGAGACGACGCAGAAGTAAATGAGACCGAAGATCATGGTCAATGGTGGCCTAGTGGCAAAGACAAGGTACGAGATTTCGTCTTCTCATCTCGAAGACGAGGAGAGAAAGAACCAAGGAGAGAGAGTTTTCTTTAGCCCCTTTCTTTGTCTAAGCAGAAAAAAGAAAGTCGTTGAACTTGAAGTCTGATGAATATGTCTCAATCATGCCCAGCAATCAGGTTTAAGTCCATTGTCATGTTCCGGGGACAGCACAGACACGCCCTATCCCCCATTCTCTCTCTCTCTCTCTCTCTCTCTCTCTCTCTCTCTTTCTACGGCCAACTTTTTTAGTGAGAGAGGCTCTTGACGTTCACACACGAGTAGCCAAGCCTAATGCATTTCGTGCAGCTGTATACATACGTGACCTTACAAAGACAGAATGCTACTTTGGGAGAAACATCAGATGGCAATCTAATACAAGAATAGTATACTGAGAAACAGAAACGATGGCATACATCGGCAAATGCAGAAACGGCGATGGAGTTAGAATGCGAGAAAGGTCAAGATGAAATAGTTTCATCCAAAGAGACGGCATTTGAAGCACCATACAATACCGACACCATGATATCTAATGTCCATCCAGCAGAAATCAAAAGTGACAGAAGAATCTTCTTTGCCATAACTGGCGTAAAAGGCGCCTTTTCGCTTTCTTGGACAGGGGGAAAAGATGGGAGCAGAACGAGGGATTGACAATGGGGATCTCCTTTTCTAAGGGTGAACAGGGACATGAGAGCATGCCAGGACCGTTTTTAACATCGTGACACGACAATGTGATTAAGTCTTCCATGCTAGTCAGATGTAGCGATTTTGTTCAACTTATCATTCTCCTCTTAATCACGCCTCGTACTTGGTCTGAAATGGCTCAAATTCTACCTTTCTGTGCACTTCTGAATTCCCGTGAGAAATTATTCTTAATGTCTTGTCTATCTCCAAAAAAATTGCAAAAGCATCACATCACTTGTGTCAAAGGGAAGTGAACAGTGGCCAGGTAACAAAAATGTCTTTTCACATTGGACGTGTAATGTCTCGTGAGGACATAATTCACTCTGCTGCACTAATTGCGCCGTGGTAGGGACGAACAAGCTGGATTGCGAAGGCAAGCCTTTCAAAAGAGAGGAAGGATCCTTGCCCAAAAGGAAAAAGCAAACCCAAAAACGAAAATAAAGTCTGGGTCTGCTGCCCATTGACTATTAGTCTTCAATTATCAACCCTCCTTCTCTAAGTAACATCTGCAGGCAAGTAGCCAAATGTGAACTAGACGACATTGGGATATTACGACGATTTGAATCTGGGTCTCTCGTCGAGAAGATGAAGTGTGCCACCACAACCCCCACAACCAAGTTGTCTGATGATCCATTAGTCTAGTATCATAAAAATTTACATACGTCCTAAAACCAAAGAGAGAAGTCTCTTAAATTTATTGAAATCACTTTTAGCAAAGCTCAGCTCTCATATTAGCTTGTAAATTTCTTTGATGGACGCTAGATAAGTCCTCAGGTTTCACTTCGAATTTCAACTATACTAGCATACTGAAAAAAACTTCGTCCCAAAATTTGGTTGTTGATTTTTTGATAGGGTTACATCAGAGGAAACAAAAATCTCACAAGCTGCTTATCACCTTATCTCCCTTGAAGTTTACAATAGGCATACAGACAGGACCCTAAGAAACCAAGTGATTGGCCCACGACATTCAACTGGAAGCAACAGTGGACGTTAGCTCCTGTACAATCGAAACTATCAAAACTGCAAAGAAGGAAACAGATACTTACCAAGTCAAATGGAAGCCCACCAAACATTAGCCAGCCCAGTCCAATTGTGAAAAGGTCCTATCAACCAGATGTTATTAATATATTAAATAAAAAGAAAGAAAAGATGAGAGTAGAACATCTAAAGAGGATAGTGCAAGAATGACAATTTTGACCGTGTTGGCATTAAGAAAGAAGAAATTTTGTGAGCATCTTCCAGTACACTCACAGGAAATGCAAATTAAGATTCGAATTTTCTTGCTTATTTCTTGTGAATAAACTGTGGTGCTAGTAAATGCATTTTAAGTTTCTTGTTCTTCAAGACAAAGCATAAGGACAAATAACCTTACAATATTTCACAGATAAGGTCGAGTCTAGTCAGCTAATTGAAATCTTATAGTGCATTGATTTCCACTACCAGCAAAGTACAGCACTCCAAGGATGAAGAAAGTGAAGTGAGAACAAATGCTCATGACATCAAACACCAGTATGAACAGTGCTACCCAAATAACAATTATTCTGGTGAAGTAGCTATCAACAGGGGCAAAATGTCATGGTAAGATATTTTATGAATGGTTGTGGACCTGCCTATTACAAAATACATTCCAGATAGCATTGACAAGAAAATTGAGATAGTAACAACCAAGAATATGGCTCGAGAACCATAAGCCCATCAGGAAGTATAGATACTAGATATATTTCATTAACATCAGAATAGCTATGTATAACCGAGCATAAGAGGAGAGGTATTACTGGTATTTGGTGTGCATATCAAACCTTTAGATTACCACAAACCGTCTGTGTGAGTGCTGAATTTAGCATTGTATTCCAAAATACACAGTAATTAATCAGGAAAGCCATGATGCAGGAAAGTGCCATGACAGCCTGCAATTGTAAATATAATTGGACTCCCAGTAAATAAAATGGATGAGATGTAACATAGTGGCTAAAGGAGAAGCTTTTGAGTGTATGGGAAATAGACATGTAATTGCAGGTTGCAAAGGTAAAGCTTTACAATTCTGGCAACAACCGAAACAGTAATTGACTAGTTTGCATGTCTGGAGAAGTTGAAGAATTTTATTTGTACAAAAAATCACCTGAAAGCCAGGAGAAAACAAATTTGGGAACTTCAGTGTTCTTTCTAGGTCACCACTGATTGAAGTCCAGAGCAGCAAAATTGGTCCACATATTATGCCTACATAATGTCCAGGGGGACAATTAAATTTGAAAGAAAAATGTGCCAGTTACACCTGGTGACCAGCAAGCACTTCATGGCGGAAAGCAGGGAAGATGATCATTGTGCTAGTGATATATCTTACCATTACACCACATAAGGCCAAAGCTGTTAAGTCCACTAGATTTTCCTAAACAGAATGATAAGGAATGAGAAGTTCTCCAATGCATCATACCCAGAGAAATTGCAGAAGGGATAATAAAAACTACCAATTCGTGCTATAGAAGCCAGATATACTGCGGTACAGACGTTTGACATGAACACAATTGTGTATCCATATGAGTCAAATGACAAGTCTCGTGCTCCAGCAATAAAAGCGCCCAGTATAATGATCCCCACACTGATGCATCCCTTGGAAATAATCCAATAAGAATGGTTAGAAGATGAAAGCCTTGAGACAAGCATAACATGTTCTGTCAGATTGCCAAAATCAACACATTTCCACTAGAATATCTAATTTTCAATGTGTGTGAGAGAGAGAATAAATGCTCCATTGCACGCAGTTCTTGTCTGATTCTTTTGCCTAAAAAGTTCAGACAAGTAATGTTAGAGAGGAGAAGCCTCAAATGTTGTCCTGTTCTTCTACCATCCCATAAAGCTGGCAAAAGGCATATCTGAGTTGATGGCACTAGTAAAGCAACTCTTTTCAAGTGTGATCAATTATTGAAGATGAGAGGAGTAGAGTCTAAGCTCTCTCCGATATCATTTCATAAATAGTTCTGCAGAAAACATTACAAGTAAAAGAATATATTGGGCTACTATATATGCGGCATTCGATTCCATAAAACTTCACCTCTCAACCAAGGAAGAGGGAATCGAGGAAATTTCCTATGTCAAAAGTTGTGGGCTGAAAATGAATTGGATCTTTTCCCTATTGTGGCTTGTGAATTCATTCTTCTATGAACAATCTCATAGGCGTACATGGGAGATAGTTCAGTAGCAGATATAATTTTTGTTCCAGGAAAGAGTAGCTGGTGTGTCACCTAACTCTACAGTATCTTAAGGAAAAATGCAAAGGTCTCAAAAGGAAGTGAAGGTTCCTTACCTGCCTACAACAGGGTGTGAATATCTCTGTCTGGTTAGAAAATACTCCACAACCATTGTGAAGGCCACTGTAGTCCGTCTGAGTGTAGTGTACATGGGAACATTTACACCACGTATGGACTCCATGGAGGCCAGCTTAACCAGAAGAAAAATAAATCAGGTATTGGGTACACCAAAAGAAACCAGAAGAAAAAAAAAAGCGCTAACTAGGCAAAGTCATACCATATACAGCAAATAGGACACTGCAAGAGGAATAGTGTGAAGCAATGTCTTATGGGGAACCATTGTCGCAGGGTTGTAACTGACGCTCTGGGTTTCTCCAGCAGAGAAAGAAATGATACCCCAGCATCTCATTGCATACAGTAACAAACAAGAACATACCATCTGAAAAGGATAGACCATATAAAAGGCAAGGGTGAAATACTCTGCAGATTATAATTACCCAATACAAAAAAATAAATGCATGAAATTGTGATGATAGAAGAGTTTAACTTCATCACGGTGACTATCCTCATGGTACAGTCTCGCAGTCAGATTTCATTTCCAGAGATCAATGGTATATTTGGAAACGCAATGCTTTGGGAGGAATCTCTAATTCAACTGTAGAATATTTAACCAAGGAGAAACAAAGACAATAAAGAAGAGGAAAACTACAGTCAATAGCTTTGCCCAGCATAGTGTATCTTCATATCAAAGCTTGTCTAGACAAAGTCCAACACCAGGTTAATTGTTTGTCACAAGTCCCTTCTTGTTGGAATAGTACAATGTTACACCAAGAATGAAGAGTTCAGGAGTTTGATTCTTACATTCCCTTCTCCACTCGCATGCCTATTAAAGATAAGCTAACCACAGACCAGGATTGCGTAATTGACACGTGAGCCTAGTCAAGGTATACAGGGTACCTGAAAAAGTGTGATCACATTTGCACAAGGGAAATGGTATGAAGAAAGGGCCGCTTTGTTGAACATTACCAAGAGAACTGCATGAATGGGTAAAAATATAGCTGTCATGTAATTACCAAGACATGGCATCAATCCACTTTACAAGTAGAAAACCACATTCTGGGCCTTCTCAGTAAGGTAACTTCTGGGAACATCAGGATCATATTGCTCAAGGTTCCCATTGACAGTGCAAGACTACGCATGAGTACAATTACAAAATTTTGGAAGAACAACCACCAAGTGTAAAATCACAACCTTATCACATTATCCAGAAAACAAGAGGTGCGGCTATGATTCATTGAGCAGTCGTGATGGGAAAAAAAAAAAGCCAGCATCAACAAAGAGAAAACTTTTGCTCAAATTCATATACCACTTCTCATAAACGATTTTTAGGACAAAGAAAAAGGACACTGGTATGTAAAATGACTGTTAACACTCGCTTTCATCTTCCAGGCTCCTATCATACCTCCTGATATTTTTGCTTGGGTTTGAGCATGACTCGCTCATTCACGAGCACAATCACCCAGAACTCAGTACAAACGTGTAAATTGGCCACCTCTATCTGCGGCAGGAAAACTACACATTCCATAATCGAGTTTAACTTGTCCCGGAAACTCAAAATCGTCACACGGATTCAAAACACAAGAAGGCGAGCAGACCCTGAGCAAAATTCATTAAGCGAAGCTCAAAGCACTTCAGGCTCCGAATGAAAACACCGAATATAAGGAAGAGAACCCATCTCGAGAGCCTGACTTCTCTCTCCTTTTTTTCCATTTCCTCGTGAACGGACGTGCGCCGGTGCAGGAAAAGTGGTTAAAACATGACGTGCTTATCCATATGGAGCACTCGTGCGCACGTGAAGCGGAAAAGTAGAGGAAAGCAAAGCTCCACTAGTGAGTAGTGAGTGACCACATAAGCATTTTGCAGAGAGAAAAAAAAAGGGAGAACGTAATGGAAAGTAAAGTTAAAGATGGTGAACCGAAGAGAACCTGCGCAGGCCATGTAGGAGGCAGAAGCGTAAGCCCCCTTCCTGCTCATGGCAGACGACGAGGAGGTCTTCCCCGAAGGATCGGTCACTGGTATCATCTCGTGACCCTTCACCATGATGACGCTGTGAGAGAGAGAAGGAGAGAGAGAAGAGAGAGAGACGGTCTTCGGGAAGAAGAAGAAGGAGAAGAAGAAGGAGAAGAAGAAGCAGAAGAAGCGGAAGGTTAGAGCGAGGGGGTGAAAGAGAGACGAGGAGAGCGAGAGGGGGAAGGGAGTATTTGAGAGAGAGTGAGGGGGAGACCGACACGTGGCGGTGGACAGTGGATGTGGGGGTCCACGTGGAGTAGGTTGGTCCCCGTTGGATCAAGGATGAGTCTGTGATTCTTGTCTTGATCTTTTGCTTTTTGCATGGCAGAGGCTGCTTAAAAAACATTAATCTTCCTTTGGTGGAGACTTGCTTTCTATGGGGGATGGGTTTTTATATTATTTTATTTTTGGGATTGGTGTATCGGTCGGATTGGATTAGAAAGTGGGTTTGGCCTGAAAAAGTTAGAAGATATTAAAAAAAAAAAAAATGAACTCATTTTATATATGTTCCGTGACCAAAAAAAAAAAGAGTAATGGCACATTTTAATTGATCAATAGTGTAAGGCATGGATGGAATCATTATTCGCTATAACAAGGCAAAGTTACGCTTATCATACCTATTACAATGTTTAACAAAATGGGTAATTTGATAAAAAATGGAATAAACGCCCATTTTGTTGTGAGCGACCTTCGAATAAAATAACATATAAAATGTAATTTTAGTCAATTTCCCATGTTGCATTATGAATAAATTAGGAACAAGTAGTCGTGGACCAAAGGGGATACAAGTTAAACGAAATCCCTTTTCATTTTACTGATATACAAATGTCGCGACCAAATTTTCGGATGTGAACCACTCGGGTTTGGCTACTAGATTGTTAAGCCTTAACTTAACTCAGGCTCTCCCAAGTCCATACCAATTCGAAACTTGGATTCAAATTCTTAACATGCAATTGATTGATTTTCAATTAGGAGTCACCACTGTCTATTAGAAATCCAAGTAAAATAATGGGAGATACGAACCAGAGATTTGGGTACGGGGGACTTAGTTACGCTAGATTTCTCTAACGCCTTTCAGTACCATTTCTTTTATTTTGAAAAAAATGTTTTTTACAAGCAATTAGATTAATTTTAAATTTATTTCCCTTACATGTGAGGCGATCATGCGGGTACGCAAACCACCAATTTTTTAACAGCCAAGTAAAGCAGTAAATAAATTGCAGGACTTCCCTCATAGCAACGAAAGCACATGTTGTTAGATCAGAATTCACGTCAACAACCCTAAATATGATTTCTAATTAACACGTAATTTCTTTTTTTCATTTTCACTTAATTAATGAGAGTCATGCAATATGCAATGCATGCTACTAATATAATATGACATGATATGGCATGGCAATGTGAACTAAGCTATATGACATAAGTAAACTAATTTATAAAGAAATAGAATAATTAAATGTGCAATCTAAATTAATCTAATGAGTTAATTCTAATGATGTGCGCACCATTTTATATTTTCCTAAAAAACATGCAATCTATCTTAATATGCAATGACGTGCAAATAATGTCCTAAATCTATATGACATATGCATGATATATATATTAATAAAATTCGAAATTTAAAATTGTCACATAATTAAACATGCAACTTAAATTAAACAAAACTAACGTCCTAACTGAATGCAATTTTTTGGATTTTTTATTTTTTAAAAATTCGAAATAAAATCCCGATAACCCTAAAACAAAAAATATTCTAAAACAAACCTAATCCTAAAATTTTCCTTTAAAAAAAATAAAATTGATTCAACCAACATGACAGCAAATCGGATAAGATAACTTGATGAACTATATCTCGCACATGAGATCGGGTTAGCTAATTTTTAAATAAATCGTGAATTAAGATCGGATTGGCGATTTTTCTGTGCAATTGCGAGTCGTATTTCGAGCATGAAATCAGACCGTCAATTATATGCACGTTATAAAATTGGGAAAATTTCCCAACTTGGAAGGATACTCGAGTTGCGATTATCACGGCATATCAGGGATTTAAATCATGTGCATCATTCGAAGATTTAAATTTAATCACAATATCATTGAATTAAGTAAGGAAATTACCAAATCAAATTTGGGTAATATCTTTACCTATTTCGTAATATGATTCCTGAATTTGGACTCGTTGGATGATGGAGCTCGCAGTGAATTCTACAAAAGAAAAGTCGAGCGCAATGGTGGATGATTCACGGTGATATCCGGCTGAGGAGGGACTACTTGGCGGTGGTTGCGGCAGCTCGCTAAATTGGACTGAAATCGTCGCAACGAACTAAACAAATCTGGGAAAATCAATGGAGCGGGCTGGACTTGCGCCAGGTGGTGTCTGCGATTAATGGAGATCGTGACTGTGTGGCAGTGCATTAAACATATAATAACCACGTCAGGAAAGTGAAACCATGAGAAAACCAGAAAACTACTCTTCTCTTATTTTCAGGTGTTCAGATATGTGTCCCTTGTACGTGACTATAGAGAAAGGAAAGTGGAATTTTTATTGAGAATTGATAACTCCCTTGATAGCTTGATGATCCCCTCGGTTTACACCTGAAGTTGGTCTCAGTGCAGCAGCAGCTTTGTCGATGAGGAATCCGCGGTGATGGTGTCACATGCGGGCCGACGATGGGATTCTCGTTACGGGCTGCTCGGAGAAGCCTGCTGGTCTAGTAATTCTCGGCCATGGAAGGAACAACTCACCGCTGGGACTTCTCGATGGAGGTGGTGACCACACGTGAGCACGGACTGATGGTGAGGTGGATGCTCAGACGTTCGCCGAGATAGTCTCATATCGAACCTGCAAAACAGAGAATGATTTCGTTGCGGGGAGGCACCAAATTGATCTTCAGCTTGACATGGTAGAGATGTCACGGCTCACGCCACGGTAAAAACTCCGTGGTGCTCATTCGAGATTCTGCAAAACTGGATGGCTATTAGCAATAGTGATGATCAATGGATCTCGGGAGGCGATGATAGAACGATCTCAGAATTGGGACCGGAAGAGCAGAAAGAACTCCGGTTTCTACTCTCTATTGGATCCCCTAGCTCTCTCTTCTCTCAATTTGCCCTCCATCGAATTGTGCGGCCTATTCAACGTGTGGCACTCTATGCTCTCAGAATTGTGGCCATCCCTCAACGAAAGAGTTCTTTTTTTTTTTTTTTCTCTCAATAGCCATGTATTCAATATGTGTGGCCCCCTCCCTGAAACCGTACATGAAAAACCTTTTTATAGGCCGAAGATTAGGGTTTTAATTTCCTTTTCAAATCAACATCCGCGAAGATTTCTTTTTTCGCACACAATATCACTTTTTATTTTTATTTTCCACGTCTCTTGATTTTATCGCCTAAAGATAAGATTGCAACCCGATTTTCTTAAATTTCAAAAATCTACCGTAATATCATTTCAAATCTCCATTTAGGTAATTTTTGTCATTAAAAGAAAACAGGCTCGGGCCAACTTACTTGCTTGGGCTTAGTCCGGCCTACCAAATTAAACCTTAGAACCACTAATCTGAATCCATTCACCACTGATCCAATAAAATGCAAAAAAAATGTAAATGCACTTGAATCTATATGCAATTAATATTTTTTCAGGGATAAAATTGACCATTAATTTTCTATGTAATAAGTAAATGATCGGATCGCCAAAATTTAGGTATCAACAACAAACTTATATCCTTCGGGTGGAGGTTTTTAACGTAAATGGGAGATTGATCCTTGTATTTTCTCTTCTACTCCTACGAGCCCTTAGATGTCCTTCGGGTGGAGGTTTTTGACGTGGTTGTCTGCTTCTTCTTAGTCTGCTCACCTGGTTATCTTTGCTGCCATTCTTGAAGCTTGGATTGGATGCGGGTCGTTGTGAGCTCTAACTTCTTTTGGTTTCTTTCTTGTTTTGTTGCTTGTAGTGCTGCTGTTGCTTGCTTTTCTTGCCGCCTTTTTAGAGGCTTTTTGCATTCGGTGCTCTTCCACTCTTTTTGACTTGTTGTTTTTGGAGTGTAAGTTTTGTGGCGCCAAATCTTGTGTATTCTTTGGTTAGCTTTATATATTATTACCCCTACCAAAAAAAAAAAAAAAACTTATATCAATCAACTATATATCTCTATTTTTAAAAATACTAAATACATATAGAGGTATTATCTTTGGAGATCACTTTGTATTGTCACTATTATGTTTGTGTCCCTATTTGTGAAAATGACGTTTTCTTTTGAGAATGACAATTTTCAAGTCCTAAAACTTTTGTACTTACCCAAAACATTCTAAACCCAACTAAAAAGCAAAGCACCCAAAGTCTATGTAAGATACTAAAATGAGTTTACAAGGAGAGGAGATATGGTTCTTTCACCGTGAGATTTTATTTAGAAATATGTGAACGATATCAACAAAAATAGAGGCACAAAAGTAATCATCAAGTCCAAAGTGAGGTATGTGTTTTTTGTATTTTCTCATGAAGAATTTTAAGAAACAAAAATGTGCATCATAGGAATGAATGAAGGATAAAGGCACTATAGAGGTCCTTGAACAATTATGAAGTGTTCAATTTAGTGCTTGATTCTCTCTCTCTCTCTCTCTCTCTCTCTCTCTCTCTCTCTGGCAATTAGGTCTCTAAACTATATACAATTTTTTGTTTTCCAATTTGATCCTTTAAAAAAAAAAGACAGATATTATCTTGGCAGTTAAATGCTAATGTGCATCACAAGTGGCATCCTAGATGATATAATAAAGAACCTAAAAATATGTTGTTCAAAGTTTTCTTTCTTTTTTCTTTTTTTTCCTAAAACTTTGAGCATAGTGATTTTTCGACACTTCCTGGTGAGGGGCAAGTGCAAGGCTGTTCTTGCCCATGAGACATTTCTCATGGGGGTATAGAAGCTTGCCAATTTAGACGAACAATAACAGTTGAAAAGATGAACCCAAAAAGGAAACTAAACTAATTCAAGTAAGTTTCCTATTCAAGTGGTATTTTACTTTGAGTAGGCTTTCTAAAAGGGATTTCCTATTTTGCATCCAACTCTTGTTTATATGTAAGAAGTGTCTTCATTGTAAAGAGTGTCTAAGAGGTGATATCATGCAATATGCATTGAAGTAGTCCAAGAGTGTTGAAGCTAATGAACCTTATGGTAGATTCATGAATTCATTTATGAGATTGGGAGATTATTTCACGAGAAATTGTGAATGTTGTAATTGGAGGTTGGGAATTATTGAGTGATTTGAGTGTGGTTGTAATCACCATAGTAACACTTGATTTATAGTGAAATCTTTTGCTTCTTGTGGACATAAGTCACACCGATCAAACCAAGGAAATATAATACCGATTTATTTTCTTGTTTAGTCTATTTCATTATTTGAATCCCTTGTTTTAAGCAACAATTGGTATCAAAACTAGGCTTGGTTGCGTTAAAGCAAATTAATGACGATAAAAGTAAATTGACAAATTTGATGGGAATGATTTTGGTTTCTAAAAGATGCATATTAAGGATCATTTATATTAGAGGAATTTGCAAGTACCCCAATATGAGAAGAAGCTAAAGTCAAGAAGGAAGCATATTGATAAGTAGGTACTGAGTGATACTCGGTTGACATAGGCTCATATTATCACATTTAATATTGTTAAACAGAACACCATTGCGGAATTGATGAATGCCCTATTAAACATGTACAAGAAGTCATTGCAATCAACAATGCCTACTTCATGTGACATTTATTTCACTTAAAGATGCACAAAGTTACGTTTGTTGATGAGCTTATCAAAGAATTCAATATCATTGGTTAGTTGAGTTTGGTTGAGATCAACTTTAAATATAAGGTACATGCTTATTATCCTCATTACTGGATAATTGGAATACCCTCTTATTACTATTAGTAATGTCTTTCGGCTAAGAGTTCACGATTTGATTTTGAGTATAGATAGCCGTAAAAGAGAACTAGGTGAACTCGTTTTTGCTACTTAAGTAGGTGAAGGAAAAGGAATACCTATTATTTGTGTTAGAATGAGTATTTGAATTTGAATAGATGAGTTAGTATGGGATTAATGGTGTTATATGTTTGAGTTGTGGTAAGAGGTTTATCTCATAAGGAACTACTTTTAGTTGAAAAATAAAAATGGTAAGGGAATTATAGTTAAATCTATTGACAATATTGCTGTGCTGTAGTGACAGATTGTGATTTGGATAGTGCTGATTATATTTTTTTGTCATTATAATTTCATCATTTGATGAATGATTTATGAAATATGATTATTTGTTTCACGTTACACCATATAGGAACTGGTTCACTATTTTTTAATGCTTGGATAATGGTAAAGTACAATTTGTGAACAACACTAAGCACAATTTTGTAGGTGTTGTCATGTGTGAATCGGAATGCATGATGATATCACGAGGACTTTGACTGGAGTGAGGTATATTCCAAAATCAAAAAACAATCTAATTTCTTTAAGTCCTCTAGATTTAGGTGGATGTCGATATACTTCTTTACAAGGTAGAGTTTTGAAGGTGATCTTGGTAATAATGAAATCAATCATACACACTGGCTTATGTGAGCTTGAAGGTGAAACAATGACCAATCTTAATGGAAAGATGTCGAATGTATCTGTCTGAGAGTATGAATTGTGGCATATGCATTTGGGGCACTTTGGCAAAAGAAACCTATAGGTTATGAGTCAAAAGAATCTATCAAATGGTTATGTGGTTGAAAAACCGATTGTATATAGGTATTGTGACTTGACAAATGACGAAGAGTTCAATGCAACACAATTATAAGACAAACCACGAATATTGCAAAGTTGGTTTACTTAAATGTTTGTAGGTTGTTACGGTGTCCTTCAAGGAAGAGTGTTAGACATATGCTAATAATTGTGGACAACTAATTGAGAAGAACCTAAGTATTTATGGGGAGGCATAGGTTTGATACTGCTGTCACGATCAGGCAAATGAGAGCTTTGATGTATAAATAATGGAGATTGGCAAAATGATCTAGGATGTACGGATTGATAGGTGAGTAGGGCTATTATTTGTGGTATTCAGAATTAAATTCACATATTAACAGTAGAGAAGATACATTTAATGAGTTTCCAATTTTTTTGTATAAGAATAATTAAAGTAGTGTTTATATGGAATTGCACATTATTTAGCTTGAGGTGGAGTTACAACTAGAAACTCTTGTGATAATGGATACTAGCGTGATAATCAATATAAATAATGCTTATAGCTAGATGGATCTTGTATTGCTAGTGGGTGTTATTGTGACATTCTGAATTTCTAGTTCTGTTTTCAATTGAATGAATCGGGCTTTTCATTGACATGCCTAAAATTCTATTCTCTAAGCTGATCATTCACGAGATAACTAGTCTATATGGTGAAGCTATTAAGGGATTTTAATGCAATAGATTTAAGAATTCCACTAGAAATCGACTGATCGACCGTGCTAGTCTGCAAGGGTCATTACAGCACAGTTAAAAATTAATTAGAGATTGGAGATAGGTCAACTCGACTGAGCCATGTGATTTAGTGTAGGTGATTCCACTTAACTGCAAAATTCTCGTCAATTAGCATTAAATCGATTTTTCTATTGTTTTGGTAACCTATGTTTGTATTTGAGATCTCGATATTTTTATGACAACCGAGGGTCGTCAATGTGTCGAAAATGTACAATGGGGCTCGGAAATAATCGATTACGGGTCAATTGCACTAAAAATTCCTAAAAGCTACTTGGTAGGCTAGGTCATGTTAAAATCGCGCTAGATTGAAATGAACAGCGAATTTGAACCTGATTTCAGAAATTAAAAGTTTTGTCATGTCATGATTTATTTAAGGACTGTCGACTTATCCTTCAAAGATTTTTCTACAAACCGAAATTTTTGACAAAAATTAAAGATAGGGCCGTTTTTTATCAGAAAAATCAAAGAAACATTTTTTGTCGCGTTTTTAGGATTCAAGTTAGTTCAATTGGTAAGGAAAAATGTTAATTTAGTCAAAGACATCTTGGTTGAATTTATGGGGATTGATTTAGGGTCAATTTGAGAGGAATTTGGTTCTATTTGGGGAAGTTGGCCAAAATTCGTAGGCCAAAAGTCCCTCAACATTTTGGACCACTTGGGATTGCTTCTAGGGGGAATTTTGTGCACCAAATTGGCTAAGGATATGGCTGAACAAGTCGGGGGTAAGCCATGATCAATCTAAGAGATATTTAGCCCTTTGGGTCCCCCTAGCTGCAGCTAGCTTCTTCTTCAACCTTGGGCCTACTTTATCCATTATTGAGGTAGTTTAGAAGCTCAAAATCATAGAGAGAAACCAGAGAGTGACTGGTAGCCCTCCCCCTAGCCGTTGCACGTTCGTCGAAGCAACCGGAGTCGTGCCTGCGTGCCCGCGAGCCCGTTGGTCGCCCGCACGCCGTCCGCCATCTAGCGCCTGTGCGCCGCGTCCCCCGAGCCATCTCTGGTCATCGTCGAAGCCCCAGTCGCTGCTCAAGCTCGCCTCCACCGCCGTCCAGCTTCGCCTGGTCTACCATAGCTCTGCCTGCTTGCCTAGCCTTCTGCCTTGCTGTTTCCACACCATCAGTAGCCAAGGTTCCAACAAGGGTTGTGAGCTTGTGGCTCGTTTTAGGCCTTTTTTAGGCCTTGCTTGGCTTCGCCGCGAGGAGGTTTTTCGCCCGTCTCCACGTTGTCGTCGCCGTGAACTCACCGGATCGCAAAACCGGTGAGTTTACTTGCTAAACTCTACTTAGGGAGTTAATGAAGTTTAATGGGTGATTAGTTTATGTTAAGTATGATTTATGTTGTTAGTTAGAATGGATTAGCAATTTAATTATTCATTTGTGTATGTTAGATGGTTAGAATAGCCTATTAGAGACTATATAAATTGTACTATTTATCTAGATAGGTTTGAAAATTTGCCTGGCTTGTTCGAGCGGTTAATTAAGCATTTCCGGCCTAAGTTTGCATTTTTGGTAATTAATTGTATTTATTTAATTATATATCATTTTCGGGAAATTATACCGGATACTGATGACTGGAGTGCTGATTGCAATGGTGTGTTTAATTTATTTAATTGAATGCTATTTTATGCAAATTGAGTGATGATTGTAATTTTGGGTATATATCCAAAAATGGTGTAATTTCGTTATTTAATCAGAAAATACTAGGGCGTCGGTTTTTAATGCCAAAAATGTTTTTTGGTATTAAATAGTGGAATTTTTGAAAAGAAAAATATAGCATTTTGGCTCAGACTGACCGTGTACTCACACACGATTATTTTTATCAGGTATATTTTAACACAATAATATTATGCCAAAGGGAATTGGTGTGCAAAGCACATGATCCTTGCTTGGGATTGATTTATCGTGTATTAGCTTGTGTGAGTATTATTAAATCGCCAGCTTGTGAGAGCAGTATACTATATCAGCTTGTGTGAGCAATGATCGTTTATCAGCTTGTGAGAGCAACGATTCGTATATCAGCTTGTGCGAGCTACTATCTATCTATCTATCTATATCTATCAACTTGTGAGAGCTATTACCATCTATTTCAGCTTGTGTGAGCAGTGATGATATCAATTGATTGATAGATGGTATTGAATGGACAAATGGTAGTGATGGTTTTGAATCGATTGGAATTGATTGGTTGAGTTATGAACTATACTGATGTGCAAGAGGGAACTGAGGAAAGGTAAGTATTTTGACTTGTGTGTATAGTTGCATCTAGGTATATTTCCTTCCTAGTCAAATTTTAGTGGGTGAACTTGCTAAGACATTGTCTTACCTCGTCGTGGGCTCAACCTTTTCAGGTCCTTAAATGGCGGTTCCTTCGAAACGTTTTCATCGACCGATGAGGGTTACCGAGCGAAGTTTTGATTACCATGCCCCAGGGGGTCAATGGGTCTATGAACTCGTGGTGACCACCATTTGGGTCAATGAAGGCCTAACTCAAAGGGTACCTCATCGGTTTAGAGTGCGATTATGCTACGGTTTCAATGGATTCCATGTGGGTCCCCTCTAGGGTTTCAAAATTCCCGTTGTGGTAGTGGATGCCATTCTATGTGAGAGTACAGCTGACCCTCCTGATGGAGCTGTGGAGGACCCAGCACCCTCGGAGCCTGTCGAGAACGAAGGATCAGTGAACGCGTCCGGCTAGCTGGTCATAGGATAGCTTTGTTTTGAGGACCGATCTTTTGTAGACTCCTGTATATAGACTAGTCTGTATATAAACCGGGGTGTTTATAAAAGTGTTTTGGTTATGAATATGTTTCCTTCCTTTCTATCCCGTGTTGGTTGTTGTCAGGGGTATCATTTCGCTTCCGCTTGTGCATTAAAAATTGAACGAGTCGGCAACGCGTCTTGGGACGTTGCAAATTTATTGACCACTGAGGGATTGGCACTCGCTCGAGGATTGGGGTGTGACAGTTATAGTTAATGAACTTGACAAAGTGAGTTTTCGATCTCTTTATAAATATGGATGTAACATAGGTTTGGTTTTATTTGCAGTTGAGCATGTTTTGTCTAAAAATCATTGTGGAACTGATGAGGTTTACAATCATGGTGAAGTTCAACTATGGCTTTGATTTAGAAGATAATTGTGGTAGTTAAGCCCTCGAGGAGCTAGTGGAGAGTAGTAATGAAGTTCAGATTTTCAGAAAAGTAATTGTGATTTGACTCGAACGTCAAGTTAATGTGGAGATTGTTGAAAATATATTTTGAGTTTGAGCTTAAAAAAGAAACTTTTCTAATCCATGTAGGTTTCTTAGTTTTAATAGGATATTTTAAAAAGAATTTCTTATTTTGGATCAAACTATTGTCTATATATAAGAAGTATTTTCATTGTGAAAATCATCCAGGAGGCAACTTCTTCATGATTTACACCTTGAAGAAAACCAAGAGTGTTGAATCCAATGGAAAATTTGTGAAATTCTTTGTGAGATTGAGATTTTTTTTGTGAGAAAGTGTGGGGGTAAATATTGTGTTAATTATTATGTGTAATTGGGGGTCGAGAAATACTAAAGTTGTTTGAGTGATTCAAATATGGTTGTAATCTCCATTGTATCATTTGCTCTACAGTTGAATCTTTTGCTACTCTTTTTGTTGACATAGGTTACACCAATTGAACTACATAAATTTGATATTTGATTTATTTCATTCTTTAGTCTATTTTATGTTCAATTGCTTAATTATCACAACACTAACATAACATGATATGAACTTTTAGACATTTTATTATATACATTTGCTTCAACTAAGTGAATACCGAATAGTCAAATGTTTTGGTCAGTTGCTAGAATAATCTACAAATTGAATATAATAGAGAATAAAGAATTTGCGATATCGTAGTCCATGATCAAATCATCCTTCTCGATGCAATTACAAATGGTTTAGGGCACTATCTATGGATAATTGTTCTATCTATATCGGAAAAATAAACGAAGTAAGATTAATGTAAAGAAGATTCCAACTTATGAATAATTAAATGAGACATATACAAGCATACAACATCACATTATTTCACTGCCATCTTATGATCCATTTGAGCAATATCAAGAATTGACTAATTTCACTCCATCAAATACGATATGCAAATGTGTCAATCTAACTTTTTATAGTTGGTGAATCATTAGTATCAGCTTCCTTTATTTTCAATCTCAATCTCACTCACACTCATGAATCACTTGGAAAATATTAAACTCAGTCAAAGTAACAGAGTTAGTGCCTTACTACACAGTACATCTCTAACGTTATCAACATTTGTTTCCCATCTAAGTTTGCAATGAAAAACCACACCTTTGACAAAGAAGAGAGAGCATGGAGATCTTAAGGCGACCTAGGCCTGAAATTATTTCACAAAACGAGTCAACATTCTGACCGCACCAGGCAATTCCATTAAGATGCTGGAGGAGTTGTCTTCATCAGTTTGTCGTTGTGCGCTTGAACATTTTCACACATAAATCTTTTCTTCCTCTAAAAAGATTGTTCAACTGTAGGAGCAACACATGCTCAAGCCAACAAGCCTTCTCTCATTCTGATGGAACCTGGCACTTTCGTTATGTGAGTTTCACGAATGTCCAAGATCCTCAAATTCTGCAAATTCTCAACACTTTCAGGTAATTCCGCAATTGATGTCCATCTTAAATCCAACTTAGTTAATGATGCCAACTTTCCAATTGAATCAGGAATTTTTGTCAATGAGGGGCAACCTCGTAGCAACAAGCATCGCAAAGATGTTAGATGGCCTATGGAGCTAGTTACGTGGACTAATGACGCACAATTAGAGACATCAAGAGTCATGAGCTCCTTCAAAGAACTAATGGATTTAGGTAACCTTTTAATCCTTGTCTGAGATAGGTTCAACTGAGTCAATGATGTAAGGGAACCTGTGGATTTTGGTAATCTTTTAATCCCCGAAAAAGATAAGTTTAGTTGCGTTAACGACACAATGGAGCCCATCGATTCTGGAAGTTGAGCAAGTTGTTTACACCATGAGGCACTTAGAGTCTCTAGCTTCATCAAACAACCTCTTGAAATAGGGATATCTTGTATAGCAGTACCATCTAAAAGAAGCTCCCTCAATTCTTCCATTCTACCTACTCCTACTGGTAGCTCTTTCAGTCTATGGCATCTCTTGACATTCAAGGAGAGGAGGGTCTTGATATCTTCGATAGAAGGATGAATCTCTTCTAAATTCCCACAATCTTCCAGATTCAAAATCTCCAAGCTTTTGAAAGTGAACAAGTCAGGAGTTCTTCTTAAGTAATGACACTTCGAGAGGTTGAGAACTTTGAGCTCGATTGCCATCTGAAAGAAAGGGAGGATACCTCAATGACATTAGACCTTTGCAACATGTGATTTTCCACTTCTCCTTGCTCTTTTCAAGACTTTTTAAAATTCCTAAAAAAAAATACGCATGCTCTAGTATTCCTTTTATTTAGACTTCCTCAAAACTATATAAATGTCTCATAGCTCGGTTCCATGCTATCATTACTCTAATGCCCCATTACTTCATGTGCATTTTACTTAAATGTTTCTTAAGCAGTAGTGTTTGGCTGTGTCACCAATGTTTAAATGTTTCTTTCCAAAAGAAGAAAGCAAAACTTGGTACTATTAGACCTTTGACAACACGTTATTATTCACAAAAGGTATGCTTTCTCTCCAACTTACCTTGAATGGATCCCATCCTCTCCAGTCATCCGAAATCCCACTCCCCGATAAATCAAGCACCGCTAATTTCTTCGGCTGAAAGTTAGCTACTGCAAAATTCCAGGAAGTAGTTTGCCACTGAAGCCATCTTAAATTAGGAAGCAAATTTTGAAAATCTCCAGCGAGACTTGCAAACTCCATTTGAAGGAATCTCAAGTTAGTCAGTTCTTTCAATTGTTCAAATGTGTAACTTTTTCCCCAGCTATAGCCTATTTGAAGGGCCTCAATCTTACAAGTGCCCTGCAATTCGTAAACATTAAGGATAGTAAATTTTTCCTGATGAGTTGAGGCTAATTGTATATAAAAAGAAGATGGACTAATTTCGATTTGTTGTCACACTGTTATGGTGCAGGCTTCTCTCATGACAGGCTGTGGTTGCATGTCTTATTTATGAAAAAATTGTGATGCTCAAGAGAGTGTTTCCGTACTTTCCTCTTCTAATGCCTTCCACCATTTTCTCCTTTTGAATTCCCCTAACTAAATCCTCTTTCATAAAAGGCTTCTCTTTTTACACACTAGTTCAAATGTATCTATCGAAATTCGCGCCATTTACATGTGACAGAACAAAACGCAAACTCGCATCCGCTATACGTAAAGCAACATGAATCTTACAGTCCAATTAGATCTATCAAACTTGCCATGAAAACATGTACCAAGGTTACAGAATTCCAAATGTACAATCTACTCTTTTTCTGGTGTACCTTGTTAGCAATTCTCAGCAGTAAGATGAAAATGAAAGGAGAGTTCCTATAATAATCTACCTCTTTGATGTTTACATTAATAGACATCTTTTTTGAAAAAAACAAGTTTGAATAGATGCATTTCTTTTGATTTTTGTAATGAGAAATTAGTAGGTGTTTGTGTTTGAAAGAGCATGTTTATTATTTAATTTGCAATTCCTCTTCTTTCTCCACTAAACACATTGCATGACCACATTTAATTTCAACAGACTCGACTTCACGTGTACAATAAAATTCTTCTACAGATAAGTTCCTTCTTTTGCTAAAGATGAAATACGTATCCTAAATCTTTGGAGCTATGTCACTGCTCATAACTCAAAAAATTTCTACCTACCTAAAAAAAAGGAGAAATGACTAGTCACTTGCAAGGCATGTGTAATTTACTAGTAAAATTTTAAAATTCCCAATTTGACCACCATGAATAACCTTCCTATATTTATTCTTAAAATCGAATGACCTCCCACAATATGTCCCCTTCAACACATAATTTAATTATTTATCAACACTCCTTAGTTACTTCCATTTGTGTTTTCACTTTTTTATGTTCATTTCTTAATAACGCATACTTCTTTATGCAATTTCTTTTACTTTATTTTCTTAGTGACAACTTATACAACGTCGCCCTTTTTATATTGCACGGAAAGAATGTTTACATTCTCTACTTTTCAAATGTTGTAGAATGTTATGGCAGTGGAAGTCTTATTCTATGCACAATATTTAGTATTTACTTCACATTTTCTATTGTAATGTAATATCTCATAATCTTACAGGGTTAATTAGAATGTAAATATGCGATTAACTTAATCCGATCACACTACCTTGAGACAAAAAAAAATAGATAGGGGCTAAATCACACAAATGGTGATACTTAAGGGACTAAATCGGTATTAAATTGAACTTGAAAAATACAGCAACAATAACAGCTAATCGTCAAAACAGAAGTCAATGCTCGGTAAAAGAATAGAAAGAAAACACCTTACAAGAAATGAAAAGAAGACATCAAATACGTGCATCAAATGGATAAGTGAGAAAAGCAAGACCTCCGACACTTTATAAATGTCAAGTTTTCACTAAAAGTGTTTTTCAAACATTATGTTATTGTAGTTTTGTTGTTCCATTGAAGTTACCAAAAGAGAGTGCCCTCATCACAACACTTATCATCAATAACCAAGAAATTGTTCCTCGATTATGTCCTAAGATCAGGCAACGACAATAATTAATCAAAAGAGCTCTTTTGCTAGTAGAAACGGTAAGTTTTAGGGACTCAAGACTGACAATAATTTCATTTCAAACAAGAAAGAGAACGTGGACTCACATTCACCGACTAAGACAAGTAGAGAAAACTTACCTTGCTGTTGTCAAGCACATCTTTGGCTTCTTTATTCCATAATCTGCTACGCTTTTGAGGCTTCTCTTGATTTTCCTGACGAACAATTTCCCTTCCAAGATCTCTCAGTTGATCATGCATCATTATTTTTCCATCCTTGTCAATTTTGATTAGGGACATAAGACTTAATATTTCAATCCCCTTCCCCGGGAAAAAGCTACAAGCATCCCACATATAAGTTGGAATTTGTTTAGATGATCTGTTAAAAAAACATGCAATATCCAAAAATATTTGTTGGACCTCTTCATCTAATGCATCATAGCTAATCCTCAACGACTCTTGCACTTTCTTATCAGGCACGTTCTTCAATTTCTTCGATGCATCTTTCCATGCTTCTTTTGCCTTTCCAAATAAGGATGAACCTATCGCTTCAAGAGCTAAGGGAAGACCCCCAGTAGTAGATACGACATCACGAGATATAACCTCATAATCACTTGGAGGAGAATCCTTCCCAAACGCATGTCGACTAAATAAGATCAATGATTGATCAAAAGGTAACTCATCTAGTTGGTACATGTAGCTTGCCCTAGCCTCATCAAGAATACTCTTGTTTCTAGTTGTTATGATGACTATACTTCCAGCTTTAAACCAACTACCATCCCTAGCCAAAGCTTTCAACTGAGTATTATCATCCATATCATCAAGAAGAATGAGACATTTCTTACTTGTAAATTGGGATTTGATGATACCGATTCCCTCGTCAACATTGGACACGTCACATGGTTTTTTCGTTATAGAAGAAATGAGTTGCTTTTGTAGGAATTTAATGCCCTCATGTTGAGATGTCTCTCGAATATTTGCCACAAAGCTACGACCCTCAAATTGACTAGAGAGTTTGTTGTATAATACCTTTGCAAGAGTTGTCTTACCAATGCCGCCCATTCCATAAATCCCGATAATCCATGTACCATTGAATCTAGAATCTATCTTGCTCATAATCTGTTCTGCACGATTGTCAATTCCCACCAATTGTTCGGGAACATTCAATTGAAATAATCTTGTTAACTCGCTTATAACTCTTCCAACAACCATTTTAACTAACACTGCTTCATGCCTGTGACATGAAAAATATAAATTTTGATATATTATGGCAATATATATATTCCATTTCTAGTAAGATCTATGTAGGAGAAACTAAACAATGTATTGATGGAAAATAATGTACCCATTTTCAATTTTCTCCGATTCCCATCCTTTCAAGGAACTAACTTCTTTGAGTGCATCTTCCCATTCCTTCACAACCATTTTGTCCAAATTCTTTTTGAATGCATTGATAGCATCTCCCATTCCCCCTATATGGTGTCGCACTTGTGAGGGTTCCACTTTGTAAAATATGGGCAACACTATTTGCCCTCCACTTCTCTTGCACTTTAATATTTGAGCCAGCTCGCGGAGGCACCATTTACTCGAAGCATAGTTCTCCGAGATAATTGGGATCGAGATCTTAGATTGTGTAATACTGGAGATAAGTTCTGGACCAATCTCGTCACCAACACGGAGCTCATTGTCATCTCTGAATACGTGAATTCCTTCTTCGATAAGATTTGTATAGAGATAATCGGTGAAACCTTTACGAGTATCCGTCCCTCTAAAGCTCAAGAATACTTCATACTCAATCCCTCTCTGCTGTTCGTCTCCACCTTCATTAACTCCTTCATGCGGAGGGGTCGATGAGGAAGACGCCTCGAAATTCGCATCTTCTGAAAGCATCACGCACGGATTGACCCAGAAGATCCTTATAGGAGATTTGATCGAGTAGAGCCTTAAAAGAAAGCAAGATTTCACTATCCAGATCTGCGAATTGCAGAAATTTCTCTCAGAACCCAATTCAGAGCGACATCAACTCCCAAAGAAAGGAAAAAAAAAAGCATAAAAAGGAAAACGAGAACCTTAATCAGAAGAAAATGGAGCACTCGAAGCAGAACCAGAGAAAAGAAAAGGAGGAAGGAGCCATCGATTACCTGGGAAGTGCCCAAACTACACAACCCACCTACTGCTGCACTGCTGAGATCTCCACCGATTTCTCAGCCTTTCGACGTCTGTTTCCCACCACACAAAATTTTCTTTCTGCTATGCGGTCTTGAGTAATGCTTGGCTATTGCCATCCGACGGTCCACGGCCTTCGTGCAGAGATATATGCTGCAAGGAAAGGGGAATCATCGCACGTAAACGTGGATGGTGCGTGGAATCATCGATGTCTGTTTCCCTCCACACAAAATTTTCTTTCTGCTATGCGGTCTTGAGCAATGCTTGGCTATTGCCATCCGACGGTCCACGACCTTCGTGCAGAGATGTATGCTGCAAGGAAAGGGGAATCATCGCACGTAAACGTGGAAGGTGCGTGGAACCCGTGCAGTCGCTTCTCGGCTTTGACTTGTCGTTTCCATTAATAAAAAAATGAAAAAAGAAAACCAATGAGAAATTCTGGCGTACACGAGGATAGGCTTTCTTGTAAATAAATCCTTTTTTTTTTAATATTAAATGGATTGAGTGTAATAGTTTACCTCATCAATTAAATGAATTTTTATTTGCTTAACTTCTACATGCAAAATCAATTTAATTTGTATTACGCGTGATTTCCAACGCATTATGCGGAAGGTGCATGGAATTTTGCGGTGCTTTGATAGAGACTTGATATCCAGCACCACTTGACTTTGACTTACACTTGCTTCTTCTATTAATAAGAATAATGTAAAGTAAAACTGACGACGCGATACAAGCATGTTCCGCATGCTGATCTAGATGAGTCGATAATAGATACATATCAATGGCCAGATTACATACGATTCGCTGGTAGGACAGTCGATATTCAAATATTTTTAATCCACAATCTAATTTTTTTCCCAAGAAATTTCTCTAAAAAAATAAATAAATCTCTATGCTGCATCATGCCTAAAGATTATCTGATCATCACCCCGTCGCTTAAATCACTTTTATTCTCTCCTTAGATTAATTATTTTTACATTTTACAAAACTCTTACTCTTTCAGGGTGCGTTTGGGAACCACTTCCCAAAGCCCCTTGGGGGTCCAAAGCCCTTTGGGCAAAAAAAATGGTGTTTGGGAACAAACTTTGGTAGGGACTTAGGCAAAATGCTAGCATTTTTAAGGCTGAAAGCCCAAGGCAGGGGGACCTGCCTTGGGCTTTCAGCTTCTCGGCATGCCCATGCGTTTCGTTTCACTGTTTTTTTTTTTTTCCAAAATTTTCCTCATGAATTTTTTGTTTTTCCGGTTCGTGTCCTTGGATGAAACACTGTTCATCTTCTCCGGGCCGACGACTGCTACAGGGACGCTGCGACCTAGGCGATCGTCGTCGAAGAGTCGGGCGATCTCCGCAAGTCGCGGCGTTGCCGGCGACCGTCGCTTGCCGCACCGTGACCTCCACGGGAGCTCGCCGGGCCGCGCGACCCATCCGGTCGCAGTGTCCGGTGGTCGCGACCAGATCTAGTGTCGGAGGCTTGAGCGGCGAACAGATCCGGGTCGCGGCGGCGTCGCGCGACCTCCCGCGACCTCGCCGCCCCAGATTCGGGGCGGCGAGGTCGCGCGACCCCGTCGTGACCTAGATCCGGGTCGGCGAGGTCCTCCCGCGACCTCGACGCCTCAGATCTAGGTCGCCGAAGGTCGAGGCGGCGTCGCGCGACGCGCGCAACCTCGCTGCCCCAGATCCGGGGTCGTCGGAGGTCGCGACAACGTCGCGCGACCTCGCCACCCCAAACTGGGTCGCCGGAGGTCGCTAACGGCCGCCATTGCCCTTTTGGTCAATTTTTTTTTAAATTTTCTTTTAATAATTTTTTTTTACCACAAAACTCATTTGTAAATGTAATTCCCCATACACTATTTTGCTCAAAGCACTTCACAAAGAGCTTTCAAAGTACAATTTACCAAAACACAGTTTGCATTTTGAAAACATCTTTAAGTCAAAGATCTTTGCATTTTCCTAAAGGCTTTACCCCAAAGTGGTTCCCAAATGCACCTTCAGTATCACATTTAGATATTTCAGTCACCGGGTTCTCCATAATCGAATAATTATACCATGATATTTTTTTACCTTCCATATTTTTTCTTTGTTGAACTTTTTATTTCGAGTGGACATTCGTTTTTTTATTAGCAATTTAGTCAAGATTATCACTTATTTTGTTAAGGGTGTGTCAATAGTGATTGCATGTCATGAACCAATTATATTACAATATCATAACTTCTGTTGGGAGCACGCAGCAGAAACCAGATATATTGTGACATCCTGATTTTTTGATTCTGTTTTTGATTAAATGAGTTGGACATTTCATCGACACGCTTTTAATTATTTTCTTTGAACCGATCACTCACGAGATAACTAGTTTATATAGTGAAACTGTTGAGGGATTTTAACGCAATAAATTTGAGAATTTGACCAAAAATCGACTGTTCGACTGTGCTAATCTGCTGGGGTCAATACGGCACTGTCAAAATTGATCAGAGATCGGAGATAGGTCGATTCAACTGAGGTATGTGATTAAAGTGTGGGTGATTTCACCTAATTGCAAAATTCTCGTCAAACGGCACTAAACTGATTATCTGTTATTTCTATACCCTATGCCCGTATTTGAAATCTCGAGATTTTCATGACAACCGAAAGTCGCCAATGAGTCGAAAATGCACAATGTGAATCGAAAATAATTGACCCTGGGTCAAACGCACTAAAAATTCATAAAAGCTATCCGGTATGTTAGGTTAAGCTAAAATCGCGTTAAGTTGAAATTAGCCGCGAAATTGAATCAGATTTCAAAAATTGAAAGTTCTGTCATGTCACAGTTTATTTTAGGAACGTTGACTCATCCTCAGAAGATTTTTCTGCAAACCCGAGTTTTGGCGAAAAATCAAATTTAGGGACCGGGAAAATTAGAGCACCGTTTTTTGTTGCAATTTTGGCAATCAAGTTGGACTAATTGGTAAGGAAAAATGTGGAATGTGATGTGGGCATCCTCCTTAATATTTTGGCCTTTGATTTGAGCTCAATTTGAGAAAATTTGAGTTGGAATTGAATGAAATTGGATGGGGATTGATCAAAATTCGTAGCCAAGGGGGGGCAGTAACATTTGGACCACTTGGGAGGCTTGTTGGAGAAGCCTTGGTACAACAAAGTGGCTGAGGATGACAGTTGTGGGCTAGTGGGGTAGAACTCAAGTGTTTAGGATATTTTGTGGCCCCCTCTCCGGCTCCAACTCACTCCTTCCTCTTCCTTAGCTTCTATCCTATCATTATTGTTGTATTTGAGAGCTTAAGAACCAAAGGAAAGCCAATAGTAGCCCGTCAACCGCCTGTCGAAGCTGCTCGCCCGCGCGCCGTTCGCTCGAGCCATTGCTACCACCCGCACACCACACCATCGCCCGCTCATGTGCTCGCTTGTTCACGAGCCCAGGCCATTGTCCCTATGCCTGTTGCTGTTCGCTAGGGCTGTTCCAGCCACCGTCTGTCGCTGTCTAGCCGTCGGAGCCACCACTGTCGCCCGCTGCAGCCATCTAGTCCGCCTCCTCGCCATTTCCACGCCAAGCAGCCCCGACTGAAACTGAGTCTCACAACCCAGCTGTGAACTTCGTGGGCCATTTCTGGACTCATCCGGACCTCGCTTAGTGTCATCGCAAGCTTGTTTTCCACCCGCCTTCGCATCGCCGTTGTCATGAACTCATCGGCTCATTAAACCAGTGAATTTACTTGCTAAACTCTACTTGTGGAGTTAATGACGTTTAGTAGGTAATTAGATTATGCTAAGTATGGTTTATGTGGTTAGTTAGTTTTAATTAGTAATTTAGTTGGTTAATTAGGATTGTTAGGTGATTAGATTAGATTAATTAAGAGCTATATAGATTGTACTATTTATGTGGATATATGCATTATTTTTCTAAGCCCGTTTATGTGATTAAATTAGCATTTCTAGCATAAGTATGCATTTATCTAATTAAATTACATTTATTTAATTATTTTTGTAATTTATTTAATTATTTAATATTTTTAAAATTATATCGGAATAACTAGTGATCGAAATTTTGTGCGATTATAGTAGTGTGCTTAGTTTATGCAATTGAATGTTAATTTGTGCAAATTAAGTTGTGATTGTAATTTTGAGTATTTAATTCAAAATTTTAAAAATACCGGATGTCGGGTTTTGACACCGAAAATGCTTTTAAATACTATATCAAATAGTGGGATTTTTATCAAATAGTGGGATTTTAAAAGGAAGGATATTAATTTTTCTGGTTCGATCTGACCGTGTACCCACACACAATTATTTTCACATGGTGTTTTTAATACGAAGAAAATAGACCAAACACATTATCTTAATTGAGACATTTGAGTGCAATGCACGGTGTTCTTGGCCGAAATTGATTGATTGTGTGATGGTTAAGTGAACATGTTCCCGATGTGCATCGGAAGGACAATGCCTTTATATGGGATGCCCCTGGACAATGGACGTCGGTCGCAGTAGATTGTGGACCGAAGCTCCTTCGGGAACGTCGTCCCTCGATGTGCGTTGGGTGGACATTATCGTGCTTAAGGAATGAGATGAAGCCTGACTACGCCAGAGGACCAATGTGCAGTGGGTAAAACTGCCTGTGCGGGCAGTAGTCAATTGGAACGCGTGATTGATTGAGATAGACGCGTCAAATTATGGGACAAAATTGTGTGACACGGAATGTGATGTATCATAACGGTTTGGCCCTATAATTAGGACCCTTGTAATTGATTGAGATGCGATTGATTGAGACATTCCAATTGATATGCGCATCTATTATATGCATTGAGTATATAAATTGTACTGACGTGTAGGGAGGAACTGAGGTGAGGTGAGTCTCATTGATTGTGTTATTAGACTGTCTCTAGGCGTATTTTCTTCCTAATCGGGATTTAAGGTGTGAACTCGTTGAGATTTATTCTTACCTCGTTGTGGGTTACCATTTTCAGGTCCCTATTATGAAGAACCTGGAGGTTGAAGTGGAAGGGTCAGGAGCATAGGTGGCTCGGTAGTTCTTTTTAAGATAGACCTTATGTATAAGAACCTGAGATATTTATAAAAGTGTGTTGATTTGAAGTTTGTTGTTCTACTTTTCTATCCCATGTTGAGTGTTGTATGGGGATTGTTTTAGTTCGCTTTCGCGTGTACAATAAAATGATTGAGTTAGTGACGTGTCCTGGGACATCGCATTGTTATCGACCACCGAGGGCTGTGTGTGCGCTCTAGGTTCAAGGTATGACATCCCCGCTTGAAGTGGTATCAAAGCCGGTTAGTCGTTGGAGTGATAAAGTGCGATGGGTTTTTGGGTTACTTAGTAGGAACGACTTTTATTTTATATCGATGCTTGTGATTGATAGTTATTTGGTAGATTATTTTGTCAGGATCACTCCGTTTTTAATTCTATATGGAATTGGGAATAGGGTATGTAGAAAGTTTACATAATGAGTGATCAGGAGCAGATGACTTCTAGAAAGAGAACCATAGGACTAGTGACTTGGGGTAGGACGCTAACAAGGGTCGGTACCCGAGGTGGTCATGGTAGAGCATAGGCTCAGGCCAGCGCAAGTGGATTAGCGTCGCCACCAGTCGATGCTGGGGTACCAGCACCTAGCGATCCTAGAATAGATGGGATCGTTTAGGTGCTTGAGACACTTGGGAATCTGATGGGTTAGTAGGTCCAGAATCAAGCTGCTGCCACTACTGCTGCCGCTACAGCCGCTACTACTACTGCTGCCATTGCTGCTATTGATGCCACTGCTACAGCTGCACCTGTCGAAGTTCCACTTAGGAACGTGGTTGTTGAGAGGCCGATGCACAAGCTCGTAGAGCAATTTTTGAAGTTGAACCCATCGAGGTTCACTAGTGCAGGAGACCTCGAAACTGTAACACTCTGGGTCCAAGACTTGGAAAAGGCCTTTACATTGTAGATGTGCACTAAGGAAGAAAAAGTCGTCATTGCAATATACCAGGTGCAGGGAAACGCAAGTAGTTGGTGGAGGGTTACTAGAGGCATAGTGTTCTCAGAAGGTGTGGTTCTGGTGTGGAGTGCCTTCTTTAGAGCTTTTAATAGTAGGTACTTTTCTGGCAATGCTAGGGAGTAGAAGATGGAGGGATTCTAGTGCCTTCGTCAAGGTTTAATGACAGTGGATCTGTATGAGGCAAAATTTGCAGAGCTATCACAATATGCTCCGAGACTGGTAGAAGATCCAGAAGACAAGGCTAGGAGGTTCAAGAATGGCTTCAGACCAGAGCTGAAGAATCCGTTGGTGTCGTTCGATCTTAAAGACTATAATGAGCTTTATAGACAGGCCTAGTAGATAGAGAGGAACCTGAGTGAGCAAGCTACCGCATTTAGGTCAAGATTCAGTTCAAACAGGGATAAAAATCAGTTTGGGAATGAACCGATGACCGGAGGAAGATATCTAATCCCGCTTAATAGGAATGGTGGAATTGGAAAGTCAATGCTGAGCTAAATTGGCATGTGTCACTTTTGCGGAAGGCGACATGGATCAACCTTGTGCCAATTTAGGACGGGTACTTTTTTTGAGTGTGGCTAGCAGAGTCTCCAAGCCAGAGATTGTTCTAGAAAGCAAAAAGGACTACAGCAGTTACCGCTGCCGCCATTGATAGGTCAGAACAGAGGTTTCGTGCCGTAGAATGCATAACATGGTGGACTGAATAGGCCTTCGGCTCAGGGAAGGGTGTACACTGTAACTAGAGGATAGGCAGAGGACTTGCCTAATGTGATCACAGGTACAGTCTCGCTAAACGACCATGCTGCTTATGCTTTATTTGACCCTAGCGCAACTCATTCGTTTATAACTAAGCAATTTGTTAAACCGGTAGGATTGAGTCCTGAAATGTTGGAGTTCGTGGTTAGTATATCTACACCGTTAAAGGATAATGTGTTGTCTACGGTAGGTTGTCTTGGTTGCAAGTTAGTGATTAGTGAGCGAGAGGGGAGGATAGATTTGATAATCCTAGCTATGTATGATTTTGATGTGATAATTGGCATGAACTGGCTCATCAAGCAACGAGCTAAAATGGACTGCTATCGTAAAGTGATTTAGTTTAACCTGTTAGCGGGTGAAAGTTTCGAGTTTATTGGGAGTTGAGAAAGACCCTCGATTACCTTAATCTCGTCACTTGAGGCAATCTGTTTGTTAGACGGGGGTTGTCAAAGTTACTTGGCAATTGTCGTGGATACGATAGTTGAGAAGCTGAAGATCAAAGATATCGCAGTGGTTCAAGAGTTCCCAAACGTGTTTCCAAAGAAATTGTCAAGCTTGCCGCCAAAGAGGGAGATTAAGTTTGTGATTAAGTTAGCCCCCAGGACGGAGCCAATCTCCAAGGCTCCCTACCGCATGGCGTTGTTAGAGTTGAAAGAATCGAAGGTGTAAATGCAAGAGTTGTTGGATAAAGGATTCATACACCCCAGTGTATCACCTTTGGGAGCGCTAGTTCTGTTCGTGAAGAAGAAAGATGGTTCTGTGCGCCTTTGCATCAACTATCAACAACTCAATCAAGTGACGATCAAGAACAAGTACCCATTGCCGAGGATCGACGACTTGTTTGACTAGCTGCAAGGAGCGTCGATATTTTCCAAGATTGACTTGAGGACGGGGTACCATTAGTTGAGGATCAAAAAGGAGGATATACCGAAGTCAACATTTCGTACGCAATACGGCCATTATGAGTTCACTGTGATGCCATTTGGTTTAACAAACGCCCTAGCTGCTTTCATAAATTTGATGAACCGGGTGTTCAAAGAGTATCTGGATCAGTTTGTGATAGTTTTCATCGATATTTTGGTGTACTCAAGAAGTCCTGAGGAGCACAAAAGGAATTTGAGGATGGTGCTCTAGACTCTGCAAAATCATGAACTGTACACCAAGTTCAGCAAGTGTGAGTTTTGGTTGACTCATGTGGCGTTTTTAGGTCACGTGATTTTAGACGAAGGAATTTCCGTGGACTCGACCAAGATCGAAGTAGTTATTAACTAGCCAAGACCGACAACTGTGACAAAGATCATAAGTTTTTTGGGTTTAGCAGGGTACTACAAAATGTTCGTGGAATGATTCTTAGCATTAGCTTTACCTTTGACTCGACTGCTGAAGAAGGAAGAGAAGTTTGTGTGGACAGATAAGTGCGAGTGTAGTTTCCAAGAGCTTAAGCTGAAGCCGATTACCGCACCTGTGCTGACCATGCTATTTAGTCCTCGAGGGTATGAGATCTACAATGATGTGTCGTTTAAAGGATTGGATTATGTGTTAATGCAGCATGGCAGAATCGTTGCATACGTATCCCATCAGTTTAGACCTCATAAGGTGAGTTATTCGATGCATGACTTGGAACTCGCAGCGATTATTTTCGCTTTAAAGATTTAGAGACATTATTTGTATGCAGAAAGGTTCCAGATCTTTATAGATCATCAAAGTCTCAAGTACTGGTTCTCTTAGGAGTTAAATATGAGACGATGTCGCTGGATGGATCTTCTTAAGAGTTATGATTGCGGTATCCTATATCATCCTGAAAAGGCTAATAAGGTCATAAATGCGCTGAGTCGAAAGTCTTCAATAACACAGATGGTGATTAAAGAGTGAGTCTTACTCAAAGGAGCTCGGGATTCGATTTTCAAATTCGAGGTAGGCCACATTTCAAATCTTATGACCACCCTTAGAATTGAACCAGAAGTATATATAATGATCAAGACACTTCAGTCAACAGACCTAGAAATTTAGAAGATTGTGCAAAAGGATACCGAAAAGAGAAATGCTGACTTTCAAATTTCTAAAAACGGAATACTAAGATTCTGAGGACGATTATGTGTATTTGACGATGTAGAACTTAAAGAGGAAATCTTGTCAGAAGCTCATCATAGCAGTTATAGCATTCATCTAGGTAGTATGAAGATGTATTATAATTTGCGTCAACACTATTGGCGGACTGGTATGAAGGCAGATATCACCAAGCATGTCACCAAATGTCTTATGTGTCAGCAAGTGAAGGCACATCATTGTAAGCCGGGAGAACTTTTGCAACCTCTCGAGATTCCCAAGTGAAAATTGGAACATATCACATGAACTTTGTGACGGGCTTACCGAGGAGTCAGAGGGGTAATGATTTCATTTGGGTTGTGATCGATATACTAACAAAGTCGGCTCACTTCATCGCCGTACTAAAGGACCTTGCATTGGATAGATATGCAAAGTTGTACGTGCGTCAGGTTGTTCGTTTGCATGGAGTGCCAGTGACAATCACATTTAATAGAGACCCGAGATTTATAGCTGCCTTTTGGAAAAACTTGCAGATCGCCTTGGGAACGAAGCTACAATTCAATACGGCTTAGCATTCGCAGACAGATGACCAGTCTGAAAGGATGATTCAGACTCTCGATGACATGTTGAGAGCATGTGCACTAGACTTCAAAGGAAGCTGGGAGGAACAGCTTCATCTCATTGAGTTCGCCTACAACAAAAGCTACCGGTAGAGTATTCAAATGGCACATTTTAAAGCATTGTATGGCAGAGCGTGTAGAACGCCAGTGTGTTGGGATGAAGTTGGAGAATGGAAGATCACAGGCCCAGAATTGGTTCAGCAATCAATGGATGCAATTGCAATTATCAAGGACAAATTAAAGACAGCTCAGAGCTACTAGAAAAGTTATGCAAATAAGCGTCGAAGACTTTTGGAATTCCAAGTTTGTGAGCATGCCTTTCTAAAAGTATCACTGATGAGGGGTACTTCGTGCTTCAACAAGAAAGAGAAGCTAAGTTCGAGGTACGTAGATCCCTTTGAGATTCTGGAAAGAATAGGGACCCTAGCGTATCGTCTTGCATTATCACCGAGACTGGCACAAGTGCATGATGTCTTCCACGTGTCGATATTAAAAAAGCATGAGCCTAACCTGACCCACGTGCTAAATTTTGAAGAGTTAGATGTGGACGATAAAGTATCGTACGTGAAGAGACCAGTCCATATTATAGATCGGAAGGAATAGATTCTGCATACCAAGACAATCCCATTAGTCAAAGTGGTCTAGCAACACCACGTCACAGAAGGAGTAACCTGGGAAAATGTAGAGTTGATGAGACGATAATACCCCCACCTTTTTGTTAAAAGATTTGTAATGGTTTAAATTTCGAGGACAAAATTTTTATGAGAGGAAAAGAGTTGTGATATTTCGATTTTCTGATTTTGTTTTCAATAGAATGAGTTGGGCTTTTCATTGACGTGCTTATAGTTCTTTTTTCTGAGCTGATCATTCACGAGATAACTAATCTATCTGGTGAAGCCGTTAAAAGATTTTAACACAATAGATTTGAGAATTTGACTAGGAATCAACTGCTCAACTGTGCTAATCTGCAAAAGTCAATACAACATTGTCAAAATCGATCAGAGATCGAAGATAGGTCGATTTGATTGAAGTATGTGATTAAAGTGTGGGTGATTCCACCTAATTGCAAAATTCTCGTCGAACGATACTAAATTGATTTTTCTGTCATTTCTGTATCATGTGTCCGTATTTGAAATCTCAAGATTTTCATGACAATTGAGAGTTGTCAATGAGTCGAAGATGCACAATGTGGCTCGAATATAATTGACCACGGGTAAAATGCGTTAAAAATTCCTAAAAGTAACCTGGTAAATTAGGTCACGCTAAAATCGCGTTTAGTTAAAATTAACCACGAAATTGAATCCGATTTCAGAAATTGAAAGTTCTATTATATCACAATTTATTTTGGGAACGCCAACTCATCCTTCGAAAATTTTTCTGCAAACCCGAGTTTTTGGCGAAAAATCAAATTTAGGTGTTTTTGGACTAGAAAAATTAGATGACCATTTTTTGTTGCAATTTTGGCAATCAAGTCGGACTAATTGGCAATGGAAAATGTGGAATGTGATGTGAGCATCTTCCTTGATATTTTGGCCTTTGATTTGAGCTTGATTGGAGAAGATTTGAGTTGGAATTGAATGAAATTAGATGGGGATTGATCAAAATTCATAGCCAAGGGGGTAGCAACATTTGGACCACTTGGGAGGCTTGTTAGAGAAGCCTTGGTGTAGCAAAGTGGCTGAGGATGGCAGTTGTAGGCTGGTCGGGCATGAACTCAAGTGTTTAAGATATTTTGTGGCCCCCTCTCCAGCTGCAACTCTCTCCTTCCTCTTCCTCAACTTCTATTCTACCATTGTTGTTGTATTTGAGAGCTTAAGAACCATAGGAAAGCCAACAACAGCCTGTCGACCACCCGCCAAAGCTGCCTGCTCGCGCGCTGTCTGCATGAGCCATCGCTGCCACCTGCACGCCGCACCGTCACTTGCTCATCTACAAGCCCAGGCCATCGTCCTGTGCTTGTTGCTATCCGCCAAGGTTGTTCCAACCACTGTTCGTCGCCGTCCAGCCGTTGGAGCCACCATCGTCGCCCGTTGCAACCGCCTAGTCCGCTTCCTCACCGTTTCCATGCCAAGAAGCCGTTTGGACCGCCCCCTTCAGCTGCGACTAGAACTAAGCCTTATAGCCCAGCTGTGAGCTTCGTGGGCCATTTCCGGGCCTATCCAGACCTCGCTTGGTGTTGCCACAAACATGCTTTCCACCCGCCTCCGCGTCGTCATCGCTATGAACTCATCGGCCCACTAAATTGGTGAGTTTACTTGCTAAACTCTTCTTATGGAGTTAAGACGTTTAGTAGGTAATTAGATTATGCTAAATATGGTTTAGGTGGTTAGTTAGTTTTAATTAGTGATTTATTTGGTTAATTATGATTGTTAGGTGGTTAGATTAGATTAATTAATGGCTAGATAGATTGTATTATTTATGTGGATAGGTGCATTATTTTTCTAGACCTGTTTAGGTGGTTAGATTAGCATTTCAGGCCTAAGTATGCATTTATCTAATTAAATTGCATTTTTTTAATAATTTTGTAATATATTTAATTATTTAATATTTTCCGAAAATTATACAAGGATAGCCGGTGACCGAAATTTTGTATTGATTGCAGTGGTGTGCTTAATTTATGTAATTGAATGTTAATTTAAGCAAATTGAGTGATGATTGTAATTTTGAGTATTTAATTCAAAATTTGAAAATTTTGGTATATAATTAGAAAATACCGGGTGTCGGGTTTTGACACCGAAAATACTTTTAAATACTATATCAAATAGTGAGATTTTTAAAAGAAATAATATCAATTTTTCTGGTTTAATCTGTCCTTGTACCCATACATAATTATTTTTATCGAGTGTTTTTAATACGAAGCAAATAGGCCAAGCGCATTATCTTAATTAAGACATTTGAGTGCAATGCATGGTGTTCTTGGCCGGAATTGATTGATCGTGTGATGGTTAAGTGAACCTGTCCTCGATGTGCATCGGAAGGACGATGCCCCTATATGGAATGCCCTTGGACGATGGATGCCAATCGCAATAGATTCTGAACCAAAGCTCATTCGGGAATGCCGCCCCCCAATGTGTGTCAGGTAGATGTTTTGTGCTCAAGAAATGAGACGAAGCTTGGTTATGCCAGAGGACCGATGTGCGTCGGGTAAAATTGCCTATGCGAGTAGTAGTCAATTGGAACGTGTGATTGATTGAGATAGACGCACCAGATTATGGGACAAAATTGCGTGGCATGGAATATGACGTATTATAACGGTTTGGCCATATAATCAGGACCCATGTGATTGATTGAGACGTTCCAATTGATGTGTGCATCTATTATATGCATTAAGTATATGAACTGTACTAACGTGCATGGAGGAATTGAGGTGAGGTTAGTCTCATTGATTGTGTGATTAGACTGCCTCTAAGCATATTTCCTTTCTAATCGGAGTTTAGGGCGTGAACTCGTTGAGATTTATTCTCACCCCGTTGTGGGTTATCATTTTCAGGTCCCTAGTGTGAAGAACTCGGAACTTGAAGCGGAAGGGTTAGGAGTAGGTGGCTCAGTAGTTTTTTTTAGATAGACCTTCTATATAAGAACCTGAGGTGTTTATAAAAGTGTGTTGGTTTGAAATTTGTTATACTGCTTTTCTATCCCATGTTGAGTGTTGTTTGGGGATTGTTTTATTTCACTTCCGCATGTGCAATAAAATGATTGGATCGGTGACGCGTCTTGGGACGTCACATTGTTATCGACCACCGAGGGATGTGCGCGTGCTCGAGGTTCGGGGCGTGACATATATTCACCTAGGGAAATCACCAAAAGAGAGCTCAAGCTCGTAAACATATTTATTTGGATCCATTTTCACTAAAAAAAGCTTAAGCTATTGAGTTATGAACAATACATATTAATTGCTTAACATTACACCAATTCTCTAATGTGGGGATTCTCTAACACAATTCACATATGTATTTTAACATTCTCCCCCTCACATGTGATTGCTCTCCGTTAATTCAAGCATTCTTTTGCACCCACCAAGCTTATCTCAACTTGAGTCACCCCTGGTCATTATGTTAAGTCGCCAAACCAACGGTCCATGGTCTATGGCAATTTCTACTATGAACTGCTAACATGGGATTGCATCACCCATAGTCTCTATATTGGGTCATGAGACCAACTGTCCATGGTTTGGTCTCGCTAGACCAACCATGGCAATTTCTACTTGAAACTGCATGGTCTCTATATTGGGTCACCAAACCAATTGTCCACGGTCAATGGCAATTTCTACTTGAAACTACACTCATGGTCTCTATATTGGATTGCTAGACCAACTGTCCATGGGCTCTTTCTCGAGTCGCTAGGCCACACCAACTATCCATTGTTGTTTCTCGCTAGATCAAACGTTTATGGTCTCTATCTCACATCACTAGGCTATTTCAACTATCCATGGTCTGACCTGCTAGACCAACCATGATGGTAACTTCTACTCAAAACAAGCGTCAATTTTGAGATTTTTTTTTTCTTGAGATATTCACCAAATTGGGAACCCATCAATCAACCTGGTGTTGATGCCATTTGTTAGGAGCACACAACAAAAACTCAATATCTTCATTTGGAGAGATCACCAAGGGAAAGCCCAAGTTTGAGACCATCGAGATGTCTAGTTGAACCAACATTCACTCAAAAAGCTTAAGCCAATAAGTTGAGTTAACTAGGATATATTAACTATTCAATACTATACTAATTTTCCGATGTAAAACTTCTCTAACATAACTCACACTTGTATTTTAACAACTTTGATAAATTATATTGCTTTATAATATCACATCATAACATGTTAACATGTTATATATCATTATGACTTGATTGCATAAGTGTGAGTGAATATGCAATCAAGTGCTGTCTAAGTTTGCCTGAAATTGCCAACATAGCAATCTATTCATCAACAGCCGTTTTACGTGTCACAATCGACAGTCTGATGTGGACAAACGTTTTGAAAACCATGCTGTTTTGTTTGAAAAATAATGTCCTTTGCTCCAATCTTACAAAAAGTCAGGCAAAAAGGGCCCCAAATTGCAAGTCGTTAATCGGCAGAAAACCCCAAAGCGCAGCTCTCCGAATCGCAGAATATTTCGAATGGTTGTGGACCCACTTATTAGACAACATCTTCCAGATAGCATCAACAAGAAAATTGAGATAATGGCAGCCAAGAAAATGACTCAAGAACCATGCTCATCAAGGAGATACACTAGATATACTTCTTTAACATCAGAAAGCAATGTACAACTGTGCATAATGGGAGAGGCAATACTGTGATTAGGTGTGCATATCAAACTTTTAGATTACCCAATATTGTCTGCATGAGTGATGAATTTAGCATTGTATTCCAATATGCATAGTAATTAATGAGGAAAGCCATGATGGCGGAAAGCGCCATGAGAGCCTTCAATTTTAAATATAATTGGACTCCACGTAAATAAATTGGATGAGATGCATCGTAAGGTCGCACCATCTCTCTCAGCCTCAGCAACTTCTGGGTCTTCATCCAATTGTGTCCCTTTGACGAGCTCGTCTCTCTCAATCATCTAGTAAGGTTCATTTCGATGTGTGTGTGATCTGGGTTTGGTTTGATTCTTCTAGAAATGCCGAGAAGTTGTGTGGACTCCTTTTTTATTGTGATCGTGTAATGAATCTAGCTCCATTTTACTTTGTCATGATCTAGCTTTGTTTCGATTCTCTTGGTCGTGCTTCAGTTTTTGAAATGTGGTCGGAAGTTGTGCTATGATGAGTTAATTAATGTGAGAGCAACATCGTGTCCAGTCCCTGCAACTGCATTTTGAGAAATCCTGCGAGTCGCTTATGTGTTCTTGCTATCCGAGAGGATTGATTCGAAATGGGTGCGAATGCAAGTGAATCAGTTGCAAAGTAAAGGGTACTATGGAAAACTTCGTTTTCTCAGGGCCTTCTGTAAAGTTATTCAGAGTTAGTGCAAGAATAACAACATCGATCTTCATGGAGAAAATTTCGCGCTCTCTTATGAGACAAATGTCCCTCGCCATGTAAAGTGTTCAGGGTCTTTATGTTTTTATCTGCCGAAGGTGTTTATTTGGTTTGTTGCAATAATCATTTTATGCAATGTGAATTGCTAAAATATGATATTATTTTTAGAATGGTTCCTGTCTATTTGAAATAGATGGGCGAGTTTTCATGGGAAAGGTCGATTGCTTGTAACCACAAGTCACTATCCTTGGCTCTTTCTTAGGGTGACTATGCTTACGCTAGCTCAAGTTACTGACTAATTAGTGTTGTGGCTTCTTGCTGTTTTCATTTAGCAAGTTTATATCCTCACCCTAGCCCCCTCTCTGTTAGTTATTTATTAAGGAAAGTGAGAGTTACTTTGTCGATGTATAGGAGTGGCATACGAAAGATAATTCCTATTGGAGTCGGCAAATATTGTATATTGCCCAAGTTTTAGAAGGCTGACCAAAAGATGCTATTTAGATTTCGCATATGTATAAGTTCATATCATCACCCTCGCCCCACCACAGTGATTATAGATTTCAAGTGAAAAGGAAGAGCTGTAAAGAGAGAAGCTTGAGCGAGAATTGTTGTCAACTACTCTTCGTCATCTCAGATTCCTAAATTTTTCCTATAGGAGTAGTATTACTTCCGCATTGGTACCAATCGTTCGCAAGCTTGTCATCGCGTCTTTGCATCTCTTGTTATCTAAAATGAGCTAGCTTTTGTTCTGGTTGTTCTAGATTGTTTAATTCACATTTAATTTAACTAGATTCTCTCTTTTTTAGAATAAAACTAAGTTCATCTTTTCACTCCTCTCTTAATTATATTGCTGAACTGTAACTTTGTTTTCTTAGAGAGGGCTTTCGGATTTGAGTGCTATAATGAGTGCTGTTCTAAGTTGCCTTCCTGACTTCTGTAATGTCAGGCATTTGGTGAAAGTGGAAGTTAGACTAAATCTTGTGCTTAATGCTGAAAAGGAATTGGGAATTGTTGTTGGCTTCCAGGATCGGGTTTGCCCATGTATATGGTGTCAGCAAGTGAACCATATCTTTTTGCGGACTTTTTTTTATCCTTTCTATTAATTTTGCTTTTAGTTTAAAAGCTACACTTTATATCAGCAATAGTTATACGTGAGCCATCAAGAGGCTGAGACAGAAAATAAAGAGAAAAGAAAAAGAGAAGAAAATGTGAGTTTTTCCTTCCGATCATTTTCAATTTCTTTGTGCTATAATTTTGAGAGAAGATCATCGCTGTATTTCAACTTTCTTTAAAGTCTAGTAGATTCGCAATGTGCCTCTACATGGGGACGTAGCTCGGGTTTGGGTGAACTCCGATAACAAATTTTTGGTGCGTTCTTTCGATTATGTTCTTTATTATTATATTCTGCTTAGGTGAATTGTTTGCGAGCGTTATTTTTCTGGAATCAATGTGCGAATTCCTAACAACTAGTATTAGAGCTTGGGTTGACTAATTGAGAACATCAAGGTTTTTAGGTGACATTCGATTGAAAGCAAATAGTGCAGTAGAAGATAAAATCAAAATCAATAAGTTTGATAGATAGATGGAAAATCAAAATGAAGGACTATCTTCATCAAAAAGATCTCTATGAACACTTGAGGGTTGGAAACCCAAGATTGCGGAAGTAGATCCGACAGCAAAATTATGATGGTAAATTCTTGTTCGAAAGGCATTAAGTGCGATTTGTCTAGGGTTGACAAAAAAGATAAGGTACCATATCATAAAAACAAAAACTAATTTTGCTGTCACCTAAAAGCCATGTATATTTTTATGAATATTTATGAAAAGCCATCCACATCAAATCATGTATTTTTGTTGAAGAAATTGGTTAACATGAATTTATCTAACAGAGGTTCTATGACAGAGTATGTTAATAGTTTCACAGAGGTCGCTGATTAGTTGGAATCCGCAAGCATAAATCTAGATATGAAGCTCCAAGCTTTATTATTTTTATGCTCAATTTCGGAAAGCTACAACACCGTAATGCAAGAAATTTCAAGCACCATGAAGGATGATTTTACTCTAAATGATGCTATTAGCAGCATTATGGATGAAGAGATGCGTATGAAAGTTTCAAGTGGAGATAATTTTTTAGCATCTACATTTTTGACAGCACCAGTAGTAGAGAACCATAGGAGAAATAAAAGCAAAGGAAAATTTACAGGCACGGCAAGTCACGAGCAAGGGGAAGGAGATGGATTGCAAAATATGAGTGTTGATTCTGTCACCGGACTAGACACTGGAGGTTCAATGTAAAGCCTACAAAAAAAAAAAAAAAAGCAACAAGATAAGAATCAATGAGCTAATTTTGTTAGTGATGAACCTTTACTAAAGAGTATTTGTCTATAGGGTTTGACTTGACAATAGACAAGTGATTTATTGATTCCGGTGCTTATTTTTATTGCACCTTGCGAAGAGACATATTTGCTAAATATGCTAATGGAGATTTCAAGCAAGTGATTGTGGAAAACGGCCACATGTGTCCAATTGTTGGAAAATGAACTATGAGTGTGAACATCTCATGTGAACAACATCTAGTTTTACATGAAACCACGCATATTCCATAATTAAAGAAAAATCTTATCTTAACTAGGGAACTTAATCAAGAAGGTTTGGTAACATTCTTTGTATAAAGAGATTGGAAGATAACCTCATAGGGAAAGCATATGGGCACACTTTACCTTCTCCAAGGAGACAATATCAGTGACATGGTTGTAACTATAATGGCTATGGGCAGTTTGTCTACTCATGGCATTATCATTTGCAACATCTTGGTAAAAATGGTGTAAAGCAATTACATTTAAAGAAGTTACTTCTAGGTTTGTAGAAAGTTGAGTTGGATTTTTTTTTAGAGTTGCATTTATGGAGAATAGAAGGCAGTCAGTTTTTTATTGAACTAGCAACAAAATAAAGGCCGAAAGCTAGAGTTAGTTCATTATGTTGTGTGCGGACCGGCTCAGAAACTCTCTTATGGTATAAGGAGGACTTGGGTCTATGCTCTTAGAGAAAAATCAAAAGCATTCGGGATGTTCAAAATGTGGAAGACAATGGTACAAAAAGAAAGTGATTATTGATTAGGCTAGAACGAGTACCTAGAGGGGGGTGAATAGGTATACAACGATTTTTCACTTAAATTATGCAACACTAGACAATTGATGGAAATAAACAATAATCGAAAGACTGAGAGAAGGGTAAAGAGAATTGAACACAAGGTTTATAGTGGTTCGGCTTTTGTTTAAGCCTACGTCCACTCTTCTGCACTGACAGCCGTTGGCTGGATTCCACTATGAACAAAGAAGTGTTACAGTGTTGATCTTCCTTGATTCAGTGGTGTAGGTGATCTACCTCACTTGCTCAAGAGATCACTAAGTATAAACACTCTTTTGTGTATACAGTTTTTGCTCAGAATGAATCGACTGAATATCAAGGAATTTAAGACTCTGGAATTCGTCTATCGAGCATGCACTGAAATAACTTGAACGACTTCCTTTTATACTCCTTTATGCCATCATACCCGTTGGCACTTACCAAAGGAATTCATCCAATCTACCCGTTGGACGGAATCAATTAAGGAGATCTTTCGAGCTATTAAAGGAACTTGACGATAGCCCAATCAATCTGTTCGCCCATACAACCGGGATCTTGGTTTCCAAGAATAGAACTTTCCAAGATTACTTCGTCAATCATCGGATCTTGAATAGAAAGAATCCGTTAGCTTAACCTTGCCAAGATAACTTCTCCGGAGAATAGGACTAACTCCTTAACCAAACACCAAGGTCCTGGATAGCCTTTTGACACTGGATTAAAAAACTGTCAATGAGAATATCTTTAAGTCTTGAGTCTTGAGTCTTGAGGTCCGACTGTCTTCAGACTCTAAACCGAAAGTTTGTAATGGTCCAGACTAGACTGAAAGAAACGTTTTGTTAGCTTCAAAATATTCTGGCAAGATTTCTCCAACAATCTCCCCCTTTTTGATGATGATAAAACTTTCTTGTAGATTTGAACAACTTTGACCTGCAAAAAATTACTCAAGAAATATGGCTATCTCATAAAAATTATTAAAGAACAACCAGACTCTGCATCCACAGAAAAATTGGTTAGTCCTTCACAAGTTAAAACCATATAACAATACTTGAAGTTACTGCAAGCATACAAATATCAAAATCCACACTTAAAACAGACTAAGGTTCAAGTTCAAGTTCACACCCAAAACGAAACCAAATAAACACATGAAAATTTAAAGATTAGAGTTCAAAAAAGATTCAAAGTTGGCAATTTCTCCCCCTTTTTGTCAATATTAAAAAGGTGAGAAAGTAGTCAAGTCTGCTTGGGAATGCGAACGATCTGGAAATCTCCCATGGACTGAACTAATCCTTCCGGCCTCTTCAAGTCTTCCTTAGATGAGCTACCTCTTCTCCTTTGGCATTGGCTTGAATTTGAAGAGAGAGATCTTTGATTTGATCTTGAAGGGAAACAGATGATGCTTTACCAGCATTCTTCAGGACTTGAATTTCACAATCCAAAGCATAGATCTGACCACGCATTTCCAGAAGGATATCAAGTATGCGACGAAAATCTGCCGAATTATCTGTCTGAGTACTGACATTTGCCCGGTCTGATGGAGTAAACGCAGACGATGGATCTTCTGTGAAATCACGCAGTTTCGATGTTGATGTATCATGACCTTCTCCAGGCATTTGCACATCTTCTGGAACAGATGCAGTCGTCCTTTGCTCAACTCCTCCCCCTGTTTCTAATGCTTCTCCCCCTGTTTCGAAAGCCTCGGATGGGAAAGAAGGAGGGTCAATCTCAGCAACGACTGGAAGATCTTCATCTTCATGTGCGAGACTTTTCTTTGGCTGCCTCCTCTTCTTCTTCTCGCTTCTTTCTCTCGCTTCTTCTTTTCTGTCTCTGCTCTCTTTTTCTCTTCTCTCTCTTTCTCTTCTTTCTTGCCTTTTCTTGTCTCTCTTCTTCTCTCTGTTTTTCCTCATCTTCTTTTTCCTTCTCCTGACGTTCCGTTGATTCAGATACAGAACGTCTTCTCCTTACCAATGCAGAAATGGTGCAATCCTCCTCTTCTTCCTCTTCTTCATCATCGATCAAGACTCTCCTCTTTTGCTTTTTGGAAGGTGAAATGATTTTCTCTTTTCCTTTCCTTTTGGATGCCGAAGGTACTGGAGATTTCACTTTGAACTGCTCCATTTCCTTTTCAAGCTCTTTCAGACGCATTTTAGTCACCATTTGCAGACCCACCACCATTTTATCGCATGGTCGAACACACAGAGATTGTGGGGCTCAATGTTCAACTGTCGAAGATCTTGGTCACAAGACTTGCGTAAGGCGGTTGTCCCTTGTCCTTCACCATTACTCGATACATGTGAAAGAGAATGATGTGAGGAAGAGAGAATTTCTTCCCTTTGATGATTGCATACATTAATTTAGCCTCGAATTTGACACATGTTGTCTTTGACGTCGATTTTGGTCTAAGATGGTTGATGACAATTTTGTGTAGCAAAATATTGAAGGCACGCATCCTCGAGTAGACAATTTTCCCTTCTGTACTGTTGCCTTTCACAAGATCCAATATAAGACGAGCACTGGAAACTTCAATCGGTTGATATGATCCTCTCTCTACTCCAATGATATCAGCCAACATGTCAACATCGACTATGTAATCTTGGTCTCGGACACTAAAAGACATTCTATTCGCATCCAAAAAGCTTAGATTCGAATAGAAGTATGCGGTCAGTTGAGCGTATCCTTCAGTAGAGTCAGAGCAAAATTGCTCTAGTTGCAGAAGATCGAACTTCTCCCTTAAGTTCACACGAATAGCATCCAGAAAATCAAAATCAACACTTCTAGGGTTTATCACCCCTCTCTTCAATAGCCTGAAAAACAATTTCTCCTGTTCTTTGGATTTAAACAAATCCGTCTTCTTTCCTTTCACCTTTGCAGCAACACCCAATCTCGGTTGAAAATCATAGAACATTTTATCATCGTTATTCCCATCAGTAGGAGTCTGTCCAGACACACGAGGATCACTAGGAATACTAGCGAGAGCTTCCTCAGCCCTTCCTCTAGGAGCAATTCCCAATTCCTCCATTTTACGCAGAAAAAGATACTCATTTCCATAGTCCTTACTTTTGAGAAACTCATTCACGTGGTTCAACGGAGTTCCTATGCTTTTTAAAGCACGATAGAGTTTATAGATAAAAGAGGGTTTTTGTATTCTTATAGGCTCTTCATCCTCGATTATCTCATCCTCTCGATGGTAACCCGTACTCTGTGGGGGTAGATGGAGAAGAATCACCGCTGGAGAGCGAATCGGGCTCTGTTGCTAACTTGATAAGTCATCTTCTTCGGTGAGATCAACATGGGTAGGACCCTCTCGAGCTCTTTGTGGTCCTCTCGCTTGCGATTCTTGAGGACTTCCTTGAAGAAGACATCTTTTTTTGACACCGAGAGATTTCTTTAATCGTTTTCCCAAGAAAAGTTGACAACTTTCTCGAGATTGAACACGAAATAGAAGCGAGAATGAGAGAAAAATGCTTTTCGAGGGTTTAGAAGTTAAAGAAGAAAAAATCTGTATATATATAGCTCTGTTTTAAAAAGGAAAAACCAATCGGTACGAAGAAAGATGAACAGACGAATTCTTTCAAAATCAATAACTGCCATTTTTAATGGAGGTTATATTTTTGAAAAGACACGATTCCCTTTTTCTCGGTAATTAGTAAAATAATCATACTTTTTCAAGATAGAATAAAATAACAACTTACACTTTATAGCCATGAGTCTGATTCTGAGTTTGAAAGACTGAGAGTTATGAGTCTGAGAGATAGAGTCTCTAGACTTTAACTTCCTCAAGCTTCAAGATGTTGAGTCTGGAGCGAATAAAATCGAATTGATTTTTCTCCAAAGGCTTTGTGAATATATCCACCAGTTGACTCTTCGAGTTAACAAATTGAATCGAGATTTCTCCATTTTGAACATGATCTCTTATGAAGTGATGTCGAATCTCTATATGCTTTGCTCTTGAGTGAAGAATTGGATTTTTGGTGAGATTTATTGCACTAGTCTTTGTCGCATCTCGATTTCTCAGTGCATGAGTCTTCAATTCCAAAGTCTTGAAGTTGTTGTTTAATCCACGAATTTGCGAGCAAAGAATCGCCAAGAGCTACATACTCGCTTCGTTGTTGAGAGAGCCACAAGATTCTTTCTTGAAAACCAAGATACCGTCCTGTTTCCAAGCAACGGCACGTACTTGATGTGCTCTTTCTATCAACTCGCAACTTTGCTAGATCGGCGTCCGAATATCCCGGGAGATTAAAGTCTCCTTCTTAGGATACCGAGACCAATACTTGAAGATGAAGCAACGTATTTGATAATACGTTTCAAAGACCGAGATGAGATTCTCTAGGATCGATTGAAACCTAGCACGAGATGCAAACACTTAACAAAATATCAGGTCTAGAAACGTAAGATAGAGAAGTGAACCGATGATACTCTGTATAATTTTTGATCAACTTTCTTCCCTTCTTCATCTTTGTCTATCTTCAAGGAACAAGACATTGGTATGTCGGTCTGTTTGCACTTTTCAAGCCCAAATCTTTTGACAAGATCATTAGCATATTTTTCTTGATAAATGAAAGTTCCTTCCTTCAATTGTTTAATTTGAAGACCAAGAAAGAATGTTAACTCTCCCATCATACTCATTTCAAACTCATCCCGCATAGACTTAGAGAATTTCTTGCATAGACTTTCATTAGATGATCCAAAAATAATATCATCTACATATATTTGAACAAGTAAAAAACTTTTGTTTTCCTTTTTGATAAATAAAGTAGTATCAACTTTACCTTTAACAAAACCATTATGTATTAAAAACTTACTGAGTCTGTCGTACCACGCTTGAGGTGCTTGCTTCAAACCATACAATGCCTTTTTCAGTTTGAAGCGAGTCGGCTTCTTTGGGTCTTCAAACCGGTGGTTGTTCCACATAGACTTCCTCATGGATAAATCCATTTAGGAAGGCACTTTTGACGTCCATTTGGAATAACCTGAAATCTTTATAACAAGCAAAAGCAAGCAATAATCGAATAGCTTTTAACCTTGCTACTGGTGCGTAAGTCTCATCATAGTCTATCCCTTCTTCTTGCATGTATCCTTTGGCTACGAGTCTGGCCTTGTTTCATACGACTTTACCTTTTTCATTCATCTTGTTTCTGAACACCCATTTGGCGCCAATAACAGTTTTACCTTTTGGTTTAGGTGTCAATTCCTAGACATCATTAATGTTAAACTGTCTGAGCTCGTCTTGCATAGCTTCAATCCAGCTTTCGTCAGACAAAACTTCTTCTATGCTTTTTGGTTCTATTTCGGAGATGAGAGCTACGGCATTAGACTCTTCACGCCTTTTGGATCTGGTGCGAATTCCTTCATTAAGTTCGCCAATAATTAGATCTTTGGGATGACTGGACTTATGCTTCCAGTTGCTGATTGATTTATCTGGCTGATGATCCCTTTCTTTGTCTGAATCTTCAATAACGGTTTGATGCTGGTTTTCCTGAGTCTGTGACGCCTCTTGAGTTGAAGACTTTGGAGCAAGATCAGACTCTTCATGATGAGTCTGATTGGATTCATCTTGGGCGAGTCTTGAAATTTGACATTCATTGACTCCTCCACAGTCTGACTCTTCTTGTTATAGACTCTATATGCTTTGCTTGATGAAGAATATCCAAGGAAAATGCCTTCATCTGATCTTTCTTCAAACTTACCAACATAATCTTTTGCATTTTTCAATATGAAGCATTTGCAACCAAATACATGAAAGTATGAAACAATGGGCTTCTTACCTTTGAATAATTCATAGAGGGTTTTATTTAAAATAGGTCTTAAAAAGACTCTATTAATGATATAGCAATTTGTTGAAATAGCTTCACCCAAAATCGAGAAGAAATTTTGCTTTCGATTAAAAAGAGTTCTTCCCATTTCTTGAAGAGATCTATTCTTCCTTTCCACAACTCCATTTTGCTGAGGAGTATATGGAGAAGAGAACATATGCTTAAGGCCAGATTCATCACAGAATTTTGTAAAATCTTGATTTTCAAATTCAACACCATGATCTGTTCTTATGCTTGAAATAACACATCCCTTTTCATTTTGAACCTTTTTAGCGAATTTTTCAAAATACGAAAAAGTTTCGGATTTACTTGCTAGGAAAAATACCCAAGTAAAACGAGAGTAGTCATCCACGATTACTAAGCAATATTTCTTACCTCCAATACTCTGGGTTCTGGTTAGTCCGAAGAGATTCATATGTAGTAACTGCAGTACATGATTAGTTGAGACATGATTTATAGACTTATATGAATTCTTTTGCTTTCCCGAGGAATACAAGGAGTACACAGTCAGATCTTTTGATAAGGTAATTTGGGTAGACCACGAACAAGCTGCTTTGATGAGATTTTGGCTAATTGCTTCATATTAATATGCCCAAGCTTTCTGTGCCACAGACTTGCTTCGTCTTGAATTGAAATCAAGCATTGCGATTCTTCTAGTTTCACATCCAGGAGATAGATATTTCCATGCCTTCTACCCAAGAAAGACTGAGTAGAATCTTTACTTGGTTCCGGAACATATTCCTTCTTGAAAGAAGATCTTGAAACCAAGTATCACATAGTTGATCTTGCCGAGAAGATTGTAATTAAGTCCTTCCACTAGAGAAACATTGCTTATTGTGAGATTTCCAATTTTCACAGTTCCAAAACCCACAATTCTTCCTTTGCTATTTCCTCCAAATGAGACTTTTCCACCATTTACTTGAACAAGCTTTATAAAGCATTTTGAGTCTCTTGTCATATGTCTTGAACATCCACTGTCTAGATACCATTTTACCTTTTTCTTGATAGATACCTGCATTCAAAGAAATATCTCAAGCTTTCTTTGGTACCCACATTTTCTTGGGTCCTTTTGTGTTAGTAATATAAAAAGTACTAGCCCAAGTTCTATTAATAGGTTTCCAAACCATAGGACATTCTTTTTCAAAATGATCTCGGACTTTTGCACTTAGAACACTGAGAGCATTTCGACCTACGGGCTTTACAAAAACCTTTTGAAATGATTTTTATAAGCTTCTTTTGAAGGTCTTTGCTTAATTCTTTCTTTTACTTTAGGAAAATCAATTAAGGGAATAGTTTCTTCTGTCATACCTAAACCAGACTTATTGAAATAAGGTCTTTGCACAGAAAGAATTTTTTCAAGTTTCTCAGACCCTATTGAAAATTTCTTTGAAATATTTGATGAGTCAATTTTTAAACAAGAGTTTTCTTTCAAAAGATTTACTTCATTTTCTTTAAGAGTAGCAGCATTCATGTCTAAACATTTAACTTTTTCTTTCAAAATATTTTCCTCTTTGCTTTAAAGGCGAGTTTTCCCTTTTAAGTTCGAAATCCTTTTAGAGAGGTCTTAAGACTTAAACAAAGCTCATCAATATATTTAGAAACCTTGACAGGAATTTTGAAATTACTTACTTCAAATTATTTATCGAGTCGATTGTGCCATCGACACAAGTTGGCATATTCATCATCACTTTCTTCACACTCGTATCACTCCGGGTTTTAGCTTTGAGAGCCTTTCGAGACTTTTCAGCCTTTCCTTTCTTCTTCTTTAGAAGAGGACAGTTGGGTCCGATGTGTCCCTTTTTCTTACATTCAAAGCAAACTACATCTTTGTTTGCTTCATCATCATCAACAGTCTTGGTCTGTTGTCTTTGAAAGCCTTGTCTCTTAGAGTTGAATCTTCTTCCTTTTCTATTCAACTTTCTGAATCTTCTTATCATTAGGGCAAGCTCCTCATCGTTCATATCGTCTTCAGAATCTGTAACATCAGAATCATCATTTGATTTTAATGCAATTGATTTCTTACCTTTTGGGTCTTCGTCTGCGTTTATTCGTTCCACTTCATAAGACTGAAGGGTTCCAACCAGCTCATCGATAGACAGTGGCATGATTCTTTGTGTCTCTCTAATTGAAGTCTTTATGTGATTCCAATCCTTGGAGAGTCCACGCAGAAGCTTGTTAACCTTCATGGAATCAGAAATTGGTTGTCCTTGATTTTGAAGACCATTCACAATTTCGTAAAAACGACTAAACATGTCGGTTATTGATTCTCAGATCTCATTTTGAAAGCTTCATATTGTCCGAGAAGAATATTGATTCTTGTCTCTTTCACTCGATCAGTTCCTTCATAGGTAATATGTAACCTATCACAGACTTCTTTTGCTGTATCACAAGAAGATATTTTGTTATATCCAGTAGGTGATAAAGCACAATATAAAGAATATATTATTTTTGCATCGAGAGTTTGTCTCTTGGTTATTTCTTCCTGAGACATTCCGCTAGCTTCCACAGTTTCTTTTCCTCTTTCTGAGACAGCTGCAATTTTAGGAATGATTCCTCTTTCTACAACGTCCCATTCTAGAGGATCCTTTGATCGCAGAAAAGCTTTCATCTTGTTCTTCCATATGTTGTAATCCTTTCCATCAAAGTAGGGTGGTGCGGTATTGCTTTGCCCTTCCACCAGCCACAGGTGCTAACATACTAGCCATGGATCTTTTACTCAAGTAAAACACTTCAAATAAAGTGAGTACAGTGCTCGATACCAATTGATATAGCTAGAACGAGTACCTAGAGGGGGTGAATAGGTATACAACGATTTTTCACTTAAATTATGCAACACTAGACAATTGATGGAAATAAACAATAATCGAAAGACTGAGAGAAGGGTAAAGAGAATTGAACACAAAGATTATAGTGGTTCGGCTTTTGTTTAAGCCTACGTCCACTCTTCTGCACTGACAGCCTATTGGCTGGATTCCACTATGAACAAAGAAGTGTTACAGTGTTGATCTTCCTTGATTTAGTGGTGTAGGTGATCTACCTCACTTGCTCAAGATATCACTAAGTATAAACACTCTTTTGTGTATACAGTTTTGCTCAGAATGAATCGGCGAATATCAAGGAACTTCGGACTGGAATTCGTCTATCGAGCATGCACTAAAATAACTTGAACGACTTCCTTTTATACTCCTTTATGCCATCATACCCGTTGGCACTTACCAAAGGAATTCATCCAATCTACCCGTTGGACGGAATCAATTAAGGAGATCTTTCGAGCTATTAAAGGAACTTGACGATAACCCAATCAATCCTGTTCGCCCATACAACCAGGATCTTGGTTTCCAAGAATAGAACTTTCCAAGATTACTTCGTCAATCATCGGATCTTGAATAGAAAGAATCCGTTAGCTTAACCCACCAAGATAACTTCTCCGAGAGAATAGGACTAACTCCTTAACCAAACACCAAGGTCCTGGATAGCCTTTCGACACCGGATTAAAACTGTCAATGAGAATATCTTTAAGTCTTGAGTCTTGAGTCTTGAGTCTTGAGGTCCGACTGTCTTCAGACTCTAAACTGAAAGTCTGTAATGGTCCAGACTAGACTGAAAGAAACGTTTTGTCAGCTTCAAAATATTCTGGCAAGATTTCTCCAACAATTATCATATAAAAGCTTTGAAGTCTTATAATGATGATGAATAGACTAGTAAGGAATTTGTAGAATACTTGAGCTGGAAAGGCATGTATGGGTTAAAGGTTGTTCCTAGATCTCCTAAAGAAAATAATGTAGCTAAGAGGATGAATAAGACTATTCTAGAATGTGCGAGATGTATGAGGCTACACGTCCTGTCTTCAGCTACACTTATGGGTTATTACAGTTGATGCATCTGTTTATCTAATTAGCATGAGTCCATTTAATGTGTTGAATGGAGAAATACTACAAGAGTGATGGTCATGTAAAAAGGTTCATTATTCATATCCAAAAGTTTTTTGTTGTATTGCATATGCTCTGATTGATAGGGAGGATAAGAAGAAGCTTGATGATATGTCCTAGAAGTGATGTCTTTATGAAGAAAAGATGTACAAGGATCATCAGACAAAGTATGAGAATGCAGTAGAACCAAAATATGTTGAGTTGGACACAATGCCAGTGAAGATGATTCTAACAAATCAAGGTGCACTTCTAGGATATGTTCAAGATGAGCCTATTATCATTAAAAAGGCAGTTCAAGAGAAACGTAGTGATTTGAAGTAGAATAACAACCTTGATATACATGTCTTAAGGAGGTTTACATGTGTGAGAAAGGCAAAGGGAATCTTAGCCACGTCTTTTATAATGATTCAGGATAACTATTATGAGGCAAAGAAAGATACATTTCACATGTAGTGAGAGTGTGCTATAAAAGACGGGATGGGCTCGTTACTTCAGAATAAAACTTCATAGTTGACCAAGTTCTCCACAGGTAAAAAAGCTTTGTTAAACAAGTGGGAGTACATGATTAAGAATGAAATGGATGGTAGTATCAGAAATAAGATGAGACTTGTGGTCAAGGGCTTTTTCTAAAAAAGAAGGGATCAATTACTCTGAAATTTTTTCACCAGTATAAAAATAACATCAATCAGAGTTCTACTAAGTATAGTTACAGTGAAGGATCTTTATTTCGAGCAGTTAGACGTGAAAATAATATTTTTATAAGGTGATCTAAATAAAGAATTGTACATGGCGTAAACTAAAAATTTTGAATTCAAAGGTAAAGAGCACATGGTATGTCACTTAAAAAAACTTGTATGGCTCAAAATAAGCTCTGCAACAATGATACTTAAAGTTTGATGGTTTCACGGAAGAAAGCGGATTTACACATTATAAGAAAGCGGTATGTCATTGTGTTTATTTTCCCAAGTATGACAGTAGTGATATTATATATCTCTCTTTATATGTGGATGACATGCTGGTGGCTAGCTCCAATATGAAGAGAATTGCAGAAGTAAAGAAGATAATAGCATCGTAGCTTGCTATGAAAGATTGGGAGAACCAAAGATATCTTAGGCACAAAAATCATCAGGGATAGGAAAAATGAAAAATTATGATTGTTATAGAAGGACTATGTGAACAAGGTGTTGAAAAAAATTAATATAGATGGGGTAAAACTAGTTGCAATTCCTCTAGCGAGTTACTTCAAGCTTTCTAAGGATATGTGTCCAAGTATTTAGGCTTTGCAATATGATATGGTAGTAGTCTCATATGCATCAACAGTGAAAAGTTTGATGTATATCATGGTAAGTACGAGACCAAACATTGCACAAGGAGTGGGAGTTGTGAGTTGATATTTACATAATGTAAGTAGAGAGTATTGGAATGCAATGAATTACTCTCTTTGTTATGCCGGTACATCTTTAGAATTATAGGGTTATGTAGATGCAGATTACTAGGTGATCGAGATAGTGGTAAGAGTATCATTAAATGTCTTTTCAACTCTAGATACAACAGTGAGTTGGGTGTCTCAACAACAAAAAAATAATGGTTCTATCGACAACAAAAACAGAGTACATGGCGATGACAAAAGCCTCTAAGGAAATTATGTGATTACAAGATTACATAGAGGAGCTATATTGAAAGCAGTCAATCAGTAAACTGTGGAGTGATAGTCTAGTAAGCACAAACACTCTCCGAGACCTTCCGTGTCGTGTTCGACACGTGTCCGATACGCTCCGACACATGGTCAACGTGTGTCAGGAAAACCGACACGCGGTCAACCTTTTCCGACACGCTCCGACGGGCGAGTCGGAATTTTCGACACGTGACTCCGACACGCACGGGGTTATTTTTATAAATTTCCAAAACTTTGGGGACTAAAATAAATATATGAAAAAAAATAATAAAAGTTAAAAGTTTAGACTTCAGTCACACGACGCACGCACGGTTCTAGACTCTCTTCGGTCTTCAGTCGAACACGCCTGAGTAGTGAGCAGAGCACTCTGGTTCTCTTCTTTCGCCATGAGTGTCGCCGGAGTTGCTTTGTCGACTGCACGGCCCACCCCACTAATCGTCGACTTGCCATAGCCCCCCACGCCTCAGCCCCACCCGTCGCCACAGTCGCCTCCGACCTTACCTTCGTCTCTCGCAAGCATCGAGTCGTTGCCCCGACGGTGAGCCGTCGCCCCTGCCGCTCATAGGCGTTGCCGTGTTGCTCTTCTTCATCTGCGATTTCATCTTTTTGCTCATCTCAGGTTAGCATTTCGGATTTCTTTATAATCCGATTTGGGATTTTTCGGCAAACCCTAGAGTTAGATCGGGGAAAGAGGGATTTCTTTGGGGATCCAAAATCTTGTGGTAGAATTCTTGAGATGTGGCTTGTGCGGTGATCGTCTTGTTAGGAAAGAGGGAATTTTTTTGAACTGGGCTACTCGAGAGCTCTTCAAGATTGGAGATTTATGGGTTTTGGGTACTGTGTTTGGTGCAATTGGAGTTGGAGTGACTGTCTTGTTCCTATTTTCGCCATTTCTTGTCTGAACTCGGAATTTTTATGACGAGGGTAGTGTATTCCTTGTAGTATGATTCTTGAACTCCGTGGCTTTTGGCCTTAGCTGAAAAGGGATCAGTTTGGGACTGCATTAGAGTTTGTTTTTCTGAGTGATCCGTTGAGTTAAAATATGGGATGGTGTGTTGAAATCCCAAGTGATTCTTAATAACCACCTTTAAGTCCATTGCGTGAAGTCACCCAAAGGATTCATGTTTTGAGTGCTATCTGGTGGGCAGAGTCGGTTGGACTATGGAAACATTTTTCAGCAGAATCAAGAGTAAGGGAAATTCTGAAACAATCCAGAGATTAAAATGATTTGCTAGGCATTATAAAAATGATTTTAGAGGGGAAGAGTTCTTATTTGTTGCTCTACACCAAATAGGATTTACCCTGAGTGAACGGACTGATTTTTGTCATTGTTATGTATTGAGCGCGCTATTTTAAATAAGTCATCTATGAAGTAAGTGGCATCGAAATTGAAAACCAAAAGGGCATATCAGTTTTGCTATGATTTTTCTCTATTTGTATTTCCTTTCCACTTTTGTATTATGAATACTCATAATGACTTTGGTCGTGTATGTGATGGTTGAGAATTGATGATGGAAGTTTGGTTGCTGCTATTTGCTGCTGTTCACTGCCGTATTGTGCTGCTGTTCACTGCTATTTGCTGCTATTCGCTGTCGTATTGTGAGGTTGGCTACTGCTGTTCGCTGCTATTTGCTACTGTTGGGGTTGGCTGTTGCTGTTCGCTGCTATTTACTGCTATTCGCTGCCGTATTGTGGGGTTGGCTGCTGCTATTTGCTGCTATTCGCTGCTGTTTGTTGTTGTTCATTGCTATCTGCTGTTGTTCGCTGCTGTATTGTGGGGTTGGCTACTGCTGTTTGCTGCCATATTGTTGTATTGCTGCTATTCGCTGCTATATTACTGCTGTTCATAGCAGCTCGCTGCTATATGCTGCTGCGTCACTATTTTGCTGATGTCTACTATTGCTTACCGCTTTTCGCAACATGCTTCTGGTTGGTATTCAATTTTCCTTAATTAACTTTAACTAAGAAATCTTATAGCAATTGATAATAACATGTTTATTTATTTTTATTTTTTTTTGCAGAATGTCTTCAAGTTCGAACATGGCTAATAGTACTTCAAGCACACAACAACCTACCTCTAGCAATGAAGTTGTAAAACAACCATTATGGAGGTATGTTACTAAGTTAATTAATCATACTGATGCGGGGGAAATTTGTCTTGGAGATGCAACTTTTGTCAAAAAGATTATAAGAGTTCATACACGAGAGTGAGGGGCCATTTGATGATGATAAGTGGAAAAGGATTTGAAAAGTGCACAAAAGTAGAATGTCGCGACCTTCCCGAATTTTTTGAAGGGTGAATTACCTAAGGAAGGCTAATGGATTACTAAGTCCTAAGACTAGGTGCGGACCCTCCCAAGTCCTACAAATTGCGACTTGATATTAAGAAATTAACCCATTTAAACATGCAATTATACTCAATTTGGAGCCGTCACTAACCAATTAAGGTTGGTTAGAAACTTAAGTAAAGTATGGGAAAATACTTTACTTTTTGCGAACCAGAGATTCAATAAGTTCCGGGACATGGTTACGCTAGATTAGTCTAACGCCATTTCAGTACCTTTTATTTTAATTTCAAAAATATTTTGCAGGCAATGTTGATTAATTTTAAACCTAAGCTACTGATATGCAAATAGTGGTCATGCGGGTGCACAATCAATAAAATAACATTCAATGAAAAATGCTGATAAAAATGCATGCCCTAAACATGATTTCTAAATGACATGACATCTAATTAAATGTAATCTTAATTTAAATTTGATATGCATGAATTTTACTTTAATGATATGTGAGATGCAATTCATATGGCATAACTTAAACTATCACTATATGTATGCAATTTAATTTATATAATCCTAAATATGCATGTGTTTCATGACATGGGATGAATGACATAATAATTCTATATGCATGTTCTTTTTGTGATTTTTTTAATGATTTTTTTTTTTTTTTTACACATATGCAACCTATATTAAACAATGATGATATGAAATTGGATTAATTATGAACTAACCTATTAATTAACCAAATAAAAGACTTTTGTGTTTTCTTTTTTTTTTTATTTGAAATGACCTAGTAATTTTTATTAAAAGAAAGTAACGTAATGATGCAATGCTAATTTTTTGGCATTTTTTATATATTTTTTATATATTTTTTATATATTTTTTTAAAAGAAAATACTACATAATGAGAGTGTTAAAACATTAACTTATAACCCACTAATTAAAACGCAACATGTGATGTGCACATTTGAAATACATAACCTAAATAACATTTTTTTTTTTTTTTGGTTTTATTAAAGGAAAATCATCCTAATTCTATATGAATCTTAAAAAAACTAAAATGCGAAGCTTTAAATATGAAATGTGTATAAACCCAAATATCTAATATGATGCATGATATGTGATGAGTAAATAATAACACGCTAAAATAAAAATCCATCCATGTAAATCAATGGCATTTTAATATGAATCAAGGATGCAAAAAAATTCATGAATTTTGCCATAAAAAGTCGAAATAATCAAAAATCTAACCCGACGTCTCGCGGGTCAATATTTTTGATTATCATAACTTAATATGAAAATTTTCCTAATGATAAAATTAAATCAAAACAAATCAAGTTAGAATATATTATAAGTAGATAAAAAGAAACTATGAAACCAAATACTTAAGAATTTACCTAGTCTAACTCTCGGTAGACTTGAAGAAATGGCGAGAAAATAATGGCTAAACTGCGATGGTAGCTCGCCAAGGGTGAGAGGTTGGTGACCGGAGCGAGGTGGTCGTCGGAGCTCCGGCAAGAGCGGAACTCAACTTGGACCAACGGCGAAACAGGAGGCAGCAGGTGGTGGTGCCACGGCGGCGGGCCGTAACGGCTGCAGAATCGTCGCACGGAGGAGGAGGCGTCGGACACCGGGCGGTCGCGGACGGAGGTGATGCAGGGGCGTCAGGCACCGGGCGGAGGCGGAGCAGCGCGGGCTACTAGTGCGATCGTCGGGTAGAGGCGAAACAGGGGCGTCGTTGCTGGTGCAGTGGGTTGCTCGGAAACGCAGCGTCGATAGAAACGACGGGAGACGCGGCGACGAAACTTATAGGTGAGGTGGTGGTGCTGGGGAGGTTCGGTGGCTTCGCGGCTGCGTGGAGGCAGAGGCGTCGCGGAGGTGCACGAGCAGGCGGCTAACGCGCAAGCTATTTGCGCGGGCATCGGGGGTGGAGCGGCAAGGCGTCTGGCGGCTGGGTCGGCGAGGAGGGCTCGCGGTGGTTGCGAGCAGCAGGTCGCGGCTGGCTTCGGGGCGGCGAGCGACGCCGGGCGGGGACGTCGGGCGCGGCAGCGGTCGCGGCTGGCTTCGGGGCGGCGAGCGACGCGGGCGCGGTGGGAGTCGGGCGGCGCGGTGGTCGCGGCTGGGCGGGCGGTGAGGACGCGGGTCGTCGGGGAGTCGTGGAGGCACGGCGGAGGTTTGGCCGGGCGCGAGCGACGCTGGTCGGCGGGGCGGTCGCGAATGGCCGTGCGGAGGGGCGGCGAGCGACGCGAGTCGGCAGGAAGTCGGGCGGCGCGGTGATCGCGGGACGCCGAGACGTGCAACGGCCGTGGAGGTCCGGATGACCGGTTGAGCGGATGCGAACGGGGGAGGCCCGTGAGAAGATGAACAGTAAATTTTTTTTCTTTTTTACCTTTTTTTTCTCTCTCCCGTCACTCTCACGTCTTCTCCTCCTGCTCTCTTTTCCCTCCTCTTTCCTTATCACAAATCAGCAAAAGGGAACAAGAAAAACCCCTTTTTTTCGACTTCCCATTTCCAAAGAAACGAACCCTTTCTCCTCTCTTTTCACCTTTTTTGACTTTTCTCCTCTTCTTCGAAAAGTTTTTCCTTTTTTTCTTCCCCTAAACCGAAGCCTCGGCTTCTCTTTTATAGAAGAAAAACTTGAAATTGTTGAAGATCCGGCGATATTCACTCAACCTCTTCAACAAAGACATGGCTCCAAAAATCCGGCCGTTGAATTATTTTGAATTCAAATTTTTTTTAAAAAATTTTCCCTCAACAACCAAATGCTATATTATTATTTTCTAAAAAATTAAATAGGTGTCAACAGTTGCCCCTCTTTGAAGGGAAGCTCGTAGAGGTTTCCTTCAAAGATAAATGACACCTAAATTTAGACTATGCAGAATGAATGCAAAATGAATATGAAATGCATATGCAAATGTCAATTGTAATGACTTTTTTTTAAATGGACTCAAATAAATGCAAGGTCATGCAATAAATAATGCAATGATTTGGTCAAGAACATATATTTCAATGTGTCCATGCTCAATGAAATGCAAATGCAAAGAAGAACACGCACCTGTCATACTTATCTGGAGATCCATAAAAGTATTATTAAGTGTGAAATGACTCCTATGAGACCTGACAAACATCTGGAAATCTCTTCAGATAATTGAAAGGCTCAAAGTCTTTAAATATCTGGAACTCTCATTAGACCCCAAGCACCTGGAAATTGCATCAAGTACTTAAAATTTCAAAAATCTGATTTTTATGTCAGACATTTGAAAGCATTTACTGAACATTTGGAAATCACATCAGATATTTGAAAAGACAAACACTTGGAAATCACATCAAGCATTTAAATGTTCAAATTTCTTGAATTCATGCTAGACATTTGAAAATATTTAATAAACATCTGGAAATCACCTCAGACGTTTGGAAGGACAAACACTTGGAAGTCTCATCAAGCATTTAAGGGTTCAAATATCTGGAGTTCACATTAGACATTTGAAAATATTTTACTAAACATCTGGAAATCACATCAGATGTTTGAAAAGACAAACACTTGGAAATCACATCAAGCATTTAAGTTTCAAATATTTGGAACTCAAACTAGACATTTGAAAAAGATTTTATAAATGGTACTTGGAATTCTCATCAAGCACCAAGATAAATGAACAAACTCGGGGCTTCAAAGACAAATCTTTTGGTCTTTGAGAAAAAATTCATTTCATTCTTTTTATAAAAGAAAGTCCATACATGATGGCTTTTTCAAACTTCCACTAGGAAAAATTATCAAGAAGATTTTCACTAAGCTGTGAATCTCTTGAACATGCTAAACGAGACACTTTTGGTGTGAAAAAGGCTTTTTCACTCGCTCTCATTTAGGAGGGGTTATTTGTCCCGACCATTGATGCGGGAATATATCACTCAATCTTATCATCATCTTGTGACAAGAGTTCGAATTTTCTTGCAATCGCACGACCTTACCAATCGAGAGGTCTTTAACAAGGATTGTAATGTGGGTTTGGTCAATGGCTTAACAAATGGATTCTTTAAGTCAAAGCAATTGAAAGAACATTTCAGTAATCATCTTCGGGTTTACAAGTCAAGAACCTTGCAAAATGAGAAAGAAATAATCTTGCTCGCACTTCTTCGAGCAATGCTCAAAACATGTGAACTCCTATGTTAATTTAAGTGTCATAATCTGAAGAGACTTTGTAAGGGACGTAACATAGGCTGGGTTCATGGGTTTGAGAAACGAAAGGATCGTTAGGCTCAAAGATGTGTGTAATGGGTAAGAGTTGGTGATCATCTTGACATTACCACCAATTTTCTTCGCCACGGATTGTCTTCTTGACAAATTTCTTTATTGGCTCAAGAGTTTATCACCGATGCCAATGACTATTCAACTGGAGATCTTTTCTCAACATTTTTTTTTTAAAAAAAAAAAAAATCATTTTCTTTGATGATAGGCATCGATCAGGCACACTGCTCTTTTTTGATGCCCCCCAATTCATCAGTCATTTCTCTCTTCTTTTCACGGGCATTGGCCTTGCTTTTACCAGGCACACTGCTTTTTCTTGCCCCTTATTTTTTTGCATTTATTTTCTCTGGACTCACACAATTATCTTTCATCAGCATTTTAGACCATGCTATTCGAATGATTGTCTTTCATCTTGCCCCAGTGTGGGGGATGATCACCAACTAGGTTTGACATGAAATGAATTCATAGGCTCAAGTGGGCTATGCAAAGGATATAAGTGTGTAGGATAGTGAAAGAAATGCTCTTCGTCATCCTAAGGCACTTAAATTACCATATGAATTCAATGTAATAGCATGACTTGAAGATTGATGCAAGTAAAAGCAAGAAAATTTCAATCCATTTTCCTTCTCCTTCAATGTCAACTTACCTCCATTTGCCCCGATGTGGGGTGGTTCTTGACAGGGGTAGTATGAAAGAAATTCTTCAAGTATTTGGGCTCAAAGAGGGGTTAAACAAGGGTTCATTGATAGAGAAATGAACTGCCCCTCGTCATTTTAGTTGTCATACTTTTCGCAAGAAAACTCTTCACCTTGAAGTACAAGACATTTTCATACTCACCTCACAATGTATAAACAAGGGACTGTGTATGGGATAAGGCTTGCCTTTCACACCTCATTTAGCATGTTCAAGTAATTCGACATCTTTCACTGAATTATCCATTTTGATAAATTTCAAGTGGAATTGACAAATTGCATAATATCATGTGAAAGCATTCTATAATGACAAAAAGCCATGCTCCATCAAATCATAAAGTCAAAGCGTTAAGTGTCTATGTCTTGCCCTCTTTGCAAAGGAGCTCATAGAGGCTCCTTGCAAAGATAAAAGACATCGTTGCTCATATCCATTCTTTGCCCCTGCAAAAATAAAATATGCAACATTATACACTAGAGATTTGATCAACTTTGAGTGAGGAAAATGTTTTTACTAGCCCTTTTATTCATGGATAGTATTTCTTTACAAAGCATCGAATTTACAGGATTTGTGAATTCACGCCCATCCATTTCTGCCAAGATTAAAGCACCTCCAGGAAGTACTTTCTTCACGATGTATGGCCCACTATAATTTGGAGTGAACTTGCCACGAGGATCAAGGTTAATTGGTAGCATCTTGTGTAACACCAAATCATGGACTTTGAAACGCCTTGGGCAAACCTTCCGATTAAAGGACTTGGCCACCCGCTGTTGATAACATTGACCATGACATATGGCCTTCAATCGTTTTTCATCAATCAAATTGAGTTGGTCATGCCTTTGTTGTGTCCATTCAGCTTCCGTCGCCTTAGATCGAGACAATACTCTTAGAGAAGGGATTTCTACTTCAACTAGGACTCGCTTCCATGCCATACACCAAAGAAAAAGGAGTTGCCCCAATAGAGGTGCGCATTGAAGTCCTATACGCCATCAGAGCGTAAGGAAGCCGCTCATGCCAGTCACGATAATTATCAGCTGTCTTTGCCAGAATTTTCTTGATGTTCTTATTCGCTGCTTCAACCGCACCATTCATCTGAGGACGATAGGGCGATGAATTCAAATGACGAATTTTGAACTCCTTGAACAAATCATTGACAAGTTTGTTGTTTAGGTTTGTCCCGTTATCTGTGATGATGGCTTCAGGCACGCCATAACGGGCAATAATATCCCGTCGCACAAATTTCACGACATTCTTTGTGGTGACAACTGCATAGGATGCTGCCTCTATCCATTTTGTGAAATAATCGATAGCGACAAGGATGAAACGATGACCGTTCGAGGCTTTCGGATTAATCGGGCGATTACATCGATGCCCCACATCGAAAAGGGCCATGATTCGACGGTTGATGCAGCTCATTTGGAGGGACATTTATCTTGTCTCCATAAATCGACAACGGTGACAACTCCGGACATGTTGAATGCATCCGCTCCAAGGTCGGCGAAGTAACCTAGTCTCATAATCTTCTTTGCTAACATGTGGCCGCTCATGTGAGGACCACACACTCCTTCATGTATTTCTTCCATCAACCGAGTGGCTTCCTTAAGCGTTGACACATCTAAGTAGGATGGAGTCGAATGATCGTTTGTATAATGTATCCCCACTAATAAAGAATTTGGAGGCAAGCTTCATGAGATGCTTTCGATCAATTGGATTGCTACCTTCTGGGAACTCTTGCTTTTGAATATAGGTCATGATGTCATGGTACCATGGTTTTCCATCCGGTTCTTCTATCACTACCATGCAATAAATTGGCTTCGGCAAAAACCTCTATTTTAGAGGCTCAACCTCTAATCCATCAGTGACTTGCAAAGATAGAAGACAATGTTGCAAGTGCATCTCGCAAATTGATTATGAGACCTTGGCAAGTACTCGAATGAAACTTCCTCGAACTTTTCTACCAGATCTTCTAAATACTTGTGGTATGGGAGCAACTTGGCCTCCTTGGTCTTCCATTCACCTACGGTCTGCATTATGATTAGTGTGGAGTCTCCGAACACTTTTAACTTGGCCACACCTATCCCAATTGCGGCCTGAAGCTCGAGGATGCAAGCTTCATACTCAGCCACATTGTTAGTGCTTGGGAATATTAATTTTGCAACCACCGGATAGTGTTGTCCATCTGGGGATATTAGAATTGCTCCAGTACCAGAACTAGACAAGTTTACAGCTCCATCAAAGAACATCTTCCACAAGTCTTCATTTACGTTCAAGACACGGTCATCAAGGAAACTATCATCATCATTAGGGATTCCTGAATTCTCGGCCAATAGGTCAGCGATCACTCGTCCCTTAACCGACTTTTGTGGCATGAATTGCACATCAAATTCGGAAATTAAAATTTTCCATTTGGCCAACTTACCCACCAAAGCGGGTCGATCAAGTAAGTACTTGATGGGGTCGTTCTCAGTCACGAGGAAAGTCTGGTGATGCAATGTGTATTGTCGCAATCTATGCAATACCCACACCAAAGCCACACAAGTCTTTTCGACCTCAGGATACTTCAGCTCTGATACAGTGAACTTCTTACTCAAGTAATAAATGGCTCGTTCTTTTCTGTCAACGGGACTTTCTTGAGCCAACATTGCACCTAGTGACTCACTATGAATGGTGAGGTAGAGAATTAAAGGATGCCCCGGTAATGGCGGGACAAGCATTGGTGGATTCATCAAGTAACACTTCAACTTGTCAAACGCTTCTAGACATTCATCATCCCAGTTGACTCGTGCATTCTTCTTTAAGAGCTTGAAGAACGGCTTGGCGGTTTCAGAAAGTTGGGAAATGAATCGAGCAATGTAATTCAACCTCCCTAAAAGGCTCCGGACTTGTTTCACCGTTGACGGAGGTTGCAGCTCACAAATGGCCTTAGCTTTAGCTGGGTCGATTTCAATCCCTTTACTGCTCACGATGAATCCGAGTAATTTACCGGATGTTGCTCCGAATATGCACTTAGCAGGATTTAGACGAAGCTTGAACCCACGGAGCCGATCAAACAGCTTCTTCAAGGTCTCGATGTGGCTTTTTCCAGGTCGAGTCTTTGCAATCATATCATCAACATAGACCTCAATTTCTTGATGCATCATGTCATGAAACTTGAGTGCTATCATGGCTCGCCGTAAGTTGCCCCAAAGCATTTTTTAGTCCGAAGGGCATAACCTTATAATGAAAGGTTCCCCATGGGGTGATAAAGGCAGTCTTTTCCTTGTCTTCCTCCTTCATCCTTATCGATTGTATCCGGAAAAACCATCCATAAATGAGAATAGTTCAAAACCAGCGGTACTATCCACAAGGACGTCTATGTGTCGTAATGGAAAATCATCTTTCGGACTAGCCTTGTTCAGATCCCGATAATCAACACAAACTCGAACCCGACCGTCCTTCTTCATTACTGGAACAATATTGGCCACCCATTCAGGGTATTGTGATACTTCAATGAATCCCACCTTCAATAGCTTCATCACTTCCTCCTCTATCTTCTTTGAGAGCTCAGGCTTAGTTCTTCGTAACCTTTGCTTCTTAGGTGGCACGTCCGGATTAGTAGGTAAGCAATGCTCCACAATTGACGGGTCTAAACCAGGCATATCAACATAGGTCCATGCAAAGATATCCTGATATTCCTTCAGTAGCTGAATTAGGTGCTCGGCCTCATCTTTGGGGAGATTTGCCCCAATTTTCACCTCTCTGGCTTCTTCAGTGTCACCTAAATTAATGGTGACGGTCTGTTCGGACGTGAGAGCCTTGGCTTTTTCATGTTATTCCCAGCTACGTTGCACCTCAATCGAGTCTTCAGAATTACCATTATCAATGCTTATTGCATTGGATTGGATCATTCCCACACCTTTGCATGTTATATGATCGTCCCTAAAACATAAAGTAGATGGATTAGAAAGACAAACAGAGTAACCTAGATTTTTTGAAATTCTTTGGCAAAAACCATTTTTTTTAAAAAAAATATTTTGACATGAGGAAGCATGATGAAGCCCAGGCCTCAGAATTCTCCTTGGATTTTTCTTTTCTTTTATTGGCTGGATATCATCACCGGGCTAGTTTGGTGTACCTCAACATGCCCTCAAAAACATGAAAATTTCCATGTATTTTATTGGATGAAAAGCGAATTACATTATTGAAATGATAGAAACCCTAGGAATGGAAATGTAAATACGAAAAGCAATAAAAAAAATAAAAAAAACTCCTGTGCAAAGGAGTGTGCTAATAATTAAAATTCTCCTACTCTCGAACTTCGTCGATGGCAAACACTAAGTTCTCTTTGAACAATTCGGCCATTCCTCCGAGTGTGTCGTCTTTTCCAGTGGATCGAATGGTGTCTGCGACTGGCTTGCCTGTCTCTCCCCATCCGACAGGAATAACATCAACGTCAGCACCTGGAGGCTTGGAGTATTGAACACAGGTACCGATCACCCCCTCTTCTTCATGCATCATCTTCGCAGGCCCAGGGAATGTGGACCTAATATGGGGTACAATGAAGCCAATTTGTCCCCGTCCTCTTCCTCTTCCTCTTCCTCTACCGGATCGTCCACCTCTACCACGATAGCCCAATCCAGTAGTATATGAATTCCGCCCGGCCTCAATTGGTTGGCGAGTGCCCTGACCATGCCGGCCTAAACCATTACCTGGAACAAAACCACTCCCGACCATGGTTTTGCCTACCATGATTGCCGACTTTGATAACTTTGGAGCGGGTAGGGTAGTGCCTTGAGAGACATGAATGGTCGAAACCAACTCAAATGATTGAAAACTGGATTCTTCTTTACAATCTGGTTCAATATAAGGGATAGCCGTCTCATGATAAATCTTGAACTCATCCTCTCCTCGAACGGTAATAAGCTTCCCTTCCGTCACAAACTTCACTTTCGATGAAGACTTGAAGAAACAGCCCCGCCGCATGAAGCCATGGACGACCTAACAAAAAGTTGAAGGCTGTAGGTATGTCCAAGACCTGAAAAACTGCATTAAATACCACTGGCCCTATTTGCAAGTCCAAATCAACTTCCCCAACTGCTTCTTTTTTGGTTCCATCAAATGCTCGAACAGAGGTTTTAGCCGTGCGAATTTTCCCCAAATCATACCCAAGACGTTTTAGAGTTGCAAGAGGGCATATGTTTAAAGCCGATCCATTATCAATAAGCACACGGGACACCAAGGTATTTCGACACTTGGCTGAGATATAAAGGGCTTTGCCATGTTCTCTTCCTTCCTCTGGGATTCATCATCTGAGAAGGTAATTTGGTTGTTTAACTAAATGGCCCCCATGAATTCCCCTAACTTCTCAGGTTCAATGGACTCTGGGATATGTACTTCGTTAAGGACTTTCATCAAGGCCTTTTGATGTTTCTCCGATGTCAACAGTAACTCTAATATGGAGACTTGTGCCGGCATTTTACGAAGTTGGTCCACTACGCTATACTCACTTGCCTTAATTACAGCTAAGAATTCTTTAGCCTCCTCATCAGTGACTGGCTTAACGGGTTGTGAGTTGGCCTGAGCGTAAGTGCGTCCCGATCGAGTGACCACATCTATCTCCGCATCATAACACCATGGTACCGCCTTATTATTCGCGTAAGCATAGGGTTGTGTAACATCAAGAATCAATTCTTCATCATCCAATGGTGGCACATCGTTGATAATTAATCCATCTTCATCCGACGCATCTTCCAACGGTGGCATGTCAAAAGCTAGGGGATCGTTAGCTCCAATGTTTAAACCAGTAAAGTCATCCTCAAAATCAGAAAACTCCTCTTCCAGATCAATAATGATTGGAGTGATAGTCGAAACGGTGTCAACAGGATCTGCATAGACAATCATTCACTTCTTGGACATTGCTTTAACTCTTTGCACCTTTTGAGACATGGTAGGCTCTTCTACATCTGAGTAGTATCCAGCTCGAACTAAACCATTATAAACATCGTCCACATGTACTCTCAAGCTCCTCTTTCGCCTAGCATCAAAACTGAAAATGGCGTTCACAGCTCCTGGATGATCAGGGAGTGGATTATTCTGGATGTTCAGCTGCGCATCACGGAATGAGACCACCTTAGCATCCAACAGATTCTGGATTTTGTGTCGCAGTGTATAGCAATCGTCAACAGAATGCCCCATCTCCCCATATGGTAAGTACATGTCTTGGAAGGATCATAGTTGGGGAAACGCTCGGGATTAGGTCGCTTAGGCTCCTTAGCGAGTAATCCTTTCTTCTGAAGGGTTGGCAAGATCTTTAACAATGGCTTAGGAAGAGGCGTAAATTGACGCCCTGGAAGAGTTCTTCGCTGGCCAAAGAATGGTCGTGCTCCTCCCCGATGAGTGTTCAAGATGGGGCGAGGGGGTTGAACATATGCTGCATTAACTTCCGCTACAGGCTCCTTATCCTTCTTGACTGAGACTCTCATGTACGAGCTGGTTTGATCAGATGCCCATCCATCACGTAATGCTACTTCAATTCGCTCGCCAACAGGGATTAGCTGATTGAACGACTCAGCAGTCGATCCTAACATCCGATTTCGATATTCAGGCGGGAGTGTCTTCATGAACAAATCCATCAACTCTTTTTCTGTCGGCTCAGGAGTAACGAGCAGCTACGGTTCTCCATCTCGTGACATATGCCTTGAAAGATTCCGTCCTCTTCTTCTCAGTGCGAAGTAAATCTTCTCGAGATGGAGTGACGTCAATATTATACTTATATTGCTTGAAGAAGGCATCAGTCAAATCCTCCCAAGTCTCCAGCAGATTAATCTTCTTCATGATGTACCACTGCAATGCCGGTCCTGTCAGGCTCGCTTGAAATTGTTGAATCATCAAGGGGATGTTATCAACATATTGGGTCATCCTGACCACATACGTCTGCAAGTGGATCTTCGGGCAAGAAGTGCCATCATACTTTTCAAAGTCCGGCATTTTGAACTTCTTTGGCATTTTGACTTTTGCATAGTGGGACAAATCGGTTGGGCCTTGGATAAAGGAACCCTGCAGCTGTTTGAGTTTCTCTTCGATTTTTGCCATGCGTTTTTCCTGTTCTGTTTTCGGTATAGCCGAGTGTATCACTTGTACCTCCTCATCAACAACAATTTGAGGCACGTCAGTAATTTTCTCCCTGGAAGCATCATTAGAGGTCGATGTCCCAATTGCAGATGTATTATTGCCTTTATCTCTCGGATCAGCCACAGGAGCATGTTGTGGTAACACCACTTCAACTTGTGGAGCTAGTGGGGCAGTGTTTGCTTGGAAAGAATCGATTTGTTTAGAGAGCTGCTCAAGAACATTTAGGACTTGCTTCATCTCCGATTCGAGGGCAGCGATGCGAGTTTGTTCAGCAACACGTGTTTATTTGGTGTTATCAGCCATTGTTGCTCTGGAATGAGTATGGATTGGTGATCTTAGGTTAGCCGTGTTGTCACCTGTCAATGTAAAATAATACAGTAAGTATCATAACAAATGAGATTGGTCCATGACAACGGTCAATCGCTTATTTTATTAAGTGAAATCAAATTCCAAAGACATCAACTTAAAATGCTAGCATAACTCCCTAGGAAATTCCTAAAACATCAATCTAAGAAATTGAAATAACATCATAAAGCCAGAATTAAACTCCTAAATCTAGTGACTCTTTTCTATATACAATTGGGAAATCACAGTCTTTCGAAGCTTCTTGTTCTGTCGAACCAACTCGAAATACGAGCTTCTTTCCTCTCCACCGTTTCTTCAAGATTTTCAATTTGTGCTTTACGAGTGGACTTCATGGTCACTTCGGGTATCACGGGAAGTAGAGCTTGAGGGATCTCATGATGGTGGATATAATAATCCGAGGCATGAAAAATCATCTCATTTCCTTTCAATCTTCTAGGCACCACAATCTTTTCCGGATGGCATTCCTTCCATGCATTTTCAAGACGCTCGATCTCATCGAGGTATTTGTGATCCTTGCGCACGAAGCGGGCTTGAAACAGATCCACTCGGAGAGGAGGTGGGATATTTTGGAGCACTCGATACTGGCGGGCCACTCTATAAGGATAGTAAGATGTTGCACCAGTAATTCCCATCAGTGGAATTGGATTATCTGTCTTGTGAGAGAAACGAGCCACGCTAACATGGAACCATTTAGCATACCATAGGAAGCCCTCGAGATCTGGATTTTTAAGAAAAGTCACCCAATCGGAAAATGATTTTCCGGTATACTTTTTCTCTAAGATTGAAAATCTCTTTATTGGGTAACTAGAATCATCAATTTCACCTCGACGCATGAAATGACCAAACTCCTTCATGTGAGAAAGAAACCAAATCTGTAAAAGATCGGGAGAGGCATTCATGATTTTTCTCCATTTTGTTTAAAACGGTTGAGGGACAAAAATGTCTCAGCTAAAATCATGTTTATAAAGTTCATGCCGGCGCATGCTTGTCTCGACCACCCATGCAATCGAGGGATCAATAGCATTTTTCGATGAGGAAATATTATAAGTCCAAAGAATGCTAAAATGAAAATCCTACCCTTTTGGCGCATTGAAGATTGATTTAAAAAATGATTAGCCAAAAAGGAGAAAGGGCATGCATTACAATTAGCTTTCAAAACTTTTTAACCTCATCGGTTTTAATTCTTAGAAATTGAGATAAAATTGATGTGGGTTCCATACCAAGAGGTGGCCTAACAAGTTCAGTCTCGAGGGGCATTCCTATGATGACGCTATACTCTTCCAATGTTGGAGTTAGCTCATTCTTACCAAAGATACATGTAGCCGTCTCGGGACACCAAAAGTGCGATACAGCTTGCAAAACACCACTGTGGACTCCGATATCCAAAAGGGGGATGAGCCGTCCTAGTATCGACTCCACATAATCTTGACCTTCTTTACTTAAATTGTTCCACCATCCTCTGAGCTCAATCTTGGGAGTTGGAATGAATTGAACATCGGATCTGCCCATTGCATACAGATTAAAACCTAACGATTGACCTTTTGTCATGAACCAAAAGAATGTGCAATAAAGCAAATAGATTGCATAGTATAAGGTAGGAATACTTACTTCACAGAGAAAAATGGCAACCACATAGACAGACGCATGAAATGTGGGGTTCGATTTCTATCTAGATGGCTTAACAAAATGGAGCTAAGAGGATGATCTAACCGTTGCAGTCTCGCATTAACGTATCAGGTCCCCCTAACTCCGGTTCAGTCGAATGGAATGTCTAATAATCATGCAGTCTCGCGGATATGGACAAACACATTCGACACCATGAAGAACTTTCGGGGAAGAGAAGGTCAACCTCTATATAGCGGTCTCGCTTTAGAGGAAGTATCCTTCTCAACACCATCCTAAAAATCCTATCGCAGCCCAGGTCCGGCAGCAGGTCGTGTGTGCTATAGTGTAGTGCTAAAAACAATAAAACATGCATGACAGTTTAATTGCAAGCAACACTTCTATAGTTTAAACTCAACCATTCATCCTTAACTCCAACCTGCAAAACAAGGGTTAGCAAAGACTACTCCCCTTATACCTCCCATCTGCAAAAACATTTAATACTATGTTAGGAGCGTACCTTATTTCCATGCTGCCAAACAAAATATTTTAAAAAAGAAACAGGCCTATGTCCACTATGAGTTTTAACTCTGTCCCCAGTGGAGTCGCCAAGCTGTCGCGACCTTCCCGAATTTTTTGAAGGGTGAATTACCTAAGGAAGGCTAATGGATTACTAAGTCCTAAGACTTGGCGCGGACCCTCCCAAGTCCTACCAATCACGACTTGATACTAATGAATTAACCCATTTAATCATGCAATTATACTCAATTTGGAGCCGCCACTAACCAATTAGGGTTGGTTAGAAACCCAAGTAAAGCATGGGAGAATACTTTACTTTTGCGAACCAGAGATTCAATAAGTCCGGGGACATGGTTACGCTAGAAAAATCTAACGCCCTTTCGGTACCTTTTATTTTAATTTCAAAAATACTTTGCAGGCAATGTTGATTAATTTTAAACCTAAGCTACTGACATGCAAATAGTGGTCATGCGGATGCACAATCAATAAAATAACATTCAATGAAAAATGCTAATAAAAATGCATGCCCTAAACATGATTTCTAAATGACATGACATCTAATTAAATGTAATCTTAATTTAAATTTGATATGCATGAATTTTACTTTAATGATATGTGAGATGCAATTCATATGGCATAACTTAAACTATCACTATATGTATGCAATTTAATTTATATAATCCTAAATATGCATGTGTTTCATGACATGGGATGAATGACATAATAATTCTATATGCATGTTCTTTTTGTGATTTTTTTTTTAATTATTTTTTTTTACACATATGCAACCTATATTAAACAATGATGATATGAAATTGGATTAATTATGAACTAACCTATTAATTAACCAAATAAAAGACTTTTGTTTTTCTTTTTTTTTTATTTGAAATGACCTAGTAATTTTTATTAAAAGAAAGTAACGTAATGATGCAATGCTAATTTTTTGGCATTTTTTATATATTTTTTATATTTTTTTAAAAAAAGAAAATACTACATAATGAGAGTGTTAAAACATTAACTTATAACCCACTAATTAAAACGCAACATGTGATGTGCACATTATGAAATCTATAACCTAAATTATTTTTTTTTTTTTTTTTTGGTTTTATTAAAGGAAAATCAACCTAATTCTACATGAATCTTAAAAAAACTAAAATGCGAAGCTTTAAATATGAAATGTGTATAAACCCAAATATCTAATATGATGCATGATATGTGATGAGTAAATAATAACACGCTAAAATAAAAATCCATCCATGTAAATCAATGGCATTTTAATATGAATCAAGGATGCAAAAAAATTCATGAATTTCGCCATAAAAAGTCGAAATAATCAAAAATCTAACCCGACGTCTCGCGGGTCAATATTTTTGATTATCATAACTTAATATGACAAATTTCATAATGATAAAATTAAATCAAAACAAATCAAGTTAGAATATATTATAAGTAAATAAAAAAGAAGTGGCTGAACTGCGATGGTGGCTCGCCAAGGGTGAGAGGTCCAGTGATCGGAGGCGAGGTGGTCGTCGGAGCTCCGGCAAGAGCGGAACTCAACCGGACCAGCGGTGAAACGGGGGAGGCAACAGGTGGTGGTGCCACGGCAGCGGGCACGAACGGCTGCAGAATCGTCGCACGGAGGAGGAGGCGTCGGACACCGGGCGGTCGCGGACGGAGGTGATGCGGGGCGTCGAGGCACCGGGCGGAGGCGGAGCGGCGCGGGCTGCGGGTGCGATCGTCGGGCGGAGGCGAAACAGGGCGTCGTTGCTGGTGCAGTGGGTTGCTCGGAACGCAGCGTCGCGAAACGACGGGAGACGCGGTGACGAAACTTATAGGTGAGGCGATGGTGCCGGGAGGTTCGGTGGCTTCGCGGCTGCGTGGAGGCAGAGGCGTCGCGGAGGTGCACGAGCAGGCGGCTAACGCGCAAGCTACTGGCGCGGGCGTCGGGGGTGGAGCGGCGAGGCGTCTGGCGGCTGGGTCGGCGAGGAGGGCTCGCGGTGGTTGCGGCGCGCAGGTCGCGGCTGGCCGGGCGACGAGCGACGCGCTGGTCGGCGGGACGTCGGGCGGCGCGCGGCGGTCGCGGCTGGCCGGGCGGCGAGCGACGCGAGTCGTCGAGTCGGAGTCGGGCGGCGCGGTGGTCGCGGCTGGCTTCGGGGCGGCGAGCGACGCGGGTCGGCGGGGCGGTCGCGAATGGCTTCGGGGCGGCGAGCGACGCGAGTCGGCAGGAAGTCGGGCGGCGCGGTGATCGCGGGACGCTGAGACGTGCAGCGGCGGAGGTCCGGATGACCGGTTGAGCGGATGCGAACGGGGGAGGCTCCGGAGAAGATGAACAGTAAATTTTTTTCTCTTTTTTTACCTTTTCTCTCTCTCTGTCACTCTCACGTCTTCTCCTCCTGCTCTCTTTTCCCTCGGACCTCTTTTCCTTACGCCACAAATCAGCAAAAGGGAACAAGAAAACTCCCCTTTTTCGACTTCCCATTTCCAAAGAAACGAACCCTTTCTCTCCTCTCTTTTCACCTTTTTTGACTGTTTGTCCTCTTCTTCAGTTTTTCCTTTTTTCTTCGACCCCTAAACTGAAGCCTCGGCTTCTCTTTTATAGAAGAAAAACTTGAAATTGTTGAAGATCCGGTGATATTCACTCAACCTCTTCAACAAAGACATGGCTCCAAAAATCCGGCCGTTGAATTATTTTGAATTCAATTTTTTTTTTTTTTAAATTTCCCTCAACAACCAAATGCTATATTATTATTTTCTAAAAAATTAAATAGGTGTCAACATAGAAAAAAAAGAAGATCTTTTGGAGGTGGAAAAATTAGAAAAAGAGGTCAATACTCAATTAATGACTATAGCAACTAAAAATGTAACCTTTGCCTCTTGCTAGTTATTTATTTAGTGGTGGTGGTGGTGACGGAATGGATTTATCATTAAACAATAAAAAAAGGAAAGGTGGAAGTGGGAGTAGAAAATCACTTGAAAATGCATTTAATATGACTCAACGGAACGCTTAGATTGTGAGATTGCTAGGATGTTTTATTCAGTGAGCTTGCCGTTTAACCTAGCAAGAAATCCTTATTTTCAATCCGCTTTCACTTATGCCGCTAATCATAATATTGCGGGTTATGTACCACCGAAATATAATTTGTTGAGGACCACTTGTTGCAAAAAGAGAAGGCAAATATTGATAGATTATGTACACCTATCAAAATCATGTGGAAGGAGAAGGGTGTAAGTATTGTGAGTGATGGATGGAGCGACTCATAAAGAAGACCGCTTATTAATTTCATGGCTGTATCGGATGGAGAACCGATGTTTATAAAATCGGTTGATTGCTCGAGTGAAACAAAAGATATGCATTTCATTTTTAACTTGCTGAAAGGAGTTATCAATGAAATTGGGCATGAGAATATGGTCCAAGTAATTATGGATAATACTTCAAATTGTAAGGGTGCGAGACAACTCATTGAGCAAGAATTTCCATACATTATGTGGACGCCTTATGTGGTGCACACTCTTAATCTAGCTTTGAAGAACATTTGTACTGTGAAAAATATGGAGAGCAATCAAATAGTTTATGATGAATGTAGTTGGATTTTAGATATTGTTAAGGAAGTTATGCAAATCAAACATTTCATCATAAACCATTCTATGAGATTAGCAATATATCATGAGTTTGTTAGCTTGAAGTTGCTTTCTGTAGCGAATACACGTTTTGCTTCGATGATTGTGATGCTTAGGAGATTCACGTTGATAAAAAGTGGTCGTCAAAGCATGGTGATTTGTGACAAATGGAATATCTATCGAGATGTTAATCAAGAGAAAAGCTAAGTTTGTCAAGAAGAAGGTGTTTGATGATTTTTGGTGGGATTTGATTGATTATATACTTTCATTCATGGCTCCTATTTATGATATGCTTAGAGTTTGTGACACCGATAAGCCTTGTCTTCACTTAGTTTATGATATGTGGGGTTCGATGATCGAAAAAGTGAAGAAAGCTATATATGCACATGAAGTGAAGAGGCTAGATGAGAAATCCACATTTTATGAGGTGATTCATACAATTTTTGTTGATCGTTGGACAAAGAACAACACTCCACTTCATTGCTTAGCACATGTCTTAAATCCCAGGTAAGTTCTAAAATTATATGAGATTATTACTTTAGTAGTTATTCTTTCTTTAACATGATAATATAATACTCATCTTATTTATTATTGTTTTCTAATTTTATTTTATTTTATTTTATTAAATAAAGGTACTATAGTGATCAATGGCTTGATAAAGATCCTACTCGAATTTCTCCATATAAGAATAAGGAGATCAACCAAGAAAGATTGAAATGCTTCAAGAAATACTTTCTTAATTTGGATGAGCGCAACAAGGTGAATTTGGAGTATGTGGATTTTGCGAGTAAACATGGGGATTTTAGAGATTTTGATTTCATTCAAAATCGATATTCTATGGATCCTAAGGCTTGGTGGGTTAATCATGGTGCATGTGCACCGATACTTCAAAGCATAGCCTTAAAGCTTCTTGTACAACATTTTTCTTCATCATGTGCTGAGAGAAATTAAAGTACTTACTCATTTGTGAATTCGGTGAGAAGAAATAAGATGACCCAAAAACGTACAAAAGATTTGGTTTTTATTCATAGCAATCTTCGTCTTCTATCAAGAAAAAGTCCATAATATGCAGAAGGAGAGACTAAGATGTGGGATATTGGCGGAGATGCATTTGACTCGTTTGAAGATGTTAGGGTGCTTGAAGTTGCAAATCTTTCACTTGATGAGCCGGAGATGGAGTCTGTTTTTTTTTTTTTTTTTTTTCAAAAGAAGTGGATAATGTGGATGAATGACTTTTTGTTATATTACTTGATGGAATGTTGATTTTTTTTTTTTTTTTTTTTTGCTTATTGTTAAATTTTAAATTTAATAGTGGAATGTGGATTTCTAGTTTTTTCCTTTAAGTTTTATGGATTATTACAATGAAATGTAGTTGAATTTGTCAAATTAAAAAAATGAATGATATTAACAAATATATGATTAATGTTTTTATTATATATTAATTCTAGGCTCTTTTTATTATTACTATTTAGTTATTTATGCATTTATATATGAAAATATTTATTTAATATTTAACGTGTCGAACGTGTCGAAATTCTCTACTTTTTGAGAAATGACGTGTAGGGTGTTGCATCGTGTCGTGTCACGTGTCGCGTGTCGGTGCTACCTAGGTGATAGTCAAAGCATAGTACACTTAGAAAAAAATGCAGCTTTTCACTTAAAGACTAGACATATCGAGAAGCATTATCATTTCATCAGGTCAACATTAAAAGATAATGAGTTAAAGCTACAAAAGATTGACGGCTCAAAGAATCCAACATGTTTACCAAGGTAGTGGAGTTCTATATTACTATTATTAGTTTTACTCCATGTTAATTGATAAGAAGTATCATAGAGACACAAATTTCAGTTATTAGTTTTTGAAGTAGATGGATACAAAGTTGCTTAGTGCATTAAGTGTATTTGTCTTCAAGTGGGAGATTGTTGGCAAATGAAGCCAAATCTTTTTAGGGGCTTCTTTTGTCTTTTCTACGAATTTTGCTTTCAATTTAAAATCTACGCTTAATACTAGCGATGCTAGATTTGAGTTGTCAAGGGGCTGAGATAGAAAATAGAGAGAAAAGAAAAAAAGAGAAGAAAAATGAGTTTTTCTTTATGACTATTTTGATATCTTCATGCTCTGATCTTGAGAGAAGATTGTCACTATATTCCAATTTTTTTTCGAAATCTAGTGGATTTCTATAGTGCCTTTGTGCGGAGATGTAACCTATGTTTGGGTGGACTTCGATAATAAATTTTCTAGTGTATTCTTTCAATTCTTTTTTATTTATTTACTGTTTGGGTGAATTATTTGTAAGCGTTAATCGACGTGCGAATTCCTAACATATGGGGTCCTCGTTTTACATTATGTGTGTTCACCATGTTCTTGCAAAGTCATGCATATGTTGTATGAACCATTGAAAGATTGTAGCTTATTTCTTTTCTCTTGGTAGGATTTCATAAAGGAAGATATGGAGAAATTTAGGCATGGCGGCTAACTTTCCAATGGATATATCTCTACTCCCTTAATATCTCATTTGTGTTGAAAATCCAAGTGATTCTTGAAAGGTTGCATTACTTAGACTTTTTACTTACATATTAGGTTTACATTATTTCCTTCAACTTTCCTCATTCCTTGGAATATGAGGCTACTAGAGATTACAATTTCTCCCAATTCTCAGCACTCATAAGCTGTTGATCATTTGGCGGAAAAAAAAAAAAAAAAAAGAAGCTATGAGGTGTTCTATCACCATCTGGCAAAAAGAAAAAAAAAAAACTGTCTAGGAAATTAATTTTTTATTATTTAACATAATTTTATTCTTCCAGTGTTCAAATTAAGAAATTCTCGGCCAAGGGGTTCTCCCCAGTTGAATAATTACAGTGATACTTTTTTTCCTTTTTATTTCAGTTTTTATCGAATTCCCTTTTTCATGTTGACATTTTTCTACTTTTTTTCCTTAGCTTTTTAGTCAAGATTATCACTTATTCCATTGTAGGTTTTTGTCATCAGTTGTTGGATATTATGAACCAAATCTACTACAATATTATGACTTTGACCAATTATATTGTATATAATATTACATCGTAACCAATTGTTTATCTTTGTTTACGTGAGTAGAATCTATTTTGTTAACATGTTTAATGTTCTACCTACCTCAAATTACATATGGGAAAAAAAAAAAAGATGTGCTAATATGGTTGACATTGCAGTTCAAGAGGACGACGGATTATTGGCTATGTGTTTTATTGTGGAAGAAATAAACAAGCATATGCACATAGTTAATATTAAATATTCAAGATAAAATGAAAACAAATTTTTAGGGAAGAATATGAAATGCAATTTTTTTCACATAGAAGAGTGTTTTTTTTCCCCTAATGGTTCTCTTAATAATTGGTGGACGTTTTTGATGTATAAATCTCTCCCTAAAAAAGTTTGTAAGTCCAAGACGTAGGGGACAAGAAAAAACAATGTTAGCCATTTTTTTCTTTGTTAACACCATCATATCTTATATTAGGGAACGCTTTATTTTATATAAATTATTTTGGTATTAAGTGGATAAGTGTAACTGTTTTTCGTTGATAGATTGATTGATTTTTTTTAGTTTACTTTATCAATATAGATGAATTTTTCATTTAACTTCTATAAGCTAATTAATTTAAATATTTTTACATGCCTCTATTTTTTATTGGACTGATAATAAAGCTACATAAACCATTGATAATTTACACACAAAATAAGTTATGTATTTATTTTTTAATTTTAATTTTAATGTAATCTTTCAATTAAGTGAATTTATATTTTTAGAGCAATTTTGCCTAATGAAAATAATGTTATACCTAAATGTATATTAATTTTTATTTTGACAATAACGTGTAGTATTAGCTATTGATTTTCAAATTCTAGTTTGCAATAAAATAAATTTATTCAAACTTAATTTCAATATACATTTATTTTTAGCCATTTGTAAATTTAAAATTGATATAACTCCACATTTCTAAACTGTATTTTAAAATACTTGTTATCCATATTTGAATTCAAACTTGATAACATATCAAATTTGTGAAGTAACAAATTAACAACTTGAAACTTTGCTGAATGTGTGCAACTCTTTCTTCGGGTTAATTATTTATGATAGGTTAATAACAAAAAGATATAAGGTTATGCAAAATTTTAATATAAATTTGAAGAGAGATGTAAAAGTGACTTGAAGTCATGATGCCTAGGCAATGTTAAAGTATGCTGTGGAATGGAGAAGTTTAGTCTAAGACACTGTTTTGGGAGAGATGTATTTTGGAATTATTTTTGTAGAGAAATCTATTCTGGGTAAAAAAGATCTCCACAATCTCTTTAATATTATGTCAAATTAGGATACTAAAAAAACTCTCTTATTTGATATGGTTAATAAATACTCTTCCAGTACTCTAGAAGATTCAATCATTTAAATCTCATAGTTACCTAGCATTATTCAGCAGTTGAGATTGAAAGTTTCTCTTTTTTGCCAAAAGATTAACAAGATTTATGTGCACATGCCAAGAAACTCAAAAATAAAGAAAGATCAATTCAAGGGCCTCTAAAAAACATGAGGAACAGGATCGTTTTTTATCTTACACTCTTGTGCACAGCAATTTTGTCTTGTCCCTTGTTAGCCATCTGATACAAGTTTTTGGCAAAAGATCTCTTCAAGTATCATAACTTGGCACAAAAGGACACTTAAGTGTCATAACTTACGAAAGTGATACTTAAGTGTCACATTTTAAGAAAAGTGGGACACCTGAGTGTCACCATCGGCGGCCGGCCGTAAATCATACGTGGCAATTAAACATTTAATCATACGTGGCCGTAAATCTAGTTCACCCAAAACGACGTTGTTTCTATAGTTGGCCAAAATAGAGCCCTTAAATCGGCCAAAACGATGTCGTTTTGGCATAATTTGAATTTTAATATAATATAAAAATTAATTAAATTAAATTAAATTAAAAATAATAATATAACTTTTATATATATATATTTTAAACAGAGGAGAAGGAGGAAGGCGGTTGGCGGGCGAGAGCCGAGACCTCGCCATTACCGCCTCCCCACCATCGCCGGAAGGTGGGGAGGGTTGGCTGGGCGCCAAGCCCAGGCGAGGGCGGCCCGGCCAATCGGTGGCAGGGCCTACGTGCCCTCGCCTAGATCCGACAAGGGTCGCTAGCCCTCTCCCGACCTGGCCGGGGGTCGCCACCCACCGGGGCGTCCCCCAACAAGCGCAGCCCTTGGGTCAGCCAAGCAAGGGCCGACGACCCTTGCCAGATCTAAGGCGAGGGTACGCGGGCCCTCGGCGTCGATCGGCTAGAGCCGCGATCCTCGGCCAAGGCTTGGCAACCCCAACCCTCACCGCTAACTGCCTCCCTCCTCCTCCTCCCCCTTTTTTTCCTCCTCCTTAGTTGCCAACTACCTCCCCTTCTCCTCCTTCCCCCTCCTTTGCCGATTGGCCGTGGTCGTGTGACCCCAGCTGGGCCCGGCGACCTCGGCCGACCCTCCCCCTCCATCGCCGGCTCTTGTCGGCGGCGGCGGAGGCAACGGCGGCGAGGGCAGCCCTCAATCACATCCCTTTTTTTAATTTTTTTAATTTTTAAATATTTGTATTTTTATAAATGTTTTAAATAAATTTAATTTAATTAATTCTTATATTAATTTTTTACCACATCAGCATCAAAACGGCTCCATTTTGCACTTGCTTTGCCGGAAAATTGACACGTTAACGTTTTCACCAAATTTTGGCTGGATTGGCATTTAAGTGATTCATTTTGCTCATATTTTGGTTCTTAAGTATCACTTTCGTAAGTTATGGCACTTAAGTATACCTTTGTGTTAAGTTATGGCACTCCAAGGGTCCGCGCGTCATTTTTATTGGGTACTGAAGTTTGGTAGGAGCGTATTGTGTGCTGATTTTGGGATGTAATTATCCCTTACAGAGATCAATTTTACAGATTTAAATTGAATCTGAGCCATTTGTATGGTATTGGCTGAAGCCACTCTTGAATTTTTGCTTAAATTATGTTTTTCCCTGGTTGCTGATTATTTTATCTTCATCTAGCAGACTGTCTCTGGTTATCTACATAACTCAAGGTTTTGCATCAGGAAAGTAGTCATACAGGGTTCAAGTCAAACTTGGAAATTGAATTCGATGCCCTAAAGCCTAGTATTTTTAGCCTGCCATTTGAAATCTGAATTCCATTGCACTTGACTGAGCTTGGACTATATATATTTTAAATTTTTAATGAGCATCTACTAGAGAGCTAGTCCGAGTCAAGTTCAAGCTCCAAAGTTCATTTGATTTCCCAGCTGATCTTGCACAAATTTCAACTTTTATGTTTGGCAAAAATGGACATTGCAAATTGACGGGAGGCAATTTTTATTCTAGTGCAGCAGCCGAGGCACAACCCTTGAATGTGAGCAACCGCGAGATGCATCCTCCAAACGAAGTTCGCTTATCCTCTGATATGCCTGAGCCACCATCGACGGATAATAAACCCAAGCACCAGCTTCTCCAGTTCACTTTTCAGGAGCTAAAATCTGTGACTGGGAACTTCAGCCCAGATAGTGTATCAGGGAGGGAGGATTTGGTGATGTCTTCAAAGGTTGGGTTGAGGAGAACGGTACAGCGCCTGCCAAACCTGGTTTGGGAATCACAGTTGTAGTCAAACGCTTGAAGCCAGATGGTCTCCAGGGCCACAGAGAATGGATGGTGAGCGCATTCTAGAACTCTGGCTACCAAAATTGATGTCTCAAGTGTGCTTCTCGCCAGAATGCTGAGAATAGAGTCATAATCGACAGATTTGTAATGGAGGCTGAAGTTGAATTTTTGGGACAGCTTGGCCATCCCAATCTTGTTAAGCTCATTGGTTGCTGCATCGACTATGATCAGAGGTTGCTTGTCTATGAGTTTATGCCCAGGGGAAGCCTTGAAAATCATCTCTTCAGAAGTAAGTGTTGATTTCAGTCTTTTTCAACAGTTCAATGTAGTGGCCCCATCAGAATGGGCAATCAAATTGCAATCTTGATTCAGAATGCTTCTGACAGATGAAAAGTTTGCCTACTCTTTAGATACCCGACATTAATTTGCCACATAGGGTTTTCCTATGCACCCGTTTAGGTTGCATGCCTAGTGTATGCAAGATTTTCCTACTCGATATAATGTTTCTGATCAGCTCACTACCTCCTTTGCATGGCTGTGGCATCATATCGTAATCCTATTATGTTCTGAGCAGTTGCAATGCTAGGTTATGCATTGTATGCCAAAATGGTATAAAGCATTGTCGTGAGCCAAGTTGTGGTTCTTCCAATTGATTGCGAAATCGTTTGTTTTTTTGTCATAGTGGCTCCATGTCTGTCACTGTCACTAATATATACTGGTTATGTCATAGTTCTTGAAGGAGCTGTGCCACTTTCATGGTCCAACAGGATAAAGATTGCCCTCGGTGCGGCAAAAGGATTGACCTTCCTGCATGGGAACCAGAAACCGGTCATCTATGGAGATTTTAAGACTTCAAATATTTTGCTTGATTCGTTACATACTCCAATGCTATACTGGATTGCCAATATCTATTCCCTCTAATAACTATAGCAACCTTCGCTCTGCAGGAGTACAATGGAAAGCTTTCGGATTTCGGTTTGGCGAAAGCCAGGCCACAGGGAGATAAAACTCATGTTTCTACTGGAGGTTTGGGGACATATGGCTATGCTGCTCCAGAATCTGTAATGACAGGTACTCCTGTGGTATCTTGTTTGTTAAATTGGTTCTAAAAGCTTCATTTATGATCATTTTCAAGAGATATACAACTCATTTAGTGTCTTGCCTAAAATTGTCTTTAACTGTCGTTGCTTGTAGCTCAAAAAAGAACAAGAACTGTCTTTGCTTGTGTCAGATAGCATCCTGATTCACCAGAAAAAGGGAGTTCCATTTTAGATATTAGTCTATTCAAAAGTTGAATTACCGAGTTTTAGTCATGAGCCGATTCACCAAAGTTGCACAAGAGAAATTATCTTTTGTCTGAACTAAGTTGTCACACTGATTTTCTCATGAGACAAACATTGGTGGCAATGGAAAGATTCGAAATTTTCCCACACTATCAAAGTTGCACAAGAGAAATTATCTTTTGTCTGAACTAAGTTGTCACACTGACTTTCTCATGAGACAAGCATTGGCGGCAATGAGAAGATTCGGAGTTCTCCTGCATTATCGAAGCCCTAAGCTGATCCTTGTCCTGTTCTCATTCCCACAGGTCATTTGACGTCGAAAATAACGTCTACAGCTTTGGCGTTGTGCTTCTCGAGATCCTAACAGGTAGAAGATCAATGGACAAGAAACGTCCCAGCATAGAACAGAACCTCGTTGCGTGGGCCCGATCCCATTTGGCAGACGAGAGGAAGCTTGACCAGCTGGTTGATCCGTACCTCGAACTGAACTACTCAATCAAAGGAGTCCAGCAGTTGTCTCAATTAGCCTTCCACTGTCTAAACAGGGATCCCAAGTCCCGCCCCACGATGGATGAAGTCGTCGAGGTGCTCACTCCATTGCAAGACCTCAACGACCTTGCAATCTTGTATTGCCCCGACAGTCGTATGTACAAGGAAGGCTTAAAAAATAGCCGGACCTGATTCAGCAGCAGAGTTATGTCCAGACCAAACACATTACAGATTCTCCCTTGAACACCGGCAAGCAGAACTCAAAGTGACGAGTCATCTGTTGCCTCTCTTCTGATTGATTTAAGTACTATTGTAAGTTTGGTTCTTGTATCTAGAATGTTTGATTCTAATCAGTGCTGGATTGAGAAAGAACAAGGAAGACGGAAAAGTGCTTTTGAGTCAGTCTTCCACGATCTCTCATGCTAGAGAGACTAACCTTCGGATTTTCCCTGGAGTTGTCTGTATTGTAGTTGAGTTTACATCTATGATTAGATGAACGAACCCCTGTTGTTCTCCTCGATTGTTTATGAGCATCTAGCGACGTGATGTCACTGTCCTCCGACCCAAAAAGGTCAAAAACAGAAAGCCAAAAAAGAAAATCTACGAATGAGTGCAAACACGGCAAGTTCTCTTCAATCTCGGGAGCCAATCTTGCGTCTTGTCTTTGCTTCGTGTTTATGTTGTCAATCTTCTTGGGAAGATGAACTTCAGTGAGAATCTCAGCCCCTGTTTGATAACTATCCAAACATGGTCAAATTTTGATATTTTGTTCCCGGGATCAATTTGAGAATAGAATCGCGTCTGGTAAAATTTTTGTTTCCGAAATAAATTGAGAGTGGAATCAAGAATAAAATAAAAATGTGATCCTTATTCGAAAATAAAAAAAAGAATCAAAACCAATTATTTTTTTCTCTTTTCTTCTTCTTCAAGCATGGTTGCCATCCACTGCCGTCGCCATCGTCTGCCATTCACCACTGCCGATCGCTGACAACCGATCTGGCGAGCTCGCCGGAGGCTCGTTAGGCCAGGGCGAGGGCCGATGAGCTCACCGAGGTTGGGCAAGCCTCGCGACGCCCAGCCCCACTAGTGGCTAGGTGAGCCTTGCCCAGCCCTGGCGAGGCTCGCCCAACCCCGCCGGTGGCCGGGGCAAGCCTTCACCCTAGTCTTGGCGAGGCCGGCCGAGTCTCACCGAGGGCAAGCCTCGCCCGGTGAGGCTCGCCAACGAGGTCCGACCTCGCCGAGGGCCGCCGATCAATGAGATGCCAGAGGCCCTCATCGAAGAAGAAAAATAGAAGAACAAAGAAAAAAAGGAAAAAAGTATAAAATTATTTAAAAATTAAAAGAAATTAATTAGGAACATAATCAATTAGTATGATCAAACACAATTTTATTTCAGAATAAAAAATTTTAGACAAATTCTAAAACGACTTAAAATGTTTAAAATCTATTTTCGGGAACAAAATTAAAAAAAAAAATCATTTCTGATTAGAATTTACTCCGGAAACAGAATAGTTGCCAAATGCGGTCTTAATGAAATGCATTGGCGAGCCATCCTCGGTCTCAAAAGGAAAAGGGAAAATCGAAGAATACAGTGAGAAGAGAGAGTAATGAGAGAGATGAAGAGACAAAATCTCAAAAGCTCCAGTTGGACACAATGAATGAAGTGATGCATGATGGCGTGGCCTACGTGACGAGACAGGCTTATCAGATATTTCTCGAGAGAGGAGAGAGAGAGGGGTGGGCTGGGCTGGGCTGGGCTGGGCTGGGGGAAAGAGACCAAGGCTAGGCGATGGCAATGCAAGCCACCACCGAGGTAGACCCCTGCCGGCAGCTGGACTCTTTGCAACTGCCTTCCCCCTTTGACGCCTGACGGTCGGTCGAGCCATGACCGTCGCCAGGCTCGCCAATCCTCTTACGCTCTCATCTCTGCATTTGTTTCATGGGAAGATGCGATATTGGAGGCAGCGGCTGCATTGCTCCACAGCGAGGGGATGTCAGGCCCTTACCGGCGGTTAGGCAGCGGCCATAGCCTCCTGCCTCCCCGTCAGACTCTTTTTTCCTAGTATTTTCTTTCCTTCTTTTTTTAGATTTCCTTGTTTACTCAATGATTTTAAAACATTTATTTGTCTTTATGAATTCTTATAGAGATGTTTAGCCGCCACCCAAGGAGTCAATGGAGAATTTAACATAATGGCCACGTTGGCACTTCCGTTATCTTTTTTTCAACAGAAGGACCAAAAAAAAAAAAAAAATGGATTCAATTGAAAAAAAAAGAACTAGACACCTAATTGAACATTTGGCAAAAATTTAGAGATGTCATGTACCTTTCTTTTTCGAGATTAATCACATAATTAAATCTAGGAAAATTAAACATATCACAACTTGAGTATACACAGTAATCGAGGTAAGAAAGGTCGTCATGGCGGCAGTGGCGGCGGCAGTGGGCCTAGTGTTGTTACATCACTTGTGGGTGGTGCTGGTAATCGTGGCTGATGGAGGTGGCTGTGGAGAGCGGTGGTGATGGAGACGCTGGGAGTGCTGGGTGGGGGAAGGCAAAGGTGGACAAGCTGGGGTGGTTATGTCAACAGCCACCGCACTTGGAATGGTGATGGTGGTAGGCGGATGAAGGTATGGACGGTGGGTCGAGGTGATGGCAAAGCAAGAGGAAGTGATCGTGGCGGCGGCACTCGGGCGGTGGTGGAGGTAGTGAAGTCATCGCCGAGGAAAAGTTAGAATCACATCTTCTAATTTATTTAGAAGAAGTATAATTTGCGCCCAAAATAGCATGCTCATCTGCAGTGATACGTTTTTTCGTGAACTCTATCCTCTTACCAAGAAAAGATGTTTAGACTCGGTAAGAAAAGAGCGATTAAAGCATACCAAACTCGGTAAAGGCTGGGATTGCTTGCTCTAAAGATTAACGATCATCAAATTGAGAAATTTCATCGAGATTATTGTATGAGCGAGCGACTCATTGAGGAAAGAGTAATGGGATAAAAAAATCATCTCTACGAAAGCAAATTCTATTGTTTTAAGAAGGAACTCGATGGCTAGGTAATTCATGGAGGATATTTAGTTATAAATACAAGGTTTCAGTTCTTACCACACCCAATCCACATCCCTGAAACCTAATCAACATCTAACATCTCTATTCTTGCCCTTATGCTGCTGTTTCTTTTGTGTTTTTTCTTCTCCTTTGTATTATTGCGGATGCAGCCGTCGTCCCTTCTCGGTGGCTTGTCCGTGGTCGTCAGAATGTTGGCCTTGCTAGCGGATCTCGCGGCCTTGGACAAGCCACCATTGCTAGATCTGGAAACTCAAGGCTCAGGCTCGACGGTGACAACAAAGGAGTCAGCTCGACACCAGCGTCCATTGCTTGAAATCGCTAGGCGAGCCTTAGCTCGACGGTGGCGTGGAGCTCAGCCAAAGAGATGATTTGGAAAGAGGGACAGGGGGCTGCGATGATGAAGACTGAGATAGCAAACTCGTCGTTGGCTGCGGCGTTGATAGCAGTGATGTAGAGTGTAGCAGCAAACGTTGAAGAAAGTGGCGAGGATGGCTGCCGCGGCGGCTCGGGCACAGCGAATGTCTAGGCTTCATGTTTTGCTTTTGTGCAAAGGTTGGGAGAGAGAGAAAAAAAGAGGAGAGGAGGATTAGATTTGGGCGACCTTGATATGGCGTGGATGAGACCGTAAAAGGCAGCATAACTTTTGAATAGTGATTACGTAAGTCGACTCTGACGATGAAAAATCGGATGTGACTTATTTGGGTGCTTTTAAATGTTTGATACTAAAATAATCGTCTTTTAAGTTTTGTCACATAACATTTTAATATTGTATTGTGCGTCATCTATGTACCGACAAGGTCGTTTGTTTTGTTTCTTTTTTTTTTTTTTGTCATACAAATGCATCGGATTTCCCAACCACGTTCGCAAACATTCCCTAGCGATGATTCTCGCAGTTAAACAAAGAGAAGCAGTGGATTTCCGAAGGCTCCAAGCTCCGTTGTTCAGTCTCAGGACAGAGCATAAGTCAATGAAGAAACAAGGAAGGCATTCGGAGATGCGAGAAATTTTTACTTCCTTTTTTTCTTTTTGAAAAAAAAAATATATAGATATTTGTGATTTTAAATGAAATTATTTGAAGAGAATATTTGTTTCCTAATTTTGCCTTTGAGTCTAACAAAAAAGGAAAATAGTGGCGCAGTTCGAATATTTGCTTTGTGATTTTTGCTTTTGGCTTGTGTCTTCGTTTTGTCAAGTTTCTAATATTAAGATTTCAAAACTTAAAATTTTATGAACAATCAATTTAATGCCAAAACTGACTTGCCAAATTGGTGGATTGGGTCGAATTGGTCAAATTCATATTAACTCATCTAACCCGTTTTAACCAATTTTTATACAATATAATTCTAGCAACTCATATCGACCCAACTCATATTGCTAAAAAAATTCAATATATAATGGATTAATACCCCAAAAAAACCTTAAATTGTTACATGTGAGACAAATTTACCATAAACTAATTATTTTACAAATGGTATACTTGTGATTGCTTGTGATAAATTTACCTCAAACTAATTTATTTGATTACAAAAAATCCTAAATTGGTACATTTATGATAAATATACCCTTCATTAAATTGAATTAATGCCACAAAAGATTAAAAAAATTTTATAATTGTGACAAATAGAGAATAAAATCCAAAATCAGTACATCAATCAATGGTCACGTGTCATTTAACTTAGTGATTTAATATTAAAATTTAACAAAAACTAACAAAGGATAAATGTGTCATAAGTATACTAGTTTGGGAAAATTTGTCAAAAGTGTACCAATTTTTAGTTTCGAATAAATTTGTCACATGTGTATTATTCATTACTAAAATTTAACAAAAAATAACAGAGGTAAATGTGTCATAAGCATACTAGTTTGGGGTAAATTTGTCAAAAATGTACCAATTTGAGATTTTTAGAGGTCAAAAAAATTAGTTTGAGATAAATTTGTCACAGGTGTACCGATTTGGGATTTTGAAGGGCATTAACCCATATGTAATCTAATTTAACAAATCTTGTTTCTTATAAATTTTTAAAAATATATATCGCTAAATATTTGTAATTTCTAATTTTTTTTTTTAATTTTTTTCTTTTTTTCTTTGTCAGACGACTAGCAAGCGATGATCAATGAGGACTTGCCATGGTGACGATAGATGACTAGTAGTGACCGGCAATGATCGACAACCGGTGGTGATCGATGGCATCCGAAGGTGATCAACTATTGGTGGCAAACGTCGAAGATTGGCAACTAATGGGCCGTCGTTCACTAGGGGTTTTAGTCGTCAATGTCCTTGTCATCGGGTCACCAATTTCCTAGACCTTTTGGCATCCGCAGGTGTCACCCCCATGACACGTGGCAATTGATAATGGCCATTGACGGCGACCAGTTGGCAAGAATTTCCTAGAAAAAGTGGAAAACTAAAAAATGAGAAAATTAAAAGAATAATAAAATAAAATAAAAACTATTCTATCCATGACTCACTTTTTTTTTTGGTTGAATCCATGACTCACTTAACTTAATAGATAAGTAACCCATTTATGACCATCTTAAACTTATTTTTAAAACTTAAGGCAACATATATAAGTGTTGGTCAAAGTACAGGTTCTAGACTCATTTTGCCACCTCTAGCCAAAATTTTATGAACGATCAATTTAATGTTGAAACTTTTTTGAAAACGCCCATTTAGGTAATCTTATCGAGCTGTTGTAGAAGTCACTTAAATAATTACTTTTCAAAAGTTTTAGCACCAAAATAGGCGACGCTTTACAAAAGTTGTGATACTATTTCATGCGTGGTCCATCTTGTGTAGGAAGATAGCTTCCCTCACAAAGATGACGAGGACAGCAATGATGAGAATCCTAATCAAATGGGGAGGAGAAATGGTAACCCACCAAAAGGCGGGCACCAAAGGAATCATTGAAGAGAACCTTCCCAAAAAATTCCTTCTCGAACCCGCCCTTTTTAATTCCTGCATAGCGCGTGGCCCCCACCCCCAGGGCACCCGGCTTTAGAAATCGAAGAGCCGCAACAACGACAAAAAAAAAAAAAAAAAAAAAAAAAAAAAAAATCGAAAAAATATATATAAAAAAATATTTAAAAAAAAAAAAAACGAAACTACTCTTCCTTCACACCATCGTCGCCGGTCCGCGTCAGCATTATTCTCTCCCTCGCTAAGCAACCGCGCTCCCCTCATCTTCCCCCCATCATCGTCATCGATCTCTTCTACAAGAGTCCCTCGCCGGCAAAACCCTAAAAGCGATGCACGAGACGGAGCTCCACGATCTCTCCGACGACGCCGATTACGCCGCCTCCCAGCTCCAGGCAATCCCCTCCTCCTCGCCGAATCGATCCTTTCCTTCTCTCTTGTTCTTTTTTTTTTTTTTTTTTCCGTTTTCGTCGGGCGTTGCTCGATCGGCCGCATTCGGTGCCGCGATCGCCGATTGCCGGCGTTCTGACGATTCCTCGGTCCAAGCAGGGATCCGTGAGCATGCAGCGGAGCGACAGCGCCAAGACGAGCTCCTCCGCCGAGCCGGAGGGCGCGGAGCTGGTCTACGTGAAGGACAACGTGACGATCCACCCCTCGCAGTTCGCCGCCGAGAGGATCGGCGGCAGGCTGAAGCTGATCAGGCAAGGGGCGTGCCTTCTGCTGGTGAGCTCCGTTCGATCGGTCTCGGTTGTTTGTTTGTTTGTTTTGTTTGATTGTGTGTCGATCGTCGGGAAATGGTCGCGCCTCGCGGCGGTTAATCGCTCGTGTTGTCTTGTTGTGCTGCGCTGTAGACCTGGATACCCTACAAAGGTCAGCACTCGAAATTGTCCGAGAAAGGTATTGTGCGGCTTTCTTTTTTTGGTCTTCGTTCATCTTGTTATGCGCGAGGATGTAGTTTCTGAGGCCGTTTTCTTGTCGACTGTTTGTGCGTGCAGATAGGAATCTTTACACGATCAGGGGGGTTTCTTTCTCCGACGTGAGGTCCATCCGTCGCCACACCCCGACGCTTGGATGGCAATACATCATAGTCGTTATGTCCACAGGTAAAGAACCGTGCTAATATACAGTTTCTGCTTAAATTTCTTTTCTGCGGATTGGCTAATGTAATAGCCAAGCCAGGAAACATTCTGTTGAAGACATTAGGGAGCTTTGGTATCTGGTTGACCTCATGCGTTGTAATTTCTGTCTCGGGGGGAAGCAATTGAATAACTGGTTTTCCTGTCTGTTTAATTGGTGAAATTTCATTGTGAAGAGGAAAATATCAAGGAAACCATGATCCTCAAATCTACTAAAATTGTCTTTGGCAAAGAATGTGGATATTGTATATTTGTGGCTTAGTTAGTAGCACAATTTGTCAACCATTTTTTCCGCTTGTCCATAGGTGTCATCATATATCATGAGAAATCTGAAGTTGAAAGCTGTTCAATGATTCACTCATCCTTTTTAGGTCGTTGTTTGGTCCCAAATAGTATGTCCTTGTTGAGCATTCCTTTTAAGCCGAGAACGATGCAGAGAGGATGTCAAAGCGATAAGACAGCTTTTGAGGGTTTTGGCTGTCTTAAAATTATGTATGCTCGTACTAAGCTTGAAAAGAAAGCATACCGTTGTGTGATGTGAGAGGAGAGACTTCTGCTTCTTCAAGATGATCTTCAATTTTGACATGAATATCTTAATGTTAACTCTGTAAATCAATATTCAGTTTTGGAAAAATTGGTCGCAACAATGTGTTGGTCACCTCATGATGTTTTATTTCTTTCCAACAAATGAACTTGTCCAGCAAAATCAGACTCTACTTGGTATGCATTGTGTGATTTATAGTAATCTGCAGGACTTGCATATCCTCCTCTTTACTTCTATAGTGGAGGAGTCAAGGAGTTTCTTGCGACAATAAAGCAACACGTTTTTATTGTGAGGTACATTAGTTCTTGATTTCTTTTTGTTGGTAACTTGAGTGCTCAAATAATACTTGTTTAATCTCTGTATAAGTTACATATAGGAGAGGCAATGTGTTATACTTGAAAAGGAAAAATTGATGTAATAGTCAATAGAGTATGTGCATCTTCTTGAGTCTGATTATTTAGAGGAAGATACTAATGGTGTTAATAACTTCTATTTGTTGGAGAGGTCTGCTGTTGACGTAGATATTAAATATGATATGCTGTTAGGGGCTTGGAGTCTATGTGTGCTGTTAAGTGTTAGGGCCCAAATTCTGATATATGCCTTTTTTTTTCTTAATAGTAAAAAAAAAAAAAAAACAAGAGAATAGATTTCCCAAGGAAAAGGATCTATATTTGGAAGAACAAATTTGAAAGGAAAATAAAGAGAGAGAGAGAGAGAGAGAGAGAGAGAGAGAGAGATTCGTGATGGTGGATTAGAGCCATATTTGCTACATTCAGTTGTATAATTCAATTTAAATGTTGCAGTCATTATGAAAATACTATAAACACACTACAAGAGGAAAATTTTGAAGGTTTAATGAAGTTTTTCTGCATATTCTGTAAAAGAATGTGCTTAGTGCTACAAGGTTGACATCGTTTTGATGATTGTAACATCAAATGATGTTTCAGATTGAAGTCTGGCAGATAAATATCATCCTTTTCCATTTATTTCTGATTGTTTTGGAGATTATCTTGACTTAATCCATAGATATTACTTCTCAATTGATAATTGTTGGTTATATCATTTTCTTTCTTGAGAAAGAAGCCAGTTGGGATGTTGAACAAATACCTGTTCATGCAATCTGACTTTCTCTCTATCTCTGTTAGGTTTCTTTTCTTATGTTGATTGAAATATTCTAATCCCATATCGTAAGAACCTTTTGAAGATGGCCTCTTTTAAGAAGGAAGTCTAGGATTAGAGAAAGTAGGCTGTTATATTTCATGAATTTTCAGTGACATGTATTTTCTCCCTATGGTATTATGGCTGCTCTCCTAGGAGCCTAAGACTTGGAGTAAACGTGGGAGTAAAATCAAAAGAAGTGTAAGAAAGGACAAAGATCAAAATCTTTGATGGCCCATTTGATGCTTGCTGGCATTTAAGATCTTTTTATTTTTTTTTTTTTTTTTTTTCAGATCTTGGAAGTATGTCACCTTTGTTTTATAGATCTAGGAACCTAGTGGGCAACATAGAGAGAAATTAGTGATTTGACCTTTTAATACTAATAAGATAGACTTGGAGTTGCTGATGAATATCCTGCGTCACAAAATATAGCCCTGCTGTTCCCTGTTGTTTGTTAGTTTCTCTAAGTAAGTGATCCTATTTCAGGTCAGCTGATGATGCCAACATATTTCTCGTGAACGATTTTCAGAATCCTCTTCAGGTGTGTGTCACATCGCATTCTCCTGCTTGTATTTGGTTTTGTTTTGTAAAGTACTTTTAGGCATTTAGCCATCCATGTGTGCCTTACAAGTTACCTGTTCATGAGACTGGTCAAGGATGATGCTATTCATGACAGATAATAGATAACAGATAACCTACTGACTGGATCAGAGAGTTTGGAGATGCGAGGATCCTTGTTAGTGTTTTCTTTGTTCTTGGTCTCTCTCTTCCAATGATTGAAGGGATAATGCAATAAATTTCAATTAGGGAATAATACTTTCACTAATGGAATCTTTTCAATGGCTAGAGCAATAGCAGCAACTTAAGTAACTGTCATTCTTCTTTGTCGCTCAACTTTTGAAAGAGGCTTTGTTGGCTTGTCCAGAGAACTTTATCTTCCTTGGAGCTGCCCAGGGCTGTTGTGGCAAATGGACTATCTGCATCCACATCTATTTCAGATCCACATCCTGCTGAAAATCAGCCAATTGATGATGGCAGTGTTAGTGGTGAAGTTGCAAGTTTGTCTTTGTACAATGGGAGGCCAAGACCAAAGGTTCATGATCCTGCTCGGGATCTTTCAATTCAAGTGCTGGAGAAGTTCTCTTTAGTGACGAGGTTTGCTCGAGAAACGACTTCACAACTCCTTCGCGAAAGTCTAAACAATGGGTATGGTGCAAATGAGAGGAGAGACCATAGCCCGCACTATCATGATTACTCTTACAAGCCATCCACTGATCCAGAGAAAGCTCCTGTGGAGGTTCCTGTTGTGCCAGATCCTCTGGAGGTAATTTTCTGCAACTTATGAATATCGCATGCTATAAAACTTCAAATTGGGGTGGAACTGCTGTGTTTTTTATATTTCTTTGGAGATTTAGTGAAATCTGAGTGCTTCATTATAGTCTGTCCTTTCACTAATGAAGTATATGGTCCCCAAGAGCAGTAGATTGCAAGTTAGCGCCATCCTTAAATGAGTCTCAGGTGACTAATTGGCATCATCTTAAGTTGATTCCTACTTTATTGATAATTTGACAAAGCTTTTTAATTACCTAACTGGTGTGTCTGACTGTAGAGGTGGCAAAAAAAAAAAAAAAAAAAAAAGACAGTCCTGATCATCTTCGCCATTAGAGAACTCTCGCCTTTTTTTTTCATTCAGTCCTGTTGAAAAATGTCGTGTAACTACCTCATTTACATTGTTTACCACTGAGCTATTGGTTGTACCTCTTCAATTGCTTTCATTACTTCTGTAATGCATTTCTTATTTATCAGTACATGTACTTATGTAGTTGTCTCATTGCAGTTGTTGTTGTTGTTATTTATTTATTTATTTATTTATTTATTTATATATACTTGTCTTCTCGTACTTCCTGTCTACCTTGAAGACTTAAGTTACTCTTCACTTATTATTTTCTGCACAACTTCTCGTGTTGCATTTTGGCAGTTTGATAAATTATCAATGGTATGGGGGAAACCACGTCAGTCACCGTTAGGGTCAGAGGAGGTATGAACATTGCTTTTCTAGTATAATTCTTTGTCAATCATTTAAATGGAATCCATCGATGATGATTTTGTTTCATTCTATGATGTAAATGGTGCTTGTTGTCCTGTCTTCTCTAGTATTAGAGATAGATGAATGCCATGCCTCTTAGCCTTGTTATCTTCTATTGTGTTTTCAGTGGGCTACTTTCTTGGATTCTGAAGGACGGGTGATTGATTCAAAAGCACTGAAAAAGAGAATATTTTACGGAGGAGTAGAGCACAGATTGAGGAGAGAGGTGTGTATTTTGTCAGTTTGGATGGATTATTAGTATCCTAGTTGTCCATATGGAGTGCTTTTTGGTTTTGTCCTTTCTAGCATTTTTCTTGTTCATGTGGTGATGTTGTTATAGTAACATTGATGTTTACAGGTTTGGGCACTTTTGTTGGGATACCATGCCTTTGATTCGACGTATGCAGAGAGAGAATATCTTAGGTCAATGAAAAAGTCGGAGTATGAAACCATCAAACACCAATGGCAGGTATGCATCTTCATACTTTTTGACGCCCTTCACATGAAATGCCTCCTGGTGCTGAATGCTCTTTGGTGCCCACCATGCATGTTTCTGCTTGGCTATGCTTGTGTCTTTGATACCATGGTAAACTTTGAAAAAGTTATAATATTTTTTGGGGTTTCGTTTGTGTTTTCTTGGAGTGTCATCCTACTGTTACTATTGCTCCCCATCCTACTAATATCATGGCTTTACAATAGGTTTTTATCTGTGGTAATTTCTTTCCAGCAGGAGCTAGTTCTCTTTCGTCACTGCCTTCAGGATATGGGGTGGGGTGACAGAAAAGAGGATAATACAAGTAATCTAATGACATTTACTTCAATAATTGAAATTACTTAATGGTAAGAACATTTTATGGACGACATTTGACAACAATACACTGTCACCTAGTTCTTTGATAAATTACAGATTCTTCTTTCTTCACAAATGAATACAAAATGATCTAGGTATAACACGATGGAAGTTACCAAGAATTGCTAGTTAGGGTTGCCTTCATTTGTTGAACTATTACATAGAGAAGAAAATGAAAGAGAAAGGATATCAAACCTTCGTTTGGGCTCCATAATTGCTATAGAAACATCCCATGTGTCTAAATGGGTTACTACATCAAACATTAGTTAGCCTTTTTGATGTAGTTGCTCGACCATCTGAATATCCTTATTAACGTAGGAACATATCTATATTTCGGTTAGTCTCTTTAGACAGATTTTATATGAATCATAGAAAGCACATTTGAGCAACTACATCAAAAAGGTGCATTTCTCAAGTGTTGCATGCTAAGTAACATCGTGTGAAAGCAAACGCAAAATGATTTATTTTTTGTTTGACAGAGTATATCTGCAGAACAAGCAAAGAGGTTCACTAAGTTCAGGGAGAGGAAAGGTCTTATTGATAAGGATGTGGTAAGTGAAGTTTGGCGTGATTTTTCCAGTATGGTTGCTGCTTCTTGTGAAATTTGATGTGTTTTTGACTTTTTATCCATCTTCCATATTGAAGGTTAGGACTGATAGGTCACTCTCATTCTATGAAGGAGATGACAACCCAAATGTGAATCTTCTTCGAGATATTTTATTGACCTACTCATTTTACAATTTCGATCTTGGTTATTGTCAGGTAATAGTTCTCACTTACTGCTGGCTGGTGAAACAGCCTGTGCTTGAATGTCCTAAAGCTTTATTTGGCAGTTATTTTGTGACGGCAGTATTTTGTGTGTCCTCACTCCAGAAGGCTAAAGCCTCTGGTGTTTGAACATTCATTTTGATTGGAACACTTTACTATTCCACCATCTGGGCTTCAGTCATTTTTCTTTCATGATTGCCAATTGCTCTGCTGAATATGCAGCTGTCATCAAAATGTCCTGTTGTAAGTTTGGGTGCAAAAAGGATAGTCTTTTCGTTCAACCTCCCTTATAATGCTTGCCTGACAAGTGGGGTGCTTTTTTGCGTCATTACCAAGAAAACTCTGTCCTCCAGGGGGTTTTCCTTTACAACCCAAACTTAGAAAGTTTGAAATTTACAAAGAACTTCAATGTCCTTCTAGCCAATTCTAGTCGCTTAGTCAGTGTGACCTTTAACTGTGGCTAACAAGCAGTAGTGGCAATGAGGTGGAGCAGTCTTCTTTGAATAGATGGAAATTAACCATATGATGCATTGAAAACATTTGAATCATAGAGAGGGAGGGAGGGACGGGAGGGAGGGAGAGGAGTGGTCACGGATACAGTTACCAATATCCAAAATCTGGCCCAGTCTATTCATAGGAGCTAGATTCAATCAACCCTGATGTTATGTGGTTTTGTACGTGAAGTAACACTTAGAATTGAAACAAAATTATGCGGGGGTAAGATTAAAATGAAAGTACCTAAAAATCCTGGGTAAATCTTCTTTTTTTTTTGTTTTTTTTTTTTTTGGCTAAACAATCCAGGCTAGAGTTGAGATTTAATAAAGCTTTTAAATCCCCAGTTCACCACATCGATTGTTTATGACATTTGCCTGTTTCAATACAAATTGTTTGTCCTCTGAAAATGCAGGGTATGAGCGACCTTCTTTCTCCCATATTGTACGTTATGGAGGATGAATCGGAATCTTTTTGGTGTTTTGTTGCTCTGATGGAACGACTTGGACCCAATTTTAATCGAGATCAAAATGGCATGCACTCTCAACTTTTTGCATTAAGCAAGGTCTCTCTCTCTCTCTCTCTCTCTCTCTTTGAGAATTAACAGTTATCGATGATGATTTAAGTTTTTATCTGATAATATGTACAGAATAGTCGTATTTTATATGTAAATTAGTTTGGTTCCTGAATTTAACCATAATCTAGGACTGTTGCCCATCAATAGATCACTAATCATCTCCCTTTCAAGAAGTCTGATACTGAGCATTGCTTCTTGTAAAATAGGGACTCCAACATTGAAATTTTATTCTGCTTGCTGTTTTTATATATCGGTGATGCTTAGTTTTTGTAAAACATAAAGAATGGACAAGTGTGGTGTCTCAAGTATTACTCTTGTAAATTTTGCTTCTGGATGACATGTGAAACTTGGAGACTGATAATCATGCTGTAATTATTGCAGCTGGTGGAGTTGTTGGACCTTCCACTGCACAACTATTTTAAGCAGAATGATTGCTTGAATTATTTCTTTTGCTTCCGCTGGCTTCTGATACAGTTCAAGAGGTAAATATCTAAACCAAGAAACTTGTTGATTCTATTGACAACTTGATTGTTGGCTAAATTATAATCCTCTCTCTTCATCCTTCAAGCAATGTCTCTGCAAGTGTGCATTTCAGTTTTTTCCCCTTACCTTAGATACTTTCAAATGTCACTATTTTTCTCTTGACCGAGAAATGGTGGTTTGTGTTGTCCCTTTCTTAATCTTTGATCAATGAAGACTGGACTTACAAAATTCTGGGACCTACTTTTTGCTCTCTCTCTCTCTCCATTGGTTTTATCAGTGCAGTTCTGTTTCTATATGCTTATTGATAGAATCATTCGTGCTAGTTTTATAATTTTTTATTGCTGTCTTGGTAATCATATTGCACAACTGAAAATGTTTGTTATTCCACTAGTTGGGGAACCAAATATGCTGATCTATTTATTTCTTTGGTACCTGCTTTCCTCTCTTTCCTCCTGATTACCTTTTGCACTTTCAGGGAATTCGAGTATGAAAAGGTAATGAGCCTATGGGAGGTTTTTTGGACGCACCACCTGTCAGAGCATTTACACCTGTATGTTTGCGTCTCAATCTTGAAGCGGTACCGCAAAAAGATAATGGGCGAGCAGATGGACTTTGATACGCTCTTGAAGTTCATCAACGAGTTGAGTGGCCTCATTGATCTCAATACAATCCTTAGGGATGCAGAGGCATTGTGCATATGTGCAGGTGAGAACGGTGCTGCTTGCATCCCACCTGGAACTCCACCTTCGTTGCCTATTGAAAGTAGCTTGCTATACCCTCAGCAAGATGACGTCCTGTAGATGCTATGCTGCCTTTGTCGAATGCCAATTAGATTTGTATTCTCGTATTTTGAAGGGGACATATTTCCTTTAGCTAAGCGATTTAATTGTTGAAGCGTGTACAAAAATAGCAGATTGTATAAAGTGGAACGGCAATTCACTCTTTCAGCTTTCCTTGTCAGTAGCTAGGTAAAAGTGTAAATGCATAATCATCTCTGAGCCTGACTACGAGTTTGAGATGATACGAGCACGAATCAACCTGCTTTATCATGAGCAATTCCATCTGCGCATAATCATCTCAGAGCAGTCCTTGCTCTAGAAGGGACTTGTTTTCAAGTTGGGCGGGAGAGAACTTTCTTCCGTGCCGGTAAAACCTTCCTTCCCGATTTGGTGGGAATGTTACTTGATGAAATGTCGACTCAGTAAAGCCTCTCATTTGTTGGGACCTTCAGCCTGCACATTTCGAAGGTTATTAGGGTTTTAGCATATTGTGGTACTCAAAAGAATTTGGACTCCGTCGTGGTGAGTGAGAAGTTCTCTGGCTTCTGTCAGACCGATATTTCAAGTGTATGGACCCGCATATGCGTGGCTTGTCTTGCAATGATTTTGAAGAGAATCTCCATTGGTGCATGTTCCTAGTTTATATACATAAGGAGGTTTGGATCCGGTGGGAGCAAGAACTAGGCATAAGAAGTGGCGCTAAGACGGTCTACAGCCCTATCGGTGTAGGTTTTAGAGTTCTTCATTTAATATGTTAGTAATGAATGGGTGCCATCTTATGGTGGCAACGGTCTGAAAAGATACGCTTGCTGTCGTTTTGTCTTCAAACGGGCTGAAAGTGGAGATGTTGCCTAGGCTTTGTTCCTCTCGTTTGTGGATAACCGAGTGTGGCTAGTGTAGGCCTAAGTATGACCGCATCCCGCGTTTGTCGGGAATTTCTAAGGCACGATAGCATACGGATCCCATAATTTTCTTTTCTATGACTTTCGCATTCGACAAATCGTTACTAAAATTGCCACAACGCATCGTGATGTTCTAAGCTGCACTCGGTGTGTCATAAAACTGCCCATGTTGGAATCAAGAGAATATTGATCCAAGTCCATATTTTTTTCCCTCTTTTGTTAAGTTTGTCGTTCACATGTACGAGAGAGAGAGAGAGAGAGAGAGAGAGAGAGAGAGAGAGAGAGAGAGAGCTTTCTGCAGACGGTGCTGGAATATTGCATATGCAAAAGCTGCATTAATAAGTCCAAATCATAACAGAGAAAGAACGTCCTTGCAATAGGGCCTGCGGAAAAAGCGCTGCTCTGTTCGCTAAAATGAAGCTCGCGCTTCAGTCATTGGGGGCCACAGCTCTAATAAGTTTCGTCCAGTGGTTCATGATGCGCCGTTGAACAACAGCACGAGTAGCACATCACGCCTGGATCCCTTCATATCTTTTGCGATCCAAATGCCTTCAGACAAAAACAAAGGAATCCAGCCAGGGCACAAGCAGCTCGTCGTCAAAGACAACCGACGCAGAATAATTGCTGGTGGGCATGGACAGCGGCGATCCCATGTCACAGCCGTACACAAATCTTTCTCCGTCTTCTAGCCCGTCTTCTTTCCTTCCCGTCATCATCGCTTCTTTTGCGTCGAGGTCATTGCTTCCATTGTGAATTACTGGTGGAGGAGTCATGGACGGTGGAGCTGGTACTTCCGTGGCTGTCTCGGTCGCCAAGGTGGCGCAGATGTTCTCGTCCTTGCGGCATCCATTTGAGGCAATGCTATTCCTTTTGCGCGACAAATGTCTCTTGTTCAAATGGGTGTTCCAATAGTTCTTCACTTCGTTGTCCGTCCGACCGGGAAGCCGCCCGGCAATTAGTGACCATCTTCATCACAACGGAAGTAGCAACGAACTTCTCAAGCTCTAAACAAGTCTAGAAAAATTCCCTCTTCTTTCCTTTTTCTTTTGGATTCAAGACACACAGGAAGGTTAAACAAAACAATGGTCGTTACTTACCGATTGCCGAGAAGCTTATGCATCCGGATGATGAGATCTTCTTCTTCCGGGGACATTCCTCCTCGTTTGATGTTGGGTCTCAAGTAATTCTTCCATCTCAATCTGCAACTCTTGCCTCCCCTCTTTAAACCTGACTCGATAGAAATGCAGTGAGTCTCAAGGCCGATTCCCTAAGTCGTCTGAAACCTAAGTTATATACAAACTTTTCAAGTAATGAGAACTAACGAATAACTATAATCGGATAATAACATTACCGGATCTTTGAGAGACGACTGCCCAGTTGCGTTCGCCATGAGTCTCGACGTACTGTTTCAGTATCATATCCTCTTCTGGTTTCCACAAGCCTTTCTTGATCTTTTTGCCTTCATTCTCTCTGCCTCTCTCTGTCTCTCTCTCTCGCGGGAAGAAGTGTGCTGATAGAAAAGAGGTAAAATGTGTAAGGATTTTATAGAAAGAGAGGGTGTGTGTGGGTGGGAACTGAAAGGGACACCGAGGAAAAGTGAGAAGAGACACTCGTGCATGCATGGATCACACTATTTGCCAAAATCTCCAATTTCTTTCTTGAGAATGTGGAAGTGAAGAGAGGGACCCACTCCTCTTCTTCTCTCTTTAATCACTCTCGGGTTACTCCTTTTCTTTTCCTTTCTCTTTGTGCGTGTGTAAGACATTGCCCTTTAAACGAAAAGCAAAATCTATCCTTCCCCTTCCATTTGATGGAAAGCCTATTCCTTGTGGGAAAAGACGGAAAAACACAATCGCCTAAATGCAGATTTAAGGCGACGATTAATGTTGCAAACCGTGGCGTGTTTCGCGTTGCAATTATTCAATCTTGCTTTAGAAAAAAAGACTCTTTTGTTTCAAAAACTCTAGCTATATCATAAAGTCATATTTGAGCTAAAAATCCTTCAGGTAGCTAAATCCTAGAAATCATGATTAGGAAACATTTGTTTTAGGAGAGAATGATCCGCATGACTTCAAGAAAGCACTTAATACCATTCGATATCCTAGTTACTAGTATTACCGCGCTATTTGAAACACATATGAAGAAAAAAAATTACCAAAAATATCCTAAATATATTGCATTTATGTCAATTCATCCTAAACCTTTTAATTTGATCAATTTATTTCTAAATCTTTTGACGATTTACTAATTTAATTGTAGACCTTTAACTCGTGCCGATTTAGTTCTAAAACTTTTGATAATTTGTCAATTTAGTCATTTTGGTAAATTTTAGCCAAAAATCATTAATGTGTCAGTCTAGTCAGTGCTGGCCATCCTTTCGGCCAATTTTGGAAAATGATTAAAATGACTAAATTAACCAAATTAAAATGTTGAGGACTAAACTAGAACAAATGTAATAGATTTAAAAGTTTTTTGGTAATTTTCACTTTGAAGTGTATGACATGAAGATAGTCTATACTTTATAGCATATTCAATGCATTATATTTTCCAATTTTCAAGTCATCTAGGATGTGTGCATATATATATATACAACATCCGTGTCCAAAGAGTCTTGTTTATGACGAGTAATTTAACATAATTTGTAATCATCCATTTGGTCTTGGCTTCACTATTAGTTTATAAAAGGTACGGTTATATACAACATCCGTGTCCAAAGAGTCTTGTTTATGAAGAGTAACTTAACATAATTTGTAATCATCCATTTGGTCTTGGCTTCACTACTAGTTTATAAAAGGTAAGGGGGGCTGTTCTAGGCCTAGCTTTGCTGAAGGAAAATAGTCCTCAATCCATCACAATTTTTCCAATTTAGTCATAAACCTTTTTTCTATCCAATTTAGTCCTAAACCTTTTGCAATTGTGTTAATTCAATCCATTTGGCCAATTTTGGCTAGCTGGTGCTGACGTGGATGCTAGCCAACACTGATATAGATAATTTTTTAATAATATTTAAAATTTTTTTTGAATTTTTTTATTTCTCTTTCTTTATTATTTTTTTTTCCTTTTCTTTTTTTTTTTTCTCCTTCCTTCCTTCCTTTGGTTGGCTAGCCAAAGGCAAGCACTGATGAGGCCAGCCCTCACCAACCAATGGCAAAGTTTGCCCTTGTCAACCACTGGTGAAGGTGAGCAACAGGAGCAAGCCTTTCCTAGCAACAGTGAAGCCACCCATGCCATGGCTAGGCAATGCCCCACCTGCCTCTAGCTTGGGTGAGCCTCGTCGGCCATGGGCAGGTTGTGACCTCAGCTGGGCGAGGCCGAGCCTTGGCGAATCCGGCCAGTCAGGCTCACCATGGCCACACGTGGTTGCAGCCTTGCCAAATCCGACGAGGGTTGCTAGTGGCTGAATGAGGCTCACCTTAGCCAGATTGTCACGACCTGCCATTGGCAGCCCTCATTGGATCGTCATGACAAGCCATGGCTAGCGAGGGTGAGCCTCGCCTAGCCACTAGTAGCCCTCACCTAATCTGGCGCGGCCGTAACCTCATGTGGCCATGGCAATGCTTGACTTGCCAAATCTAGCAAGGCCGCAACTTGACCATGGTTGGCGAGGCTCGCCAAAACCAGAGGTAAGTAGGGCCTTGCCTAGCCATGGTGAGGGTGGCCTCATCGTCGTTGGGTGAGGCTAACCTCACTGGTGCTCGCCTCTAGTCGGCCAACTAGAGGGAGGAGGGAGGCGGATGAAGAAGAAAAAAAAAAATTTTAAAAAAAAATCGAATAATATAAAATAATATTAAAAAATTGTCCATATTAGCATTGGCGATCACCGGATGGATTGAATTGGTACAATTGCAAAAAGTTTAGGACTGAAATGGTAAAAACAAAAGTTTGTGACTGAATTGGAAAAGTCACGATATGTTTAGGACTGTTTTGATAATTTTCCCACTTTGCTGATGACAGCAAAGCCAACATGAGAATAGTATTGTCATGGACAATCACACATGCACACAAGCACGGAAGCTGGACAAACTTTGGCCGAAGACTTGCAAACACTGACACTGATGGTGATAGCTCAAATTTGGAGGCACGACGGTGGTTTGGTGGTAGCGACATCCAGGAGGATGCAATGGCAGCTGTGGTGATGGGGCTCGATAGTTTAGGGAGTAGAGAGAGAGAAATGAAATGTTAAGGTTTGCTTCCTAAAGATGTTTTTGTGTTGCTCGTAGGGTTTTCTTATGTAATATGAAGTTGCAGGTGCGGAAATTAGGGAAATACCGATGACAATCATGTGTCTAGGAAGATATGGTGAAGTTGCTTTTCGAAGACCGTAAAATCTTGAGAGAATTACCCAATGAGTCTTGAATTTATTGTGCGAATGTCATTTCAACTATAAAATTTTTAATTTTATCAATTTAATTCTAAAATTTTGCGCGAAATTCTAACATAATCATTCTAACTAATTTTCGCCAAAAATCACTAATGTGATGATCCAATCATTATCGAATATTTTACGTGGTGCACTACTACTTCAATGATTTATGACTAAATATTTATTCGTGCAATAGGTTTGAATTCCAAAATTTCTAGTATCAATTGAGGCTGGGGGAAAGCAAAAGGAACCACCCAAATAGGATAGTTCTAGGTTTGGTCTGGTTCTTAGCTTTATAAAATCAAAACGAGTGAATTTCAATCAAGTTCCTAGTTCCTGGGATGGAAACGCCCATCCGGATTAGACATAATAATTATTTTTTATTATTTTTTCATTTCTTAATGAAGGTGGTGATGAGGATGTAAGGAGTGATCATCATGTTACTCATAGAAGACATCGTTATCATGTTGACCTCTCTCTCATGGAAAGTTTGAACCTCTGAAGTCTCCTTTGATTAAAAGGATTTTTTCTTTATTATTGTGCAAAAATATCCCTTTGTGCACTCAAATTTCAGGATTTTAGCTCCCTCATTTTTGGCGTGATTTGCAATCACTAAGAGCCTGTTTGGTAAACTTCCGATACCAACTAATTCTATTCTTTTGTTCCTTGAAACAAAATATAAAATAAAAATTCATTTGGTAAAATTTTTGTTCTTAAGAACAAAAATCGATTTTTTTATTCCTGAGAATAGATTTGAAATAGAATCAATCAATAAATAAATAATTTTTTGTTTTTGTTTTTAGGAACAATTCTTAGAATTAAGTCTAATTTTTTTTCTTTTCTCTTCTCTTCTATTCTCTTTCCTCTTCTTCTCTTTCCTTTTCTTCTTCTTCCTTTCAACCTGTTGCTAGCCAAACAAGGGCCAATGGCTGGAGTGTCACTAGCCCTCGGCAAGGCTGGCTAGGAGAGTTCGACCTCGCCCAAATTTAGCAAGACCGAGCTTGATCAACCATTGGCAAGGCTCAACCTTGCCGAGCCACCTCTAGGTCGGCATTCCTTGGCGACGGCCCGACGAGTTTGAGCCTCGTCGATGGTGGGGCGAGCTCAACCTCACCAGATTTAGGCAAGGTCGACCTCACCTAGCTAAGGCGAGACCGACCTCACACCTCCTAGTCTCACTTGGCCATCGACAAGGCTCAACCTTGCCCAAATCTACAAGACTGAGGCTCATGGTGGCCAGGCGAGCCTCTAGCAAGCTTGTTGGACTTTGCCCTAGCGTGGTGAGGCTCTAGTGAGCTCATCAGATCTCGCTACGCTAATCGCCGACCATCGCTATGGGTGGCAATTGGCCACAAAGAAGGCAGAAGAAGAAAAGAAAAGAAAAATAAGAGAGAAAAAAAAGAAAAATAGAATAAAATTTTAAAAATAAAAATAAAAATAAATAAATTCCTACCAAGCACATTTCTATTTTGGAAATAAAAATTTAGAACAATTACCAAGCATCTTTAAAAACTCAAAATTTGTTCTTGGGAACAAAATAAAAATTAATTATTTCTAAGTAAAATCTATTTTTGGGAAAGAATAACTACCGAACACATCCTAAATCTCCCTTTTCTTTACTCTCGGCTGCACCTTCCTCTCGGACTAGCCAAATTCGGTTGACTGAGGGTTAATTGCGCCTACGGAAATGCCGCTTTCCCTCATTTTAGTCATTTTCGCTTCTTTCCATTCTCCTACCAAACATTTGGCCTTCATCTCCACTCAATCTTTGACGTGTTTGTTGTTCTCTTTCCAAATTTTGCGGAATCCAATCGCCATTCATCAGCCAACTTATCGTTTGATCAAGCTCCGAGGTGGAGGGCGGCTGTCTTGGGAGCTCTGGGGGCGGAGGAGGTGGCCGAGCAGGAGCAGGGGAAGGCTTGCCGTCAGAAACCCTAATCGCGACACCCTCCACTTCGTCGCCATGGGGTGATCATGATCAATGCGAATGTGAGTATTGAAAATGTCTTGAATGGGGTTAAAAAGAAACGTGTGAGGGGAATCACTACTTCTATTTACCAGTCCAGTTCTAGGACAAGATGCTCCAGTTCCCAGTTCTGAGAAATGGGGATTCAGTCTAACCAATCCAACTCTCAGTTCCTGGATGAGAACCGGATTGTATAGGAGCCGATCATCCTTAATTGAGGTAAGCCAAACAGGTAATTGCGATTGTGCATGATAAATTAATTGATCAATTCGAGTTGGAACTTCCTATTTGCTAAAAGAAACAAACTCACCTACTTCTACAGAACTTGCAAAGTGACTTCCAATCAGGCGTAGTACGTTGATGCCCTTCAACTTTGGCAGGATTCAAATGCATTATTCTCCTGTCCTCTCGTTGCTTTACAGTCATTATCACCTTGTAAAGTCACCCAATACTTCATGTCTCCCGGTACTTGAAAAGTATAAATTTTAGATGAATGGGATGACAAGATGACAAAGTGTTCCCTGTGGATCGACTACAATCCATCCTTACTTTTTTTTTCAACTGTGCTCTTGAATATGCAAGGTGGGTTCCCTTTATTTTATGCCATGACCAAAGCTGCGATATTTTCTTGGGTTACCTCCCCATGGCATCTGCTGGATTTTCTTTTTCTTTACAGATGGCAAAAGTTATAGTTCTCTCTATCGAGAAATTGTCAGGTGATTTCAGACCACGAGTTCATCGGCTATCTAAGTAAATCACCGAGCGTCGGTTGTTATGAATTTTTTTATTGTAAAATAATAACATAGTTGAAAGTGACAATTGATTTGAATGGATAAAACTGTTGTACTTTTGGAGGAGCACCTGCAACCTCTCCTCTGCTTGACATATATGCGCACCCTCGAGATGGAAATATACTTGGTAGGCATGTATAAGTATCACCACTAGCCCCAATCCATCAAATCTTTTTGCCTATTTGTCGCATATTAGTTGACAACAATTGCATATAATCTAACAAACTAGAAAACCTAATGATTTCTGCATATTAAAAGTAAATTTCATCGATGGATCACTAAACTTCATGTTTTTTATAATCATATCACTGAGTTTTAATTTAAACCATTCGATATGCTAGATTATAATTTCTTCATAAGTGATGCACTTTGATCAAAATATGACCATCAAAGAAATTCTAACATGGCAGCCACATGTCATTGACGTGGATGCAAGGGACATGCCCTTAAAATTGTCATAACATCCACTTGGTTAACATATCCACTCCACATGGCCATCGCCGATTTGAAAAGTTACTCAAATTTCAAACAAAGTGCATCAATTGAAAAAAAAAAATATATATAAACGATGGTAATTCAGCGCCTACCCAGGAAATGAAAGGTCTGACTGGTTGGTTGAAATCGTTGTCAATAAAAACTACCTCGTTCTTTTGTTCCTCAAATGGGTGTCCAACGGTGGCAAACTACGGTAGATACCAGAGTGTAAAATAACATGCCCTGTTCCTCACGGAATCACGAGTACACAGGCACAAACAGAAGTTGCTAACTGGAGCCTTTGTTGAAACTGATGTTACTGATTTCTGCAACGGTAAAGCAAAGATAGTGAAATGGCCATGTTCCCACTGGGCACACCTCTCGAAGTTCCTGTGCTTTACTCCATTTATCGTATGCTACACAGCACCCTTTTAAGCTGGCAATGTAGGAGCTTTCAGATTGCGATTCCCCCTTCACTTTTTCAATTATTTCCACAATGATTTCCCATACCATTCGCACAAAATCACATGAATATTCGCTCTCATAAAAAGGTGAAAGCAACATCTTGTCTCTTAAAACAGGGAAATTCTCTCGTGGGATGCCTGATCCCTACCTTGGACACATGGACATACAGCAGCCACAATGCATTATCTTTTCTCATATAAGACATATCAAGATCGGCTAGAACTAGAGCGGCGTTATGGATGCATTTATTGCCATGCCGAAAGTGAAGAACAAATGATTTAAAAAATGTGTGAATGAGTCACCCTACATTCGTTCATGTACTTTTTAAAACCCTTGACTGTAGTTCATCCTTCAAACTGTGTTGTACCCAATAATCTAATAAGATTGCTAAACTTTCATAAATAGACTTATCAAGTAGACACAATGTCCAACGCGAAGATAAATTTAGAAATTAAATTCTAAATTAACCGGTCTATATATACTAACAAAATACAGGAAATAACAAGACGTGAAGAGTTGATGCTATAATGAAGCTACGGAAATATACATATAGATTGAAATTCTTGAGTAGAATCGGTTTCTTGTACGTAGTTTAATAGTTTTAGGAGGAACCTATCGAAATGTCTAAATATTGAATTACTTCTCATCTAACAACTTAAGCCTTTATAATAGTTGAAGTTCAAATTTTTCTAGGCCCATTTTTGTCTCATTAATTATAAATTTCAATGGTTAGTCTTGATGCCAAATTTCTAGCTTTTAGAGCAATTGTTAGTATTTCCACAAATTTTACATGAATCTATTGATTCCCTCTCAATTTTTTTTTTTTGTGGGGTTTCTAGTCTAGAACAATGTCAAAAATATCCCCATCAACCTACCATCCCACAATTTAACTGACCTAATTCCCCTCAATACCAAAAAAAAAAAAAAAAAAAAAAAAAATTAAAAAAAAATGTCAACTTTGTGTCCAATCCCAATTTTGCTTCGAACTTTTTTTTCTTATCTTAAAAAAAAAAAAAAAAAAAAAAAAAAAAAAAATCCCAATTTTGCTTCAAACTTTTTTTTTTTTTTTTTTTTTATCTTCACTCTAGTGACACGGCCCACGGACGAAGCATGATCCAAGACCATCCGTGATGTGGTCGTGTCACGCACAAGGGTTTGTCCACGAGCAGCCCACAACCGACCCATAAATGATCCATGATCCTCACACGATCAATTCATGCACAATATGGATAAAGGCCTGTGCACGACCCATGATCAACCTCAGCTGGCCCATGCAACCTACAATCGTTCACCTACTCCATGTCAAGCGGACTTGTTGACTTTGATCTTGCTTCTAACACACGTCCATGGGCTTTCCCAAGGCCTAGAGCCAATGCTAATCCAAAAATGAGCTACGCATTTCTTCAAAGGTAGGGAAGATCAAAGCTAGATAAGAGGTTCTTCTATAAATAGGGGGTCCCTCCCCCTCATTGTGATTTAGCTTGCCCATGCAAGAGAATACACTCGTTCACCTACTCCATGTCAAGTGTGTGTGTGTGAGAGGTTGACTTTTAATCTTGCTTCTAACACACGTGACACTAGTCTTAAATTTGCCAATGCATCCAAAAATAACCACTAGTTTCTTCAAAGGTATCAGTATCAAAGCTAGTCAGAGGTTCATTATTAGTAAATGCATCTTCATCAACACCCACATCTTCATTAGAATAGCAGCAGCCTCCCAATGTTAATGATCTTGGAGAAAGTAGTGGTGATTTTTAATGTGTGTTTTATATTAGGGCATTTTTGAGATTACCACAGAATTCACAACCAAATGTGTCTTTGAAAGTTTGAGAAAAAGTATCTCTTGTTTTTCATTTCCATTCCCATAAGAATGAATACTATTTTTAGACACAAAACGGTTTGGGCCATAAATTGGGATTGGATCTAAAGTTGGAGGAGTTTTGGGAAATTAGCCCCTATTTAATCCAAAACTATCATGCATCAATAATATCGTGTGGACAATAAAAGTATTAAGAAGCTTGGGCTGTGACTTGGCAGTTGGAGGGCCACAAATTCATTTTCCAAACAAAACAGCCCAAGGCCCATCTTAAAAACATCCCCATTAATATGTTGCTGAGATGATTTTTAGAGCATCTTCTCTTCTAATTAAAACTTGTCGTACATTTTAAATTAAAGTTATTCTACTTGATAAGTTTTTTATATATTTAAAATAGGTTTAACTCTTGGTTTCTTTAATAGTTCTGAATTCATACCAAAGTATAACTCTCTCTTGCAAATACTTTCTGCACTGGCTTTGATCTTAACTCTCTTTTTGAACATTTGCAAGCCGGTTTGTCTAGTAGACCTGATCACGGACTTGATACTCACGAACTTCCCCAGCCGAATGGGCCAATTTGCACCGCCTTGGAAAATGACATTTAGTAACGAAATCTAGTTCAACCGGGCCTGGACAACAAATTGAGGCAAGGCAACAAGTTGGGCCCCACTTAGCTGCCTAATGATCGGAGGAAAAGTCAACAAGCATCATGAAATGATGATTAACATGGCATTCTAACACGAACTTCATGGCATTTCACCTGAAATAGAGGGATGTCAATGAAACATACTGTAAACGTCATTCGATTACTTCTTCAGTGGATCGAGATTTGGGGGAGAGGACTCATTTGGGTCGGGATTCATGAATCGGACGCGATCTCATCTGTTAGCCATATGTGTGCACTCATGTCAGAACAATGCAGAATTCACAAGATTAACGGTCGTAATGAACTCGATCCCCACCTCCAAATCACTTATTTTTCAAGAACTACGACGTGATGGCGAAACCCGCTGCAGTGACACTTAGTAAATACTCCCAAAAACCATCGAGCCCAAATGTCAAGAGGTGCCACCCAAATCCCACCAGCTAGACCCACGTGTGCAGGTCCTAGATTTCCATCGAGAGCGAGAGAGCGACACCCAAAAGACATCGAGAGAATGAGAGAGACAGAGTGTGGGCATTGTCCCCATCTCCCGCAGTTGCATGTCTTCAAGGGCAACTTCGAGGAGACCCCCGAGAGCCCGACAGAGACACTGCCCAGACATCGCGGCTGCAACCCCCCCACAGCAGGTTTTCCTTCAATTATGCAGCAGTAAATCAGTGAAAAAAGAGGAAGGATGTAATTTCAAATAATTCATCTTGAGAATGTTGAGGAATTGAATGATAGATGGCTAGCTGCTTTCGAGGGGGGAGGGATGGGGGAAGAGATCCGGATTCGATGCTATGCGAAAAGCACCTAGGTCTGCGCATGCATACATTTTTAGGGAAAAAAGGGTACCTAGGTAGAGAAATTTTCACTTGAATGTAAAAGTACAAGCATGCATAGACTCTACATGTCAATATTGAGCTGTTTTAAAAATAGCGATTACGCTTGACACCAAATAAAGAAAATGCACTGAAAATTGTAAATATTACTGGTTCCATTGCTTAATAAGCACTCCGACAATCCTCAATAGAACATATTTCTTTTATATATATTATTAACTGGACATAAATTTAGCGGTTAACTGAGTAGCGAAGCATTTGGTTTGGACAGGTCGCAAATCATATACGAACTTAAATCATAGCATCCTTTGCTCGGAGTAATCTTCAGAGCCATGTTTATCATCTTACGTGCGAAGCCTCACTCGAAATGGATATTAAGCATTTCGGGCACGTCCACGGAGATCGGTCCAGTAGAGTTTTGTTTCTTCCTCATATATAGACAGGACCGCCTAGACAAGCGTTGAGATCAGCATCCTCTCTCTCTCTCTCTCTCTCTCCAAATTTCGGTTGTCCAGGAGGAGAAACCCTAGCTTGAGGGGGACCTCAAAGTGAGAGACAATGCTGTCTCGATTTACAACCAGCCAAAATTCACCAAGACAAAGCCCCCTCCTCCCTTCCCTAGGATTCAGCGTCACGCTTTGAGAATAGCCCCAACCAAACACCCCCACTGAATCTCACTCACCACGTGAGTGGTTGAGCTTCTCTCAATAGAAGACTTTTCCAAGTTCACCATCTTCTGAGCTATCTGCATTCCTATGTACTCTCTCGCTCATACTCATCAAAGCCCCAACCAATCTGTGGCTCCTATGCAGCACACAGGGTGTTAAACATATCGCCAAACCCATTGACTATGTAGCACCAAAGTTAGGCCAACTCCAATTTAATTCTCAGGGTCCCCGTGGTCCTGAAGCCTGACCCCTGTGCGTGCACGCGCTTCCACCCTAGCAAGCCGCTGAAATGGGCTAGGATTGGGACTTATCGTGGAGGCATTGTAAGGCTTGTTTGGATATCGACGGCAACCCCGGGTGGCTCATGCGTGATCGCTGGTCCATACTCCTCGTGGGTTTGTTGAGTACCACCACTATTTGATTGTTGAATCGAGATTCTCTCCACTTGAACGGTGAAACTGACTGCGCACAAATATCGTATTTCAGATGATAACAACTTATCTCTCGAAAAGAATCTAATAATTGAATTTCCTTACTTCCAGCAATGTCATTGAATTATTATCTTCTAGATTTGTGATTCTCAGGTACAACGTATATTGATGAGGCCGTGTTTAGCTTAGCTGGAGTGACTAGTGAGCAATGTTTTCTCTTTGAGCCTCACTAATGTTAGCTGTCATTCAATGTATGTGAGCCAGGAAATTAAATAGATGAGAGAGCCTGCAGCTTTTTTGTTGTTTTATTCTATCAACAATGGATGAAAACATGAGCAAAACAAGGAACACAGCTCGGGAGAATGAACCCTCCATTTGATTCTTTCTTTTGCTGTATTGGCAATTTCGAAGGTTGTGGGCAGTAAATATTCGTTGTCGGTCGAAGTGTCCAAATTTTTCTCCTCCTTCCCCTAACTGAAGTGGGACAGCTCTTTATTGTTCCTCCAGATTCTGTCTGCTCAATTTAAAAAATAAGAAATTACTAATGTTGTTTTCTTCAGTTTCCGTTCTACGTAGACTCCACGTAGGATAGAAACAAATAAAAAAATAATTTTCGTTTTGTCCTTGGCTTAAAATAGTATCGAATTTTGGAACTCGCCAGTATCCTTTGTTTTTTAATAGGATAACCCACCAAATAATTATCCAGTCATATGTTCCGTCCTCCTAGTCTTAACGACAACATGGCATCTTGGAATTAAAGAACTTATGCTTTGTCCATGGGGAATTTTGTCAACAAATATTTTTTCCATATACTTATTTGCATATTGTGTAAAGAAGATTCTAATTTTAAAAATATCTACACTTTATTATTAAAATAGTTAATGCATTAAAAACCGTATTAATTTTCTGGTCATTCATTTAATGAGTGTGCTTAAGGCACCCGTTAAAATAATTTACATAATATGTATATTTCCTTGTGAGGTGATTATTCACTAATCATTTAGAGCTTAGTATTCCCCGTGGAAGGGTTAAACTACGTCATAATTTAATGCTAATTGCTAATGACACCTTCTAGAACAAAGAGAAAGAAGCCCCTCTCCTTTTTAATAATCTTTTGCCATAAGTGGGATGGACCCACCTCAATACTAGGTAGGACTATAAGAAACAGATTAAATTTAATAAGAGGAAAAGAGAGGAAAAGAGGAAAGAGACTAGAGAAGATTGTGCACCCGAATAGGAAGTATCGTTTCACTTTAGAAATATGTAGTTTACTTTTGGGACAAAAAATTGAAAGAACGAACGTGCCTTGTACACAAGAACGAATGTCGTGGATTTGCATTGGAGGGATGGTCCATTTTAGACGTTGGCTTGTAGCTTTTGTGGTTTTTATCTTTCGAAGTGGGAAGAAGATTTTGATTCTTGCATCGTCGGTCGAAAAGGACGAGTGACTTATGCTAAGCCACTTGACTTTAGGGCCATTCCTGGAGTCGAGAAAATGAAAGGAAAATGACTCTTGTGAGTTTCTTTTGTCAAACGAGAGGGGAAAACCCATTAAGTGAAGGCACCCAACGTACGCGCATATAAATGAAGAAGAACGTAAATGAAAAATTGAAAAAATGGAAAATGAAAATGAAACTTAGGACGCGTTTTTTTTTTTTTTTTGGGGGAGGATGGGAATTTCGTGATGAAAAGAAAATGATTTTGGGAATTTATTTTCCAGAAATTTTCTCCATTTTATGTTAGATTATTCATTTTCCAAACTTTAAGCATGTATATTTTCTTTAACCATAAATAGTTTTTCAGATCATTTTCAACGAAACGAAATATATGAAAGTCAAAACTAATTCACAAAAAAGTCATTCACTTAAACACACCCATCCTTGACTTCCATACTATTTCGGAAAAAAAAAAAAGAATTTAACTCAAAAAAAAAGCTGTTAAGTGGCAAAGGGCTTATATAAATTTTTTTTAAAAAGAAAAACCGTCAATAAGCAATCTAAGATAACTTTGACAATTGACAAATGAATTAGGAATCACACATAAATTTCACATGATATGATAAAATATCCTTACATGAAAGGAAAGAACAATACCGACAAAGCTTTTGAGAGATCTCGATTGCAAAAGAGGTAATCCGAAACGGTTTACCTTTTGACGGACATTTATTTTACGCTAATGTCTCCTTAATTTCTCTTATTTTAGCATATGGTGAATTGAATCGAGCAGCTGAGGTGGATTCGAATCCGCGTCCTATCTCCCTATATTCACAAAGAAGTCATCAGCTGCAACGAATGCGGCCGGCAAAGCATCGCTCGAAATCGCCCCCGAACCGAAGTCCGAACGCCTTCGGAAGCATCCTCAAGGACGTCGTCATCCCCCTCGCCGCGATCGACACAGGGAAGGCAAAGCGAGCAAGAATCAATCCCTGCCGCTGCGCATTGTGAACAGAATCTGAGCCGAAATGCGTACGAAATTGTTCGGACATGGGTTTCATGGGTTACACATAGAGAGAGAAAGTAGAGAGAGAGAGAGAGAGAGGAAAGTGGGTCGGCCAAAAGTGGGGCAGGGAAACGGACATATCGGCCCTCGTTTCAACACCTTGTCGGGCAAACCGCCCAAACCGGGCTCTATTCTCAAATTTCCTGTCTCTTCCCTTCGCTACCAAACACTGCCTTGACTCAGTTCTCTTCCGCTTCCTCTCCCTCTCCCTCTCTCTCTTTTTCCTCTCTATATAAACGCCAAACACGGCAACCACATCGTGCCCAAAAACAGGATCCCTTCCCCCGAGAAACAGAGAGATAAGGGCTCAGCACTGTTTCGTCTTACAAGACGCCCAGAGAGATCTGCTTATTTTATTTGGAGTTCCTTCTGTTGGGCTGTTGTTGTTGCTGTTGTTGTTGATGCTGGATGGTCTTATGGAGCTCCAGCTGGGTCTCGCCCTCCCCTGCAGCGACGGCTACGTGCGAGCGCAGCACCAGCAGCACCAGCACCAGCAGCGACGGCGTCACGGGCTCGACTTGGACCTCAACGTGAACGGGTTCGGTGGCGGTCACGGCCAGGGCTGCGACGAGGACATGGTGGAGGCCGTGGGGTCGAACCGGTTCGACCCCGGGCCGAGCCTCGAGCCGGGCTGCTACTACGACAGGAGCGAGGAGGAGTGCGGGTACGAGTACGAGGAGAACGGGAATTGCGAGAGGAGCGTGCCCCGGACGCTCCCGCTCCTGTTCGGGGGCGCTCCAGACGACGAGGTCGACGGAGACGACGACGGCGAGGGCCATCACCACTTTTCCGGCAATAAGTACGTTCTCTCTCTATCACTCTTTTTTGTTCTAAAAGCAAGTGAAGATTGAAGAGTGCAAATTGATGCTGATGAACGTGAGGCGGTTGATGTTTGCAGGGAGTCCACGTACTTGAAGGTGACAATGGAAGGCGTAGGGATCGGGAGGAAGATCGATCTCAGCCTCCATCGCTCCCTCCACTCCCTCATGTACACCCTCATCAACATGTTCGGCTTGTGTAAGCTTCGCGACTCAGCACACCATTTCATCATTGCCTTCTGCAAACGTTTCCGTTTCTCTGCACGAGTTTGACCTAAAAAATTCTGATGGAAAAAATTCTCAATTTTGCTGGTGCTCTCGTGGAACAGGCTACGAAGAATCCGAAAACCTGAAGCTCGCTTACCAGGACCGGGACGGAGATTGGGTGCTGGCCGAAAACGTGACCTGGAGGTGCGTCCTGTCTCGTGTTATACCTTGCACTTAGTAATTACATAACTATGGCTACTAGACCTGATCACCGACCCGACGACTCATCTGCTGCCCTAGTCTCCGACCCGCAAACGACGGGTTCGGGAAATTGAAAATGGGCTCGGCTCGAACGAGAAGGTCGGCTCGACGTTGGGGTCTAGCTCTTCCTTTTGATTAGATCTAGTCTCGTGTATGCCCGAGCGGCTGATTCAAAGTTCCGACCAAAATCTAGGTCACGGTTTCTTCGGCGCATGTAAAGGCGACCAACCTAACAAATTAGGGAAAACTCATCAAGATGCCTATGTAGACAAGCAATGTCTCTACACAGGTTGGCGCAAGCTGACCAAAAGCGTTTCACTTTTGTTTTTGTGGGCTTCTAGCATCTGCTTATTTAGGCCCGATTCAACTGTCGGGGCCACAAAGTTCACATTGAATTTGACCACATTAAAGGTGGATATAACAGCCAATTGGGAAATTTCGTAGAATCCTAAGTTAAAGAAGCCTCCTGTGTACATGGCCCACGAAGAAAGAGTCGGTAACGAAATTGATGTAGTGAACTAGATTCATCATCATCATTATCGGGGACCTGCTAAAAAAAGCACCACGGTCTTCGAACTTGGACCCACGTTGTTTGGGCACTGATCAGCATCGGAATCGGAAGCTAATGCACGATTGGGCAGACTTCTCACGATGAATGTACTGATTTGGGGATGGTTTTCCTTCATGATTTTGCAGGTCTTTCGTGCGGTCTGCACAGCGATTGAAACTGCTGAGGATGAGCGGTTGACTGAGATTGTAGCGGTTGGAAGAGGAGCAAAGTTTTGAAAAGTGTATAGTTTGTCCATGAGGGAGGAGAGAGCTTGTTGAGCCTGTATAAATACAGATCTTGTGGTCTGCTTGCCTCAAATTAGATGCAAAAAAAAAAAAAAAAAAAAAAGATTATATTAGAATTTCGCGATGTTCAAATTGCACAGCCTTTACCTAGAATTTCGATGCGACAGAGTCCCCATTAATCATATTTATTACAAAAGGACGATCGGAGATGTAGTACACGTATAAGAGACTAGTCGATTTGTGAGAAAAGCAAATATGGCGGTCTTGAGGGATCCGTTAGTACACCCCTTTTGTTCCTTATTTTTCAATTAAATCTTTGAATGCAACTATCGAACTAATTCTGTAAATTCTCCAATACAATATTTGTTTTTTCCAAAATGTAATAAGATGAAAAAGTTAGCTTCTTTTACGCTTGACGTTACTCTGCGTGTCATATGTAATACTATTTTATTCCATAATATGCATGACGACATGGCAAATATGCATCAGTCAAAGGTTTGACGTGTATGCATGAGTAGCCAACCATGGGCCGTGATATCCGATAACGCTCGAATCTAATTTTGAAAATGATGCTATCGTGTTATTATCTGGTCTATTCCAATTGAGTATTTCATCCTTTTAGCCATATAATAATTTTAGGTTTTTGAAAGACATTAGGTCTGCCAGGATCAATTCCCTCGATATGAGGACCAAGGAGTTGGCTTAGATACGAGATTTTTCTAATATAGATATTGAAATAGGCTAAATAACGGACCTGAAAAATAGATAGATTTTTTAGATTATGCTCAACAGAAGAACAATTATATAAATATGTACTTTTCTTTTGCTTTTCTTTTTTTAATTATTAGAGAAGAATAGCAACCGATTTATTAAAGAAAGCTATGTTTTTAGATCAGCAGAGTAAAAGCCTATATTTATTATGATCTCTAATTCTATCTGAAAAGAGGATTTTGAATACAAACTGGGCCTCCGTGCCTCCTCGTTCACACTAGTGCAGCCTTGAAAACTCCAAGACAACCTAAAGAAATTATCCACGAGCTAGTATGTGCCGAAATGTTGTCTCACATTACTTGACAATAGGTCTAATGTGCTCATTATGTTAATGTAATCTCCCTCAACCTAATAGCTTAAGCTTTGGGCTGGATTTTTCACATGAGATCAGAATCGGTACTATCCTTTCGCATATATATGTCCCAGCATCTAATTTTTGCTGTGTGATGGTTAACTGGTCATGGACTATTTGTACCTACTGTTTGTATTAGATGAGAGAGATTAGTTTAATTGCGACTATTTGTACCCAACCGTTTGTATTAAATGAGAGAGATTAGCTTAATTGCAATGGTTAACTGTTCGTGGACTATGCCTACCGTTTGATCAAATGAGAGAGATTAACTTAATTTGGGAGAAAATGACAGGGTTTGAGCCCCTGCTTATAGCAAAAAGGAAATTTGCACCGAAGCGGAAATGCTTCAAAGCATACGCCTGATGATGCAAAAGCACTTGAAAATCGATTAAAAAAACAAAAAAAGACATAACCAAAAATCCTAGAATTTGGACTTGAAATGCTGCAAAAGCGGAATGGAATACTGGGAAGGGGCAGGACTGGACCATTTGGTAGACCCTCATCTGGTGGTGGCGAATCTCGTCGGCGAATGCATCGGCACTTCTTTGCTCTTTTTCTTAAAGTAATTCGCTTTTTTTAGAAGTTATCTTGTAGTGACTACTGAGTACATCACAAATCAGCAAATATTATATGCTTTCAGTAAATACTCTTTCAGGGTCTCTTGCCTCCATTCAAAGCTTTAATGGCAAACTTTCATCGCCCTTAGTCTCTTTCAACCCGAAACCCAAACACAGTTAACTTGAATTCACAACCGCTATTCAAAACCTATCTTAAACACTGAATGTGTTATCTCATATTTGTTTTTCATATAATACCATCAATTGAAGAGGAGGATTTTTTCCAAACCACAAAGAGCCAAATTGAATATTCAATCAATGGCATCGAGAGTATTCCCCATCTCCTCTCGAGAAATAAGTGGGCTATTTCTTTGCAAAATTGAGCTCAAATTCAAATGTGGCTATTCCGCCGTGATACCATGAGTTTGAAAAGGACTTTGAAATGTGCAAATCAGCTCTTTTGGAAAATACATATATCTATCTCCAAAAGATGTGATATGTTACTCAGTTTTTAAACTTAAGCTGTGCCCATTATGATAGAGATACTAACAAAGTAGCGGATTGGATAGTTAAAATCCAAAGGGGAAAAGAAAAAGGCCATTTTCCGTGAAATTGGTTAGCCTACCCACCTTAAGCTGTATGAGATTTGTTTTCCTAAGAGGCCCCCTTGGCAAGCTCTAATGTTTTTTTTTTGGTGAGATGGCAAACTCTAATGTTTTTTTTTTTTTTTAATGACCTAGGAACTGCCGTACAACCGACAGCCGACAATGCAAACCCGAGGGGCATTAGCTCGGGGACTCACCTCCCACGGCACCCCACTTAAATCACGCAATGGGAACGCGAAGTTTCGAATCCCACCCCTCCCGGATGAGGGTTGAGATCGCGAACCAACGTTTCCACTTCGGGGTGGGTAGGCAAGCTCTAATGTTTTTCTTTTCTTTTTTGTGACCCAAGGAACCCCGTACAGCCGGCAGCCGGCAAGCTCTAATGTTTGTCTTTGAAAACAAATAAAAATGGTTTTGAATCGAAGAAAAAAAAAAAAAGCCGGCAGGACAATGCCGAAAAAGTCAAAGGAAGAAAAACCCAAAAAAATGAGGACGAATATGGTAGGAGAAGTCGGTATAGCTACTTCATACATACGTTAGGCTCTTGGTACTTCTGATGCGGACTCTTTTCGGCTATGTTTTTAAATTATGTTATAGGACAGGAGACAGACAATAAGACAAGACAAAGAAAGAAGCGCACAAAATTAGGAAAAAGTAAAGGAGCCCGGGGAAGACGAAATGCGCCTGCCATCTATCTCCCGGTCTTCTGTTAGTTTATTAAATTTTTTTTCTCATAATTTAATAGATGATGTTTTTTTTTTTTTTTTTGTGACCCAGGGAACCCCACACGACTGGCAACCGGAGGTAAATCACTGGGGGCGACATGTGCTAGCCACCACACACGTGCCACCGGATAAGTCGCCAAGAAACTCAAAGCTAACCTTCCTGCAACTTGTGTTGCAGAAGCTTCGAACACTAGACCTCATCGATGGAAGTCTAGCGCCTACCCAGTTAAGCCACCGTGGCGGGTGGTATAGATGATGTTCTTTGGTTCTTTGATTCTCCTATAAATCTTAATCATTGATTTTTGTGAATTGATTTGAACACTACAGAAGATATAGGATTTGTTATGAAGAGGCGAAGATTAAAGATCGGTGAAACGTGGCTAAATTTGTTGTTTGTCTCGGTAAATGAGTACAACAATTTCATTTTTTTTTTTTAGGTAAATATCGTACAGCATCACATAGCATGGTTTGCACATTTTGTGGTGCCTCGATGCATCATGGTGCAAAGATTTCTTGAAATTTTTGCACGTTTAGCAGTCTTCAAGTATTCTCAATCTACAAAATATTAGCTCCGTAATCAGTAATATGATGTTAATCGTATGTGCCAAAAATTACAAACCGTGAGACCGAAGAATTTATTGCATCATTTTGCATGTGACACTTCATGTGCAGAAATAGTGACCTCGACCTGGACTCTTGCGGGTCCGTACGAATTGACATAAGATCAAGAATCGCGAAACCGATCCAAAATGGGTGAATGGGTGAATGGATTAGGGCTTTCGTATTAATGATCTGCAGAGAATTTGTGGACAAAAGCCAGATCAGTAGCAAAAGAAGAAGAAAGCTCCCTTTATTACTTTCCGGACTCGAGGGAATGGCTTTTGGATTGAGGATCTGCAGAGAAACGGTGGACAGGAGAGAAAGGTTGGAAACTCTAGCCCCTCTGCTCGGACGATGAAGACGAAGAACAGCGCCTTTCGTTTCTCTTTTTCCTTTTCTTTTAATTTCAAAGCTACTTTGCAAGAAAAAAAAAACATACCAACCAGATTGTATTTACTTTGAGCAAAATATGGTTGAGCCAAAGATCTTCTGGAAAATGACTTTGGCATTTTCCGAAAGCTCGACCAAACGCTGCAGGAGGACAGGCAATGGTGGAGGAGCTTTCTATTTTGGGTTGGTCTCTACGAAGGGATGTAATTGTTTTGCAGTACAAGGCATCAGCACGCCCTATCTACAGGCATTCTTCATCGACTCCCCGTGCAAAATTCTCTGCTTCTGTCGGAGATCCTTCATTTTGCTTTCGTTGCAGGTCGCACGCTTCACCGGCCAGTCTAGAACCTTGTAGACGGCGGCAGATCAGACCGCGATTAGCACGACCTCGTCACCTTTGTCCTCTTGATCAATCCCCATCTTTTTGCCTGATTCCTTCTAGTTCATTGCACTCGTTAAAGACTCGCAAATTGAGTTCCATAAAAGCCTCCACGGGGTTATCATCTTCGCAACCGAGCCGGCTCCGTAAGGAAGAAGGAAAAATTTCCACAGGCATCACCGTCGTCATGATGAGCACTAAATGCGAGCTCGTGTTCATCCCATCGCCAGACCTTGGCCACCTGCTCTTGACTGTGGAGATGGCCAAGCTCCTCGTCGACCGCGACGAGCGGCTCTTAATCACCGTCCTCATCATGAAGTTGCCCTTTGACTCTGAGATTGACTTCCATGTGGAGTCGCTCACCACCTCCATCACCGCGGCATTCACTCCGTCCTCTTAATGTGTAATTTGGTTCATGAACTTTTAATTTGTTTAATGCGGTTTTTAAACTTTAGCCCAATGTGCAATACGGTCTCTGAATTTTTAATTTGTTTAATGAAGTCCCTAAATTTTTTGTATATGTTCAATATTGTCTCTAAACCGCATGAAAATATTCAATGTAATCTATGATCTTGAATTAATGGAATGACTACATTGATTATTATCATACAGTTTAGGGACTATGTTGAATATGTATTAAAACTTCAGGGATTATATTAAATGTATTAAAAGTGTAGGGATTACATTGCACATTAGGCTAAATTTCAATGACCAAATTGTGTATTGAGATAAAATTTAAAGACCATATTAAACAAATTAAAATTTTATGGCCAAATTATCCATTGGGCCAAAGTTCAGGGACTGTTTATATCATTATAAAAAATAAAGAAATTAAAATATCATTAAAAATGTTCACGTTAATGCCGGTTGTTCACATAAAATACGATTGACATCCATATTGTTGAATTCTAGGGATAAATTCAATTAGTATAATTAAGAGATTTATCATTGAATTGCTAATTGTGCAATGAGTTTAGGACTTTTTGGATAATTTTCCCCAAAACATGAAATTATAGAAGTTTTGCATTACAAATAATTTAAATCAATCAACCAACAAAAACGTAGTAAGACTAACAATTTTTTTTTTTTTTGGGAGGAGCTCATCTTGAATTATATGTTATTTTTTGAAGTTTCTCTAGTTTCTATTCAAATTTGAAATACTCTTGATTTTTTTCCTAAATCGACGAAACTCTTTGATCTAATAAGATTTTTGTGGAGAGCGATTACTTGAAGAAATGAGGGTAATACTGTAAGCAATAGTTGAATCGTTAAAAGTACTTTCTCATATACAAACACTGAGGATATGATTACTTAAGCTTTTGTAATACATGAATTATAAATTGCAAAGTAAATGCAAAATGTTTTCTTTTTTAAAATTAAAAACAGAATTAAACTTCATTCAATTACAATTTTTTGTTACTTTGTGTCGCTTGTCCAATATTAAATAGAAACCCTATATAGAAATAATCTTAATTGGTGGGGTGACCATTATATCAAATTTCATCAAAATAATAATCTATTCAAGCTCATCTTTAATTATTTTTTCATAGGAACCCTATTGTTCAATATTAAGTGAAGAATTAAGCTTTTTATTTGATATATTTGAATGGTCGATTCAAATTAATGTAAAGGAAGGTGTAGGGATGGAACTTTCCAATGACGTGGCCAACCGCAAATCAACATTTCAAGCGATTTTTTGTTTTTTTCTGTTTGCATAGACACAATGCACAACAAGACAACAGGAGAAACTTCCATGCCGTTCAGAACGAAAGGTCATCGATCCCCTCGAGCCAAAACTCTTCATCCATCTCGAAGGATTCGTGGGAAGTTGATCCTTTTTCATTTTTCCCGATCTTTTCCAAATTTAGAATGTTGGCAACCCTTCTTAACCAAAAGTGTACATATAAATTTCAAATCCGCTAACCGACGAAGATTAAGTAGCATCCTTTCGCTCTCTCGGCCTCTTTGGATCTCTTCTCCTTCGTCCTTGAGAACCCGCAACAATGGTGGGCGTTGGGGCCATCGTAGGCATTGTTGGTGAGTTCTTGAATATCCGAGAATGCATGAACTCTTCATTTTCTTGCGTATGTTCATGTAATATAATAAAAAGTGAAATGTCAACGTTATGATCGTGGAACTCAATTTTTTTATTCAACCATTTTGCAGGAATCGTCACCAACGTAGCTTTATTCCTGTCTCCCATGTAAGCTTAGCTCGGCAACTTTTACTCCTCTTATAAGTTGACTAATGAAATTCTTGCTGTCTTGTTTATTTTGATCAATGGATTGACATTCAAATTTGATATACTTTGCATCACGGTGGATCTCATCAGCCCGACATTTATCACGATATCGAAGAAGAAAAAGGCAATGGGATTCAAGCCAGATCCATATGTCGCGACAGTACTCAACTGCGCAATGTGGGTGTACTATGGTTTGTGCCTGGCGGAAGCCTGCTTGTCGTCATAATCAATGCTTTCGGTCTTGGTATCCAGCTCATTTATGTTGGGATATTCTTCTTGTACTCTCCATGGAACAGACGTGTAAGCTTTTGAAACACCTAAGTTGTTTAACAAATTAAGATTGCTCCTCCCATCTTCATTTCTCAGCTTCAGCATTCTGATTTTTTTTTTTTTTTTTGTTTTTTTTTTCGCAGCGGAATATCTTGTTTGCACTCCTCATTGAACTGATCTTCATGGCTGCATTAGTTGCCTTATGCAGGAGTTTTACACTTGTTAAAACGTTGTGTATCATCTTCAACATCGTGATGTATACTTCGCCATTGACAATTATGGTACGTGGATTGTTTGGCTTTTGCCAAAAACTAATAAGTCACTGATCAACAATAATAATAAAAAATGGGAATCAATTTCCTTCTTTTTGGTATTGGCAGCGCCGAGTCATCCAGACAAAGAGCGTCAAGCACATGCCATTCTATCTATCCTCGCCATGTTCTTAAACGGCATCACTTGGGCTGTTTATGCACTCCTCAAATTCAAACCCTTTGTCCTGGTATAATCTTGAAACTTCTTTCTTAGTCACGTGTAATTTGTTTCATCCAAATCTTTCAGAGTTAAACATGTTCTGCTCTACTAGTTGACAGTTAAGAGGAAATAGAGAGAGTGAAAGCATACCCTTTCTTGAGTTCAATGACTGAGATTTTCAGGAGGATCAAAAAAGACATATTTTGGTATTTCAGTTTTTGAAGACATCTTTTTGGTCATTTATTTTCAGGAGGATCAAAAAAGACATATTTTGTTTGCCATACATGCATTTTTGTAGGTGCCGAATGGTTTGGGAGCCTTGTTGGGTCTGGTGCAGCTGATTCTCTATGCAAAATACTACAGAACCACCAAGTTGGACAAGCCAGAGAATCCGATGTGGAACTCTCCAGAGCTTAAGGCCGAGACACTTAATTGACACAGGCTCCTCTGCTCCTCAAGATTCAGTTCTTTTCTTTACCAGAATCCTTAATTTTCATGAGTACAATGTTTGACATTTACTGTTGTTACAAATATCTAATATATGTACTTCCAACCAAACGGCAATAAGCAAAGTGGGAAAGAAGGAATTCCATTGACAATTTGAACATTAACATATGCGGCAATGCATCAGTTAGATGCTCACGCACCAAATGAAAAGGACACGGAACATCTGCCTCCCGTTCCACCGACTCCCCGTGCAAAATTCTCTGCTTCTGTCGGAGATCCTTCTTTTTGCTTTCGTTGAAGGTCGCACGCTTCACCGACCAGTCTAGAACCTCGTAGACGGCGGCTCGGACCGCAGTTAGCATGACCTCGTCGCCTTTGTCCACTTGATCAAATCCCCATCGTTTTGTCTGATTCCTTCTAGTTCATTGCACTCATTAAAGACTCGCAAATTGAGTTCCATAAAAGCCTCCACGGGGTTATCATCTTCGCAACCGAGCCGGCTTCGTAAGGAAGAAGGAAAAATTTCCACGGGCATCACCGTCGTCGTGAATCGTGATGAGTACTGAATACGAGCTCGGTTTCATCCCATCGCTAGACCTTGGCCACCTGCTCTTGGCTGTGGAGATGGCCAAGCTCCTCGTCGACCGCGACGAACCCCTCTCCATCACCGTCCTCATCATAAAGTTGCCCTTTGACTCTGAGATCGACTTCCATGTGAAGTCGCTCACCACCTCCATCACCACCGGCATCCACTTCGTCCTCCTCCCTCAGTAAAACGCCTCCCCGGATATGTCCCCAATCGCCTTCCTCAACCACTTCATCGAGAGCCACAAACCGATGTTCGAGAAGTTATCGCCAATTTCTCCACAGGCAGCTCAGCACGGGTCGCGGGGCTTGTCGTTGGCATGTTCTGCACCACAATGGTCAACGTGGCCGGCGAGCTCGGTATCCCTTCTTACGTGTTCTTCACGTCGAGGGCCGCATATCTTGGCTTGATGCTGCATCTCCTGTCGCTCCAAGACGAGCCCCCCCATGGACCTGACCAGGTTCAAGGGCTCTGATGCTGAGCTGGACTTCCCGTGCTTCGCAAACCCTCTGCCTGCCGCCAAAGTTCTACCCTCCCAAGTGTTCGTGAAAGAAAACGGCCGGCTATTCTTTAGCCTCGCCTTGAGGATTAGGGAAACCAAAGGCATTTTAATAAAGACATTCACCGAGCTGGAACCGCGTGCGGCGATGGCCCTGGCGTGACTCAGAGCACCCACGGTGTACCCCGGGGCCCTAATAGTGAACATCAAGGTTGAGAGCGATAAGGGTTTCTAGATCCTGGAGCAGTTCCACTAGCAGCCAAATGCATCGGCGGTGTTCCTATGCTTCGGGAGCTTTGACGAGGACCGGGTGAAAGAGATCGCTTGCGCGTTGGAGCGGAGCGGGTGCCGCTTCCTATGGTCCCCACGGCGGCCTCCGGCGAAGAACAAACCAGGAGCCCCTTGTGAATACACAAATCCCACAGAGGTCCTACTCGACGGGTTCTTGGACAGGACTGCTGGGGTCGGGATCAGGTGGGCCCCATAGGTCACGGTCCTAGCCCACCCGGCCATCGGAGGGTTTGTGTCGCACTGTGGGTGGAACTCCACACTAAAGAGCATTTGGTTCAGCGTGCCAATCACAGTGTGGCTTCAATATGCAGAGCAACAGCTCGATGCATTCGAGCTAGTGGTGGAGCTCCGCCTTGCGGTGGATATCAAGATGGATTATCGGAGAGATCCAGTCAAAGGGAGCAACGTCGTCGTGATGGCAAATGAAATAGCGGGAGGGATAAGGAAGTTCATGCAGGGCGAGGACGCCGGCGAGAGGAGGAAGAAGATGAAAGAGGTGAGTGACAAGAGTAGGAAGGCTTTGATGGAGGAAGGCTTTCTTACTTGTCTTTGCCTCGCTTCATTGAAGATCTTTGCCGACACTGAGCCTTCATTTTGCTAGCAGAATGGCTGACTATAATTTTGAATCTTTGATTACTTGGAGTGTGTTTTGTTGTGACTATACTTCCATGTTGGCGTGTTTTATATGCAACAAACGACCGAAAACTAAAGACATTTCAACATCAAACACTCATCAACGTGGTCAAAGCAGAGCTCTGTTTATTCCATGACCGAGCTCCGGCCATCTCTTATCGACGGTTGAGATGACCAAGCTCCTCGAAGACCGAGATGGGCTTGCCTATCGAGCCCTCTCCTGATCATAAATAACAATTATTTGACGGTTTCATTGACTACATTACTTGACGGTTACCTTTTCAATGACTGCATTCGAGATTGCCAATTTCACTACTTGCCTTACTTCCTTGATGTTGCTTCTGAGATTGCCAACTGAATATTTGAACCTTATTTTGGTGTCTACATTTTCTTTTTTCTTTTTTTGTGTCTACATAATTGAATTGAACCTATTGAAAGGGGCATAGAACTTGGCTTTCCTACTTTGACTTTCCCCATGCTAGTAACCTTAGAAACACCATTATTTTCCATTTTAACACTCTTTGGCATAATGTCCCATCTTATCATAATTATAACACTTCACACTCCTCCTCGACCTTGATTTCAACATTCCTCTTGACTTGACTCTGTTATCATCACTTTGAAATTCTCTCTTAATTGACTTTTTGCCCTATTTTCTATCACAAGAGCCTTCAATTTAAAAGCATAATTCTAGTTTTTTTTTTCTTGTTTCTTCATTGAACAAGCTTTCTTTAACCATGTTTGTATAAAGCACATCAAAAGAAGCCAAATTATTTAACGCCACAACCAAAGCGTAACAACTATTGGGAAGAATATCAAGCAATAAACATAATTGCAATTCATCACAAATGTCAATTTTTTATTTATCAATTGATTTACAACATCTTAAAATTTACTTAAGTGTTCCGACATGCTACTCCCTTACTTGTATCTCAAATTCATAACTCTTTTTACTAGTGAAGCTTTATTTCGTGGAGTTCTCCTCTTATAGAAATATGGTAATTTCTTCCACAAAATATCCGCTTTCATTTATTGAGCAACATGATAAAAATACACTATCATCAATTTATTATTGAATAAGCTCAATCGTTTTCCGATTCATTCACTCCTGTTTTTTGTCTTTATGATCTCCTTTAACCTCATCACCCTCAACGGAATCAAACAAATCTTTGAAATATAGCATGTCTTCCATCCTGAGACTTCCAATTAGAGTAATTTGAGACATTTAACATAAATATTGTGCCGCTAGTTTCTTTCATTTGACACTAGAATTTTAACCTTAGCTCTGATATTACTTTGTTGGGGAGAACCCTAGCAACAATTCGCCAAAACCCAATCTAGGATCAATTTCTCTCCTAAAATTAAACCAACCGGAATGAACTTAACTCCATTGACAACTAGCCAACGCAATCTCGGTATAAGCAAATATCATGCCAAATTGATAAGAAAATAAAGCCAACAGAAATATCAAGGATTTAACGTGAAAACTCAATGCAAGAAAAATCATAAATCGTCCAAAAACTTCCACTAATCACTAAAAATAGTAGGATCCACAACTTAGTCTTTTTTAATTATATACTAAAGGTTCAACATCAATAATACAATAATATTTTCTCACCATAAAATTGAATCAACAAATTTTGAGTAAGAAAACCCCAACTTCGATGAGAGAATTCATAGGAGATTCTCAACAAATGAAACCAATCAACTCGTTACCCTCGATCTTACGAACAACTTACTCAAATTTAAGCCAATTTGTGAACGTTTGGCTCTTGATTTGAGACCACAAATTTTCATCCCTTTTCCTTCTTCTCATTCGCTCACTCTCGAGCACTCTATATTCTCCTTTTCTTCTCCACTTTCGAGCTCCACCCACACGAATGAAGAACCCAACTTTCTTTTGTTTTTTTGTCTTTGACTCTTTTTTTCTTTTGTTTTTCAATTGGCTGGGCCCACAAATGAGGCAAACCCAGCCAACACTTGTAAGGCTACATGGATCCCTTTTTGGAAATGCCTCTCCAAGTTAATGGGAATATCCGAATCAGACCCAGCATTATGTTCTCCAGTAATATATTAGTGAGGAGCACTGAGGACCGAGTGAGGAGCACCGACGATCGAGTGAGGAGTGAGGGCGATTTGATTGAGCAAATGAGAGAGGAAGGAGAACCATGAAAATTTAAAAGCAAAACCTAATCCCAATTCAATTTAAGTATATTATCCATTTTTCATTCAATTTTCTTTTTGGACGAAATTATGCTATTCTACTCCCTGGAAACAGACAGCCAACAAAGATTTGTCCAACCAACGAGTTTAGTTCTTATCTAACACTACCTTGACCATTTCAAATCTTTAGTTGAGATAATATTTACTCTTCGTGTTTTTTCCAGCACGCTCAACTTTAGCTCTAGTCCCAATTTCACAACGACTTGTTTTCCTAAAAAAGCCAACTTTAGATCAAGTCTTAAATCTGTCATGCATTTTTTTGTTTAAAAAAAAATCAACTTTAACTCCAATCCTAAATCTGCCCCCCTTAGCCATCCGTTCAAAAAATATCACTTTATTGATGTGAATTTATTACTGACATGAAAACGTTACATCACATAACAAACGGCAATTTTTGGATGAAGAGTTAATGGCTACAGTCTTGAAATTAAATTGAACATTGGTAATTTGTTTTAGGAAAAAAAAAATAGGGGGAGGGGTTCGAGGCAGAATTTGGGCTACAATTAAAGTTGTTAATTTTTTTCTAGATAAAAAAAAAAAAAAAGTTCGGGATAGATTTGAGATTAAATCTAAAATTTAAATTTTTTCAAGACAAAAAAAATTCATAACAAATGGGACTGAACCTCATGTTGAGATTATTTTTTTGGACAAAGATAAAATCAAAGCAAAATTAGGATTTGACCTAAAATTAAAATTTTGTTTAGAGAATCTCACTCTTAATAAAATATCTGTACAGATATAATAAAAACGTATCAATAGGTGCAAAATTTGCAAACTGATGCGATTGAGGAAATCACATCATTTCGTCCCTGTTGGTCCTACTTCGTTTTTTTTTTTTTTAAATTTTAATTGTTAGATTCTATTGGTCCTACTTGGCCTTTTGCTTTTTGCTCAATTAAGGATTCGGGGAGCATCATGGCCCTTTTACTTTTTTATATATATATTTTATTCTGAAGTAACAAACTCCTAAGTGTCTTTATAATTTTTCCTATTTGGATCGCACTCGGACTGTCTTTATCACAAACTCCTTTTGCTTTCCCTCGGACCAACATGCCTTTCATATTTCCTCACGATGTAAGTCATCTTTTCCACGAAACCGAGAAAAACTCCCAGAGAGGTTCAAATTTCAATTGACCAAGACATTAGAAAACTCACGTAGAGACGAAATTGAAGAGACCAAGACATCATGAAATTCACGTAAAGACAAAATTAAAGAGAACTTGAAAGTGGCTCAATGCCTAATTTTCTTTTGATCAAATATTGCCAAAAATCTCAAATTATATCTATTATGATATAAACATCCTAAACTTTTTTTATGTCACTAAACACATTAAACTTGTTCACGTAACAAAAATACCCCCAATTTTTTTATGTCAAGAAAAAAAAATCCAAACTTATAATGTATCATATATATACCTCTACTACACTAATATATCCTTTATTCAATGTTGAAAGATATGCGGAATCTTCCGCATTATTCAATCGAAGATCTGATTTGATTATTGATTTAATTAGAAGATTAACTTTTTGATACGTAAAATATTTATATAGATTGATTGTAAAATCATTTATTTCCTTTAAGATCTCCTCCTTCTTTCATTCAAAATATATTCTGTGGGCTTTTTTTACGCAAAAGGAAATTTGAGATATTTATGTTATGACGTGCAAATTGAGGATTATATACCTGGCTCTTTGTGTCACAATGGATGCAATTTGAGGTTTTATTAAAAATGAAAAAAAAATCCCATTTTACAGATGTCGGAAGAGTGCCTGCCCTCATCCAAAAACGCAAAGAAAAGTCAACGCCCCGCGACAAGAGCTGGTGGCCAGCCCCAACGCACGTCGGCAAGTTAGAAGACAAGCGATGAGCATCGATTGTTCCTATACATCATCGACGCATCCCGCCTCGTCGGGCCGCGCCAATGGCGCGCCGACACGTCGGCCGACCCAACCGGGCCCCTCGGTAAGTCCGCGGTCCCCGCCTCGGAGTCTCCGAAAGGGACGGCCGTCGCTCCGCGACGGGCACGCGGGCCGGGGCCCCGCACGTGCTTCCCTGTGTCCCTTCCCGCACGTGCGCCGCACGTGACACCCGGGGGGGGTGCATCTTCTCCACCACCTCCTTCGCCACCCATCTGTCTCTCTCTGTCTCTCTGTATCTCCATCTCCCTTTCTCTCTCTGACGTATGCTTACGTCTACGTACATATATATACGTACGCCCCCCGCCTGGCCTTCCGCGTTGCTTGTTGTTGATGTCGCCGATGACCTTGTCCGCGACGGAGTGATTGGTGCGCGGCTCTCGTCTGCGCAGGCCTTCGTCGGAGCTCGCGGCGGCGAATTAGTGAGTTCTCTCCTCCTCCTTCTTCTTCTCTTTCGTTATTTCTGGTGATTTCTTGGCTCCTTTTTTCCTTTTCGGGCATCGAATGTTTGTTCTTTTGCTCCGGGACGAATGATTTCGTTGCGTGCATGCATGGGTTTGTAATCGTTTCGTGGGTTCGTGGTTGGGTTATTCGGCTTTTACGGAAGGATGCTCCGGGGCGGCGCATTTTTTGCCGATTGCGATTGATTCTCGTTGTTGGGCTTTCCCCTTTTTTGGGCGTGTTTTTTGTCTTGATTTCCTGTGTAAAAAGATGAACTTGGACCCGTTCTCGACGTCCTTGGATTGTCCTGGTTAATGTTTTGACAATCCTGAGATGAAGCTCTCGGTTAGATGGTGTTGTTGCTTGAGGATTAAGCTTTTGCGCGGTAATGTTGACAATGTCGCCATTTATGCTGCAATTGGCTCTTGTGGCAATCAGGGGATTTCTGAAAACCTCCTAGACGGTACCCATTTCGGTGTCATGTGATCATTCCTAATGGAATTACCCTGTCTGAGTGCATACTGGCTACGATATAACTCAGATTATATGCTTCTTGCCATGGTTATTAAAAGAAGAAGCATATCAAGACAACAGTCTGCAAGAGCTTTTGACGTGTGATTTGTTTGAAGACAAACTGGGTGGCCTAAAACCAACAGTGTGGTCTATCCCAAACCTTGGTAATTATTCGAGGAACGTCCTGTTCTCCTTGAACTCCTCATCCAAAACTGCCCAAGGTCTGTCCTAAATAGGCTGGCCTGAGCAGCATTCTGGGGACTAGAAGTTTGAGCTCTTTGTCAATGAGAGGTCTGATGGATCTTTCTTGATTGAGTGGATGAGCAACCAAGCGAAGCCATATGCTCCTTGCTATTTTTAAGACTAGTTGCATTTTGTATCCTTTGAACAGTTATCTAAATGTAAGTAATGATGATGTCAAGGATGTGCGATTTTCGAATGGAGAGGAAAGTTCATTTCCCAAACATAGTGTATTGGTTTTGACAATTAGCTGGAAAAGAAAATTCCGTAACTTGGGGATGTTCCTTTGGTACTCTATCATATCTCTTCTTCAACATGCTCTAAAAGTCCAACATTCCAATTTGTCCACCTGGCCATTGAAACCGATTATAAACAGATAAGACTCCTATATTGTGTAAAGGCTTTGTTGGGATTTTTCATCATAAGTTGACTGACCAAGGAACAGCGTTGGTTGAGACTGACGATTTTTTGAATTTTCACTTTAATTGGTGGATGCCTCTCTTCTGCACCAGTTGCGGTCTCTGATGAGCTTATCTTGCTCTTGAACTGTAGTACTTTATGCAAGATCACAAACTGGTGAGGTAAGCCTCAGGATCAAGTGCTAAAGTGAAGGCAAATTCAGTAGAGTTTCAGGTCTGCTGAAAAAGTTTTATTGTACTTTGGTGGATGTGTTAAAAAAGGCATTACTTCTGAGATGAGAAAAAGAAAGAAAGAAACCAAAAACATTGACAGTGCATTATGACTTGACACCGACACAAGGATAATCTCAGGTTGCAGGAGCACGGATCATTAACATCATTTTCAGAAAAGGGCTGGCACTTACACTCCAAAGACTTAGTTTACAAATGTAATTGAATTCCTAATGGCTGCCAAGTCTTATTAGAGAGCTTTCTACTATTATCCTCAAACATCATTGTGACTTCTTGCCAGATTCTCTATTGTGGTATTATTTCCCTGCATTAAAGCTGGATGAAGTAGCTGCTTAAGAAATGTTACACATCAAAGAATGAAGTTCATATAGGGTATAGGAAGACCGACTAAAGCTCATACTTAAATAAGGCCATGCACCAAAGAGGGGTAATTCTTGTTACCTTTCTATATTACATGGATCAAGTTGGACTAGCCTAATATTGCGGCCATTGGTTTCTACTAATTTTATGATCCAGTGAGCTCGTGAAGCAATAGCTCATACTATAATGGGTCTGAAACAACTTGATTTTCAATGTGTAAATAGTCCATTTATAATTCCTCAATGCAAAGCATATATTTGGAATTGCTGTTGTTGATATTGCTTGGCTTGTGCTAGACATTTGGAGACCTGATTTCCAAGCTCCAATTCTTTTTTCATTTGTCATATTTAGAGCAAAATGTATGTTCTGGCCATTTTAACTAATGACCATACAAATTTTTTCAGGTTATCTAGTACCATCCCATGGAGCTTCATCTGTTATTTTTCTGGCCCAGGGGAGTTTACTCATCCCATTCCCCAGGCTCCCGCACTGCTCAAGTATTTTAATTGATCGTACTGAAGATGTTACTGTTAGAGTCTTTCCATGATCCTACAAAGAATGCCCGCACGACCCTACCGCCTCATGTCTAGACGAGTACCGCCAAAGATACTCTTTCTCCTACTTCTGATCATTGTTCCTATCTGTCTACTCGGGGTATTCACTTATGGCCAGAAAATATCGTACTTTCTCCGTCCAATTTGGGACAAACCACCAGCCTCCTTCCAACACATACCTCACTATTATGCAGAGAATGTGTCAATGGAGCATCTGTGTCGCCTTCATGGCTGGTCCATTCTCCCCCAGCCTCGGCAGGTGTATGATGCTGTAATTTTCAGCAATGAGCTAGATACACTGGAAATAAGGTGGCGTGAGCTCTACCCATATGTCACTAAATTTGTGATTCTTGAGTCTAATACCACATTCACAGGCATTCCGAAACCTCTTTTTTTCGCTTCGAACCGTGCTCGATATGCTTTTGCTGAAGGGAAGATTGCCCATGATACATTTCCTGGTCGAGTTGCTAATCGTGGATCACATGAAGACCCATTTAAGCTCGAGTCCGAGCAACGGGTGGCTATGAATGGGTTGCTTCGCCGTTCTGGAATTTCATATGGGGACTTATTGATAATGTCCGACACTGATGAGATTCCGAGCCCACATACTTTGAAACTGTTGAAGTGGTGTGATGGGATCCCACCTGTAATGCATCTGGAATTAAGGCATTACATGTATTCTTTTGAGTTCCCGGTGGACTACAGCAGTTGGCGAGCCACTGCTCACATTTATGGTCCGAAGACCCTTTATCGGCACTCACGCCAAACCAACCTTTTATTGTCTGATGCAGGATGGCATTGTAGCTTTTGCTTCCGGAGTATCCGAGAGTTTATATTTAAGATGACTGCTTACAGCCATGCAGACCGAGTCAGAAGGAAGGATTATATGAGCTATCCAAGGATTCAAAAGATCATTTGTCAGGGAGATGATCTTTTCGACATGCTTCCTGAAGAATACACGTTCAAGGAGTTGATCAAAAGTTGGGTTCAATCACCCGTTCAGCTTCTGCAGTCCACCTTCCTGCATATGTCATAGCAAATGCAGAAAAATTCAAGTTTCTCCTTCCTGGGGGCTGTGTTAGAAGTCAGGACTGAAATCTTTGGAGCTGATTTAACAATGCCATTGATGCCTGACCCATGTTGGTTTCATCTTTCATTTTGACTAGCTTGAGATTATCATACCAGGACGTAGACAGTGTAGATCTTTTAGTGTTGATAGCAAGAGGAGTGCTATGGACAGTCGCACTGTGATATGACTGTTGATCTGCTCCAACAATTGCCGGAGAAGCCTCTGTTGGTCCGGTGAATACAGAGCAACGTGAGCGTCCCTAGCATTTCCCTTTTGTAGAAAGTTCAGCTTGTGTTTAAGACTTGTTTCTCAATAGACAGGGATGTTGATGGCCAATTTAGATCGAGCTATACCCACAATTCGTTAAGAAGTGAAACAGGTAAAAGCATTCGATATGGCATATCTTCAAAAGAAATTGTCATTCAAGAAAAGGGCCCTCAGAAAGTTTCAAGTTAGATGCCATCTTGCTAAGGATTTTATTCATGGCGGCATCTGATGCTGGTGCTCTTGTTTGGATAAATTTTTTCAGCTGTTACGTTCAAACACTTCCAGTTCAATTGATTTGCCTATATTCCACATTAGGCATTGTCAGTATGCAAGCTTAGAGTCTCTGGTTCTTGTCAGTCTGAATTAGTTTTGGTATTCAAACCGTGTCAACATCTGATGAATGTGTTACGTCCACCAAAACCATGTCAAAGTTTGTGAGTGCATTCCAGTGATGTTAGCAGCAGGAGGCTTAATGTCTACTCTTCTTCTTAGATTATCTTCACTTTTGCTTTTACACGCATGGATTCCACATATGAAGATGAGATATGCTTAAGCTCATCCTTCCTTCCTTTGTAATCTCTAGTCACATCCCTAGAAAGGTGGGGTCTTTTCTTTTCCTCCTTTCTATCGTGTTTCTCTTCTTTTTTTCCTTCTTTCCCTTTTCTATCGTGTTGGATGGATGATAAAGACATGAGAGGGTGAGAAAATAAGCCAAATTCCAATTTTCACTGTTACGTGCTCCTTCAAGATTTGATAAGATGATTGAGATGGGTGAGTATATTTCAAGCTGTACTATCTCCTAACTAGGTGCGGACCCTTATACTTTGCGTGGGACCTTAACAAACATGTGCAACATAATATATAATTAAAGAGAACCCATCGCGACATGGCAATCAAATCGATAATCCCTCAGAGGGTCAATGCAGAATGTCGCAATTGAGCTTTAGAGAATTTCCAACTAAACTCTAGCTATTCGGACCTTGGGAGACGTGCAGTGTTTGCATGATTAACGGATTCAGTGTAGATACTAGTCGCGAAAGCGAACGTTGATCGAACCCTGCGCAGGTCGCAGCGACAAATCAAGATATAGACTTAGGACAGATGATGCTGTCATGCGGAAATCAATGAGCAAATAACCCAGGAAAAACAGCCGCTGGAAACGGCCAAGGCGTGCTTGAAGGGTTCCTTTTCTGTCCCGTCCATGCACAATTTCCCCTTGAATGGAGAACGTGGGTACGTGAAATATGCGCGCTGGTCGATGCTTTGGTCTGCCTTCTTCGCCAAGAATGAAAGCCGAGTGGTAGTAGAGCCAAAGACGCTGGAAGCTCGCTGAACCATGGTGTTCACGGTACAATCGTCGTCGTGGACGGACGACGGTGATGCTCCGGAGACGCCTCGGACTGCTGCGAGAACGCCGAAGAGAGAGAGAACCGCAAGAGAGAGCAAGCTTCACGAAAGAGAGCGCTCCGCTAGAGGAGAGGAAACAGGCGTTGGTCTTCAAAACTCCCCTCTTGATTTGTGGGAATTTCGCCAGATCTTCTGTCCATGTTTACGTCTGCCGAGCGTCTCTTTTCCTTTCTTGGCTCCTCTACGCGAGGATTCTCCACGAATCTCGCCATGCAATAACGGGGACAATCCAGTGAACTCATCCCTCGTTTCCTTCTTCATCTCAACATTCTCCTCTGGCCAATCTTCTCTCTTGCCTTAGCAAGGAAACGGATTGTATCTCTCTTACCTTCACATCTTCGAGTCTTGCCGCAGCTTTTCTCTCGTTGGACGTGGGGCTTTCTTGCATTCATGCCTGATCGAATTTTGCTGAACGTTTGTGGCCTCCATCTGCATTCCGTCTCAGGTCATGTCCCTTGTGGGCGAGCTCGCCGGAGCTCGGTCTTGAAAATTCAAATGAGAGTAGGGCATCCTTCCTTAAAGCCATGCAGCACTTTGGGTTGATCCCGAGTCGATTTATGACTGGACTGACGTAAATCCAATTTGTGTTGACCTACCATTATTAAATGAAAATGCGCATGTGAATCATGTTAATGATATTTTTGTTTAGAAATCGTGATAACTCATAATTTTCTGCATTATGTATGATGAAATAAGGTAGTTAGAATTTATGTGTCGACATTGATAGCATACCAAAACTCATTGATCATTTAAATCATTTTCAATGTTCCATTAATCGATTACTCTAAATGCATGCAAACCGTCCGTCCTCATTTTGCTTATGATTGTGGATTGCTACGAGTGAGAGGTGTGGTGATTCGAACTCAAAATCAAGTTCATCTAAGGCCTGGAGCTTTTTCAGTATTATAGTTTAACCAAATCGTAATTGCAATCGTGTTGTAGTGTGATGTGAAGTGTAACTCTATTATTTGTTCAATAATACATGTCTCTAAATTACGGTGCCTAAAAAATGGGTGAGCCACTTTCAAAAGTCATTTCAACTTTTAGAAGTGATATAATTATCAAGGAATTGTCAAAAACCCTATACTTTATTAGAGTTGCCTAACCAAATCGTTCAGTCTAAACTCCTTTAGAAACGTTTGACAAAAAAAAAAACTCCTTTAGAAACGCTCAAGGTATTGAAACGACACAGATGCTAAATGGCCGAACTTGACCATATCCTGGACCCAGAAAAAAAAATTCCACAAGATCTATAATAAAAAAATAAAAATAAAAAAAAACCCAAAAATAGGGGGAGAAAAGAAAAGGTACGGACAGACTTTCTTCCATGAAATAAATACCAACAATGGAAACAGGAAAAAATGCATTGGTCAAGATGCAATTATTATTATAATGGCTGAGGTGTAAATGTAAGTGGTGCGACTTGGGGTGAGAAGGGAATTGCACTGAAGACAAAAGGAGCAATCACGGCTTGTAATTAGGGGAAAGAAAATTAAGAATTGAATTCTTTGCCTCAATAGTTTTCATGTGACTTTACATCTGATGGTACGGGCGAATCATGTTAAGACAATGAATTCTTAGGGCGAAAAGATTAATCTCCCTTTTCTCTCTTAGTCCTGCTTTTTTCTTTTCTACGGTAGAACGTCGAGTTCGATCTCCTTGTACCCATGTGCGTTGAAAAGTGGTATCGGAGCAAGTCGATCAAAGACGCAATAAACCACATTCCAATGTAATGTTTGTCTACCTATAATTTTTCATAGAGGTGACCGGTTCCAGCTCCCATCCATATTAGACCCGAAACCTACTTCACATATTCAAAACTTGGAATCTGTTTTGTCACAGTTTCGGAGTCGGTTCTAGAGTTTATTTAGATTTCACATATACTTTTAGTTGAATGATTACAGTAAATCACGAATTATAATGATCACCATTTGCTACAATCCATTATCCATAGATTATATTTCGACACATGAAAATTATAAAATATTAACAAAATAAAAATTTAAGTCATAAATATTATTAGAAATGAAAAGAAAAGCTTTAGCCCTTGCCCCCATCCTTCTTACCAAAAAAAAAAATATATTATTAGAAATGAAAATTCAAACTAGTGGTTTCAGATTGCATTATCATTATTAGACATCATGGAATGTCATAGAATCGTGCAAAGACATAGAACAAGAAAAGCATAAAGATTTGTTCTAGATTCCATCTTAGAACCTACACATTGAAATAGATTATCTAATTTTTGAAACTTAAAACCCAACTTACATACTTTAAAATTAGAACCGGACCGGATGAAAATCCAGTTCTCAAGTTCTCAGTTCAACTGTGGAATCATGCCGATCCCTAATTTTCCAACCCTACTCGGGTCTAAATGATTATAAATTGTCCGCACATGAACACACGATTGTCCTAATTTCATTAGGAATCAATCAATCGTAAAAAGAAGGAAAAGAAAGCCACACGGACAAGTCTTCTAGAAGGACCAAATCGGGTCTCGGCATCCTTTGAACGTTTGATGGGGCTGAAGAGAAGGAAAAAAAAATGCGAATGAGAATCGACAGGATTACTCGCGATAAAAAAAAAAAAAAATCATTCGAAAAGAGATGTGGAAAAAGAGAGAGAGAGAGAGGTTGACGTAGAATAAGAGACGATTCGTCACGACACCAGTCGCACCCCAAGGAAGGGATCGCGTCGCGTTGTGGCGTTCCCCAGTCAACCTCAAGGGCAAAACCGTCATTTCGCCCGCGCCCCCGTTCTAAATTATTCAACACGAAAGGACGACCCCGAGAACGATGGGGGCGCTAGGTAGCCTTTACCCACTTCCATGCACTGAAGAAGTCAAATACGGATTCCCCCAATTTTTCTTTTTTCTTTTTTCTTTTTCTTTTTTTCCTTTCTTTTTCTTTTTTCTGTGAAATTTAAAGTCGATTACGACCCATCTCATGATTTGAGTTGTTTACATGTAAAGTTGCTTGGGTCCAAGTTATGGCCCTCGTTCAAGGTGTCGATGCTGTCGCTTTCGGGCATCTTTCCTATTTTGACTTGGATGGGTCCGAATTTTTCACTGAGAAATTCATGTGTGTTCAGACTGTTTGTCAACGAAAAAAATAAAGCATTAAATCTGGGAAGGAATTATCCAATTAGCCATGCACATATTGCACGAATACCAATTTAACCTTTAAAATTTTAATTTTATCGATTTAGTCTAAAATATTTATACAAAATTCTAGTACGGTCTTTTCTGGCCAAATCTTTCCTGATTTAGAACTAGTCGATGAAATTTATTCGCACAGCTTTGCATTTTTGACGATTCAATTTGACGATGATGGACCCATGTATCTCGATTAGAAAAAAATTGTTTTCTTATCTTTTGTCTTTTCATAAACTCTAAGTAATTGGGGGCCACATCTTTTTTTTTTTTTTTTTTTTTTTGGGTCATGTGGTACCACGTCTGAAAGGTCGGAAAAATAGCCACTCGTGTCAAAAAGTTTGGAAGGTTTGACCGGGGGCGGCCTCTCCCATGCTCGATGATGTGATGATATCGAAGCGACCGGCTCATAAGAAGGTTAGTTCGAGCACACGAGTTGATTTGAGTTCCCCATAGCGCATGAGTAAAAGGCCAAGTTGGATTTCTTGATACTTACTTGGAGTAGCTGATTAGGATTATGACCAACTGATAAGTATGGGAAGAATTATCCAAAAAAGTCTCCAATTTATTGCGCTTATATCAATTTTAGATCTTTTGCAATTTGCCAATATAGTTCATCCAGCAATGTGGATCCTGGCCATCCTACGTGACAAACTAACGATGGTGTGAAAAAAAAATTTTGTGATTTTTTATAATATTTTCTTTTCCTTTTTTGCTTTTCTTTTTGATTTTTATTGTTAAGGGCTAGTAGAGGTCGCCGACCACTAGTCAAGGCTCGGAAACCCCTCATCAGCCGTTGGCGATATTTACTACAATTGTTCGATTAAGAATTCAGGTGGAATCCAAGTAAACCTTGAAAAGTTCCAAGTCTCAACAATTTAGGAATCGGTTCTAATAGGTAACTTCCAAGATTGACTTAGAATCGCTCATTCTTAGCCACTAGGGGTGAACATGATTCTAGAGTAAAACTTGAAACCGAATAATTGAACAAATAGGAACCCATTTGGTTCCAAGTTCCAAAAATTAGAGAGATTGGAACTTAAAATAAGTTTTTGTGTTTTTCTTTATCTATGTCTTCACGCGATCCTACAATATACCGTGACATCCAATAACGAGTGTACAATCTAGAACCATTGTCCTAAGCTTCTAACTTATGATTAAGATTTAAGTTATTGTCAGTAAATTGTAGAAACAAGTGTTGATCATTAAATGTTATAATTCACTACAACCATTCAATAAATTATACATATTGAGCTTTTGTGGACTCTAAAACCTATGACATAATAAATTCTAAGTTTCAGGGTACGTAAGATAGATTTCAAATTCCAAGAAATAACAAATGTGTTTAAACAAATAGACTTATACGAAACTGGTAACTTGGAACTGGAATTGGAACCGTCCACCTTTATTAGCCATTACCCTCAAAATTGGGAGGCGAACGTGTTCTAACCTTTCCACCCATTTCACTTTTCCCATGAGTGTGCGTCGCTATCAAAAGAAACGACGAAGGACGAGGGGATGGGGGGGAGATGTGCATGTGTTGGGTTGTGGCTTGTGGGTGGACGTTAAGCTGTGTGGACGTATCCTAAAGGTTAGATGATGACAAAGATTGGGGCGTAGGAAAAGGAAATGGAAAGGAGGGAGGGGAGAGCGATGATGCTAATATCGGCAATTGGCATGCGTTCGCCAGCGAAGCATCCAAGAAAACGCCCCCCTTCGATCGCGACGGCTGTTGCGTTGCCCCAATGGATTTCCCCCACATTTTTTAAATTTTTTTTATTACTTTAACTTGGCTTCTATTTCCTTTATTTTAATTATTAAAGAAAGGGAAAGGAAAATTATACCTTTTTGTCGTAGTGCAGATGTCCCCGTTTGGAAAATGATTCATCTCATCTTCCTCGCTGAACTTACCTCGGATTCTGCACGCGCCCACCACCCCACACGTCATTTTCTCCTCAAGAAGTTTCTTTCCTTTTTTTTTCTTTTTTTCTCCTTTCGTTTTCTCACACTGTTTTTTTTCTTGTAGAGAGACTCGGTCGTCGACGAATGCATCGGGTCCGAAAACGAGGGGTGCTCCGGGCCGCCGTACCCCGGAGCATGGCAGATGACGTCACGACGTGTCGTTATAATTGAGTATGAGAATATCCTACGCGTTCTAAAATTATTTTATGACATCACGTATATGCATTATATGATCGAATCTAGATGAATCGTTTAAAAAATTTGATATGATACACATGCATGACTTGGAAAATTTCCCAAGTGAGGAGGATACATTTGTCATGTTTTAAAATGGTGAAATATTATATCAACTTGAGTTTCGAGCGAGAAAAATATGTTTGATTCTTTTAACATGATTCGTATGGATGCCATTGTGGATTCTGTTCAACTTGTTAGATATTGATTTTGAACCTATTTAAAGCCTAAATTTTTAGTAAGCAATGACTGACATGAATGTGGATGCGTATGCTGAAACTTGTGTCTTCAAACGTAGAAGATAGAAGATAAAAGATTATTATTTTAACGCGAATTGTGAAATAAATCTTTTATAATTTTATATGCATAAGTTTATAAAAATCACCATATTCTCTTATGGGAATTTTTTTAAAGAAATCAATCTTAATTAATTTTGGATAAGACTTATCTAACAAACAGTTGGTGGGTAATCTTTTTTTTTGGCATATAATCACCCATATATTCATACGTGCCATGATCTTAAGACTACTTTTTGCGTAAAATAAATTTAAATTCATCTGTAAATGTCCAATATAATGCAAATCTGATTAACTAACTAAAAAAATTATTAAGAAAATGAACAATAACAATAACAACACATCATCAAGAAACAGGTTGAAAAATGTGTTTTCCCTTCACAAACGTGCTGCATATCATTGTAACTCAGACTAAGCCATTCTCTCCGAATTAACGTTATACCAACAGGATGTCGACAACCTTTTTGCAACTTTTGACTTTTTGATCCTTGATCGGAGCTAACGCATTTGGTGAGAAGATACAATTTTTGTGTGTTTCACAGTGAATTAGGTAGAATATAGATGGACAATTTAAGTATCTAACAATGGCGAGAATATCTCTAGTCTATTGTAAATTATTGTAATTATAGATTTACTACATAGTCGCAATTATAAGGTTTGTTAAAATCTCAAACCGATACTCTTGACACATTTATCACAAACTAATTTTCATTCCACCACATAAAGTCCAAACTAATACCCACAATCCAAATCATTTTCTGTTTAAATGCATGCTTGTCAACATACATGGATTTTTCACGCCAGATTTATCATTCTTATATCGAGATTCATCTTAAAGAAGGTAGATTAGGATCTAAGGTACCAATTTAAATTTTGTCTTTGTGAAAAGGATAATTAATTTGAGATAAATGTATCATGTGAATCATTTTGAAATTTCTTGTGGGAAAAAAAGAATAAATTTGACATACGATACCGGTTTGAGATTTTTAATAACGTTAACCCTAACTATATTTAGTTAAGAGAAGAGATCAAACACTATCTCTAGTGCTGCAATAGAAGGAACGATAAAGTTCTAGAAATGGCAATAAGTGAAAATCATATTGTATAGTATCTTTGGTGATGAAAAAGTTCGGCTTTCTTATTGGGCATGGGAAAGAAAAGAATAAAGGGTCGCTACATGAAATTTCGTGTGGTACTTTTGATATCACCTGCTAAAAAAAGAGCGAAAGAGAAATTGCGCTGCCGCTGAAAGAAGGAAAAAGAGAGGAGAAGGAAAAGTGAAAAAAAAGGCAACATCTTTTACCACATGCAAGTGTCCCCTGCGTGCATGTACAGTGTCAGCGCAAAGGGGACTTCCTCATGGGATCCGAGCTCATTGGACCAAGTCCATTGCAGCCATTCGTGTCGTGAGACTCACTGAGGCTCCATAAGTGGACAGCCATGATGGACTCGATCTAGTGGAATCGAGTCATAAAAACTTACCCATAATGAAGATATTATTATGTGTAAGTACAAAAAATTGAAGCATAGTTCTTGTGGATCTAAGGGGCATACCTCGAGTGAGATTCACATAAATCAAGGGTCAAACTATGTTTCAAGTACACGTGAATTAGCATTTGCGAATTAGCTAGCCTTGATTGGGGAGGGGAATGCGTCATTGCATTTTGTAAGGTCGGAAAAATAAGACTAAATGGTGGAAAATTGCGGGTGCAATTCTTAAAATTTTGTGACCATTAGATTAACCGTTTTTCAAAAATTAAAACTTAAAAAACAATTTAACGATATACACGGTGCTCTCCCTTAGCCATTTTCTTAAAATTTAAAAAAAAAATAAACGGTTAGAAAATGAGACAACATTATATAGATAACATATTAATGCCCTAATGCAGGATTAGTTTCTTCACTTTCAATTTCACACATTTATTACCAAAACTCTTGTTGTATTATTTATTTATAAATAAATTTCCTTTTTTTCCCTACCAATAATGACGCAATTGAAGAAACGGATCTTTCAGATACTTCTCTTGAATTTTCAAACTTTGGCTATTATACGCACACGTCATGCTGACATCATCATACATCGAGGCCTTTTCTGTTTGGTAAGGGGAGATGGTCAAAGCCTAATTATAGACATCTAAAGTCAACTTTTTTTTGCTGCATCCCCCAAAATAACATTACATAAATCTTAGGACAAATGCGGATCTTTTAATTGTGGATTCAATCGAAGATCTAGGAACGAAGAAAGAAGTCTCATAATATCCTTAAATAAAGGAATTTTCGAAATATGTAGGATCAAAATGTTTGCTTTTAAGATTTTTTGGATATCTTTTGTATAATTAAGTCCATCATATATCTACATGATCTTTGATGCATATAGAACTCTAAATAGGATAAGGACATTTGAATACACTAATCGACATGATCTCATGGGATATGATGATAGTGCCGGGTGACAACTTACCCATGATGACATTTCTACTAAGGTTATTAAACTTATTTTGGCAAATAGAACAACAGTCTATCGGAACTATCTTTCACTTTTTTTTTTTCTTTGCTTAAATAAAATCTTTTGGCTCACACACTTTCACCTTTTTTAACATAGAAATCACTTGAAATGTTTATTAAATACAAATGTCGGCAACATAGAGAGCGCCTGAAATGTTTATAAAATACAAATATTTGGCATGTGAGACTTGTTAATGTGTGCGACCATTCACTAAATAAAAGAGAAGTTTTCAATTTTCACTAAATTAATTACACATCACAATAACAAAGATACGATACATTGAAAATAGTGAAATTTTTCTTATTTTGATGTTTAACAAGTTATCTCGAGATATCGGGTGATAAAATCTTTTATATTTTAACAAAAAGTGAAAAAGTACTCTAAGCTAAAACAAACAAGCCCTAGACTTAATAAGTATTGCGAAATCTCAATCGAACGCGTGCAAACATTATCTTATTATACAAATTTCTTATGAAGACAAATTAGAATAACATTTGAAAGATTGATTTCAAATTTCAAAAAAGAAATTAAAATGGTAAATTCAAATTTTTATCTAGCGCATTCATTTACTGGGATTTCTTGTCCTTCTCACATTATTTTTGGTTAATAATAAAACTTAAAATTTTTCTTCCACAAGATAAAAAAAAAAAAAGAAATAATAAATGAAATGCGTGCGGTCGGCTCCAATCATGAAACGGACGGGAAACCGACAGGGACGTCGCTGCCTACGTGGCGCCCCATGACGACCGCCGTAGAACAGCCCACGCATCCCCCTCCGGGGATCTCCCAAGTCAACGCGCGACTCCGCCCGGTCCACGTGGCAGCTGGCGAGCGCCGCGCTCACCTGCGCCCAACCGCACCCGATCACTCCTTCTCTTAGGAGCAAAAACCCCTCCTGATTAGAACCGTTTAAAATGTCTTGCGTCACGGTGAATTGACGTGAGGCTGTCTCCCGCCCCGACATCTCTCTTCTCTCTTCTCGCTTCTCGCGATAAACGAAATGTCTTCTCGCGACGCGATAAAGTCGCGAGAAAATCGCGAGAGGGGGTGGGGGAGGGGGCTCGCGATGAAGACTTTGTAATGTTTTGCATGACTCCCTCCCCCATCGCTCCTTCAACTTTATCCATTTAATAAAACGTCCGTCACACGTCTATTTATTTTTGTTTTTGTTTTTTATTTTTATTTTATCTATTTAATAAATCGAATTTAAGGGAGGGAGGTGGGGGGCGCGTGGCCGACACGCGCGGGTCGCCTTTTCCCACTGGGCTTCTCTCTCATTGTCTTTGGCTTTTCTGGCGACGCGCCTGGTAGCCTGTGCCTGCTGGTCAGACCGGACGGCCCTGACTTTCCTAATATTGTAAAATTCGGTCGACGTCCCGTCACCTAAAAGTGGTAAATCATAATGCATCAACCTTTATTTTATTAAAAAAATTGGAAAAAACGATTTTTTTTTCCTTTGTCAGATTTTGATTTTAGATAGATACTAGTTCGGAGGAAACAAGTGAGAGAACCGTCCTGAGGTGAAAGATCCCACGCTGTCCTCCTATTTTCTTTCTGTCGGGAAGACAAATATAAACAAGGAATTAGGGGCCTTATGGTGGTGAAGATAAACACCACGTTAGGAACTTTGATTTCTAGCTACTACCACATAGGCAAATATAATAGTCTCTTATGTTTGGAGTGAGTAAATGTGAGTTAAATACCTATAACTAGGTTAATATACCTTATGGTAACTGTCATCAATCACAAGTTGACTCAGTTTTCCCGATTGAGGACAATTGTCGTAAGACGGACGACACAATGAAAACAACAAATATTTGTCTTGTTTTGTCGAGACTCTTCCTATTTGGATGTCTATTGATGCTTGTACTTCCAAGTTGGGGATACTAAAATTTCCGGTGTCATGACCATTCTTAAATGTGCACAATTAATTGTTTGGAGATTTGAATATATAAGCGCTTCGAGGCATTTATTAATGAGATCCTTATAAGAGCGGTATATTAAGAAACGTGTTGGGTTTGTAATTGAGAATTTAAATATATGGATTAAATTCCAAAATGTGATGATATGGAATTTTGACAAATTAACCATAATGTGTTTAATTTTTTCAAGTGTGATGTTTAAGTAACGCCGCTAATTTAAGGGGGAAAGGAAGAAGATCTGTGCTCTATGGAATTTAACTGTAGATTTTCGTTATTATTCGTAAAGAAAAGCTTGATTCTAATTTTTTAAAGGTTTTAAGGGTAATCTTCATTTTCATTGCTCCTTCACTCCCTCCATTACTTCCTTCCCGAAACCTATCAATTTATCCGTTCTTTTGTAGTACACGTGGTGAGCTTAGATCAATTTCAAAAAACATCTTTGCACTCCCAAAGTTTGACCAAAGTATTATTCGATAGAACTATTTCGAAACTCTTTGAACCTAAAATTTTGCCTATTTGAAGCAATTACCCATATAATTTCACTAAAAATAATAATTAGAAAACAAAAATTGCCTATCAAAAGTTTCCCAGATTCTCCCTTTCTCGTTTGCGCGTGAAAATTAAGAGAATAACGCAAAGCTCGGCTATCTAAAGACCCGTAAAGCACCTAGTAAGTAACAAATCTAAGTTAAGTAGAGTTTGTGGGATCACCGCCTTGACCTAGATCGGTTTACGTATAAATTGTGAGTTTGAAAGAGTAACCTCCGGTACTGAAACCGAAAAATCTCGATGCCCCAATCAACCCTCTCTCTTTCACACGATATGAAGTGATTTTGAGTACAACATGAGAAACTACAATAAGTAGTTTTGCTGTGATCATCATTAAGAAACCAAAATTTTCTATCTCATGGTAAATGAGACAGCAAGACCCGCCTCTCACTTGATGCATCTAGACAAAGTTAGACATCACTTAATGAACTTTACGCAGTGGCCACTCATGGTGGTGGTAAAAGCCTAATTTACATAAATTGAGCCCCTTGATGATCGCTTTTGGTAGTAGGGTGTGTTTGGGAACCGATTTTCCAAAGTTTCTTACACTTTAAAAGCCTTTGGATAAATGCAAGTGTCGTTTGGAAAAGTTTTTGGAAAGCTTTGGAGATATGCAATCACATTTCTAAAGGCCTTTAAAAGCCTTTACCACAAAACAAGTTTGAAGGTACTTTGAACTTTAAACATTTTGAGAATGCAAATACAATTTTCTTTTATCCAACTTTATTATCACTAAACTATCATGATTGGAAAATGCTATCACCTCACGTGATATTGCCAATAAGGGTTAGGTTGTCGGTGAGGCTAGATCTAGCTATTGGCAAGCTAGTTTGGAGCCAACCAGCCTCACTAGAGGTTGGGACCATAGGTGAGGCTGGCTGGTGACTAGACTTGATTGCCAAAGGTCTAAGTTCTATTGACAAAGGTTTTACAATTTTTTATGGAAAAAAAGAGAGTAAAAATCCTTTATATAATGGTGTAACTTTTTTTGAATGGTATTTAAGTTAAAGTTGCTTTCCATTGTATTTTTATATCACACTTTACCAAACACTGTTGTATTTTGAAAAAAATCCCTTCACCTAAAATTCTTTACATTTTCTCAAAGGCTTCTCCCAAACGTGTTGCCAAACGCAACCATAATCATCATAAAGGAAGTTTTACTCATGAATAGAGCTACAAGTCCTTACATTTCAAATTAATTGAAGTATCACAAACTTCAGAATTAATGCACCAACATCCTTGTTATTGTTCACAAGGAAATTGTCCAATTAGTTTTAAATCAATAGTATGATACTAGTTTAGACTAAAATTTTCAATTTTGCCAATTTAGTTCTAAATCTTTGCGCAAAATTTCAATATAGTTATTTTGGCTAATTTTTATTCGAAATCATTGACGTGGTGGTGTGTCACTAAGGAAGGTTAACAATGACTGGATTGCTGGATTAGCGATTTCTTGTAAAAGGACTACATTAGAATTTTGAGCAAGGTTCATTTGTTTGAAGAAAAACTATTTTTTTTTTTTATTTGGATGATGGATAACTAATTGATGTATAGAAAGTGTTTTCTATGGACCAAAAATAACAAACTTAGATTAAAGGAAAACAACTTATGCTCTAACAAGAAGGAAAACACTTTCCTTAAACCATCAAACTTTTGATTTTCTTGGAAAATTTTTTCATTATCATGACGTTTTTCAGTTAAACAAACACACCTTAAATCGATAAAATTGAAAAATTTAGGACCAAGTTAGCTTCGTACAATAAGTTTAGAATTGATTGGTTAATTTTCCTTACCATTGACTCGAAGCCAAAGACCACATCAAGCAGGATTCTAGAAGTAGCCCCCTTTGTAAAGACCTAGTTTTATATAAGAAGGGAGTGATGATTGTTGTCAAGAGGGCTCCGATAAGGTACTGCTCCTAAAAAGTTTCTAAGATAAAAAAAAAAGGGGCAAGATTAAATCAAAATACCCACCAAATTTGGGGGAGTCTTTTCTTGGTTATATGAATGAGGAAAGTAAAACCATGATTAACTGACAAGAAATACTTTCAATAGAGCGATAATATTTAGCATTAGATGTCTACAGTTTAGTTATGCTCAAGTGGGAGCACTACCAAAATGGATAATCTATTGGAAAAGTGTTTACACATGCATCAAAGGAGAAAAGTATCAGATGGGTCATAGTGGATTAAAATTCTAGTAAATGAGGCAATTGTGTCACAATGCCGTGTCAAAGTATAACTATTCTGGAGGGTGGTGGGCCTATAAAGACACCTGGTCCCACAAGGGCAACAGGAGGATTGTGCCTTTGATGTGACATTCGGGTTATTTCACAAGACACTTTTAGTATGGCGAAAACTTTAGTATTAGAACTCCAAATTAAGTGCACTATTGAGTGGGAGCACTATCAAGATGATTAGCCTTGTCAAAAAGTTCTTATCAATACTCCTTGACGAGGTGCTCATGACACTCAACATGTAGCCCTTCATTGCATGCAAGTTCAAAGGTGGTCACACTTCTTAGTTCTCATACCGCCACCGAATCACTACTTCGATACTAACTAAAGCGAGCAAATTCGTTTCCATGAGTCGAACTCTCGTGATAAGTACACCAAACTCAATCGGTCGAGGTTGTGAATAATTTGGCGGATGAGGCTGGACTTGTGAATCAAATTGGAAGTTCTCTTTTGTCACCGGTCGGCACGGACCGCCAGGAGAAAAATAAAACCCATGATTTTTCAAACGTATTCATTGTTCCGTTGCATTGTCGGCCGATTTGATGGACAAAAACCCTTCATATTTGGCACGTAGTTACTGGAGGAGAACCTCGTGCCCACGGCATTTGAGGAAGATGATTTGTTGCGATGACCATCCGAAACGCTATTATCAAACCCCAAAAATAAAAATAAAAAATATAAGAAAAAGAATGACAGATCCAAGTCCGTTTCTCAATAAATGTGCACCACGCGCGCCGAAGCCGGCATCATCCGCATCTTTTGACTGAAGCGTGTGCATGTAGCTACTAGCTGCAACTTTCTACAGTAGATATACTCAAATACAAACGTACATAAATATAAATAAATTTTTATTTTTTCGGGCCAAAACAATTAATGCACACGAGCACAATGCGATAAGACTCGATCATGAAATTATTTGGTGCCCCTAAAATTAACATAACACTACACCCCGATGATGTTTCGGTAACTTGTGCAGATGCGACAACTCGAGAATTTAATTAATAAAAAGATTTATTAATCTTCTTCATAACACGAGTGCGATTGCCTATAAAAATAGTAAACTTTGCATAGTTTTTTTTTTTTCCAGTTTTATTTAATTTTTTTAATCACTAACGTGAGGAAGGATGAAACGAAGTCATTTTTCGTCTACGGTCCCCCACTCCCAAGTTTCCAAAAGTAACGCCTTCCCCTGTTCAATTTTCTTACGTCTTTCTAACTTAGGCTAAAGTGATTTTAGCGACAGAAATACTTATTTCCTTTTCTTTGCCCCCGAGAATCCGCGCAAAAGGCATTGGACACGTGTCCCATAATGCAACATCGCCTTCTACGAAATTGACCCCAACCACCCTCCTCCTCCGTCCACCCCCATCCGTTTCTTCGTTCCCTCTTGCCCGCAACCAACCCCCGAAACAAGTCCTACCGACCCTGTCCCTTGTCGCCTTTTGTTTCCACTTTTTTTGTCGTTAGATGGTGTTTGCTTTCACGCCAGAGGATATAATAATAATAATAATAATAATAATAATATCACAAAAAAGCTAAATTATGTTTACTATGACACAAATATCCCAAAACTTTTTTGTCACAAATAACCCTTACTTTACCCTTAGAATTCAAATACTCCCAACTTTTTTTGTGTTAAAAAAAAAACTCAAAATTATGCTTGTACAACATTGAGATTTTTTATGACACGAAGGAAAAGTTTGGGGCATTTATTCTTTTTATTATTGTCTATTCTACTCTAATTTTCAATTTACTTTAAAATTTTTGCACATTCTCTTTATAGAACGTAAGAGTCAAACCCCATAACTGAAATTAAATATCTCTACCCTCAGTTTTAAGAAAGTGGTGAATTGAACTTCTCACATTCTCCTTTCCATCTTGGGTTTAGTGGCTATTGGGTAAAATGTAATGATTTTTAGTTTTAGTATTTGTTCATAATAGGTAAGTTTATAATTTTTAATGACACAAAAAAAATCTTAAGTATTTGGGTTCATTAAATATGATTTGTGGTTTTATGTGATATCAACCCTAATAATAATGACAACAAATGGAAGTAGGCTAAAAACATGCGCTTTCATATACCGATGAAAATATCAACTAGTGCCGACTCACAAACTAAATCTGGCCACATTAAAAGTTCCTTAAAAAAATTTTTTTTCCATCTTAGCCAAAAAGCCGGAAAAGGTATAGTTCCTCAAAAAATGGGAAAATGTTCGTGCACCCCAAAAATAGCTTCATTCCCTTTTGAGCACATAAGCCCCCTACATAGTAACTTGATAAATATAATGCCTTCGATATTTCAAAACTACGGATTTCTATCCTTAGAGGATGGACCCAGGTAAGATCTAATGACTAATTAGCTCATGCGGGATCTTTCCACGATACGTGAGTTGGTTCTCGGGCGAGTCCAATTTCTCATCACGCTAGATCGATTCCCCAAATTATTATTTCTAATTTTTTCATTTCTTTTTTCTGGGGAGGAGGGGTATTTTTTTAGCCATAATAATTTTTGTTCACACGAGAGTGACTTTCACGGAAGAAAACACAACACACGCATACATGCAGCTTCGGAAAGCCCGCTATCCCAGCCGGATACAACTCCAAATCTAGGCGTATTGACAACGCACTTATAGCCCCGCGCGCCTATACCTGATAAGCGCGCCGCTTATCAGTCCCCGATAGGCAGGCGGGCGGGGGCTCCTTATCACCTCCTCGATACGCTATCAAAATCTCGGCATATCTCGCGATCTCGCTCGCCGCTATTTAAGGTGACTGGATACCTTGTTCCTTTTCCCACCCTTCACATCTGCCTTCTCACCCCGAATCCCTAACCGGTTTCTCTCTCCTCCTCCTCCGCGTCTATAAAAGGACCGCACCAGTAGAGAGAGAAAGTAGTGCGAGAAACTAGTGCGAAGCTAAAAACTAGAGAGAGAAAGGAGAGAGAGAAGAGAGAGAGAGAGAGCGCGCCTGGGGGGCGTACGAGATACCGATATATATATTTGGCCGTCGTAAAGGATTTGCGAGCTCGTGGAGAGCCTCCCGATCTACCGTCTCCCGAGCGAAATCTGCTCGCAGGTTCGAGCTCTCCGGCCGTTGATTCCTCGGTTTTCGTTCAATTGTTGCTCCGATTTCCTGTTCCTGTAAGGAGGAGACCTGCTCTGCTCGTGTTGTTCGTTTTTTTTTTGCTTTTTTTGCTTTTTTTGTGCGGGTTGGTTTGGTTTTGGTTTTGGTTTTGTCTCTGTTCACCTGGTGGTCGGGGATGAGATGCGGTTTTTTTTTTTTTTTTTTTTTAATTTTCTTAGGCGTGTGATTTAGGGATTTGCTGTCCGAGGCGTTGATCTGCGAGAGCTTCTAGATCTCGGAGGAGGCGGTCGCGCTGGAGGCATGTCTTCACTCAGCAGGGAGCTCGTTTTCCTGATCCTCCAGTTCCTGGATGAAGAAAAATTCAGGGAGACTGTTCACAAGTACGCTCAATTCCCTCCCTTGGTTTCGTGTCGTTCGAGCTTCGGGATTTCGCTTGTCTTAGTGAGGATGTCTGTTGAATTGATGTTTGTTGTATTTTCTCCCCCTTGTGCTGTTCAAAGGTTGGAGCAGGAGTCGGGGTTCTACTTCAACATGAGGTACTTCGAGGATTTGGTCACCAATGGAGAGTGGGACGATGTCGAAAAGTATCTATCTGGCTTCACGAAAGTAGACGATAACAGATACTCCATGAAGATTTTCTTCGAGATTCGGAAGCAGAAGTATCTCGAAGCTCTGGACAAGTAGGTTGAAAGTTTTCGGACGGTTGATGAGTTCGACTTGTTTGGGGTTCATTTCCTCTTGCTGCTTGAGTATCCGTCAGCTTACTGGGCGACAAGCATTTTGATTTTCTTGGTTGTTGATCTTGCTTTATTGATGGTTGCAGGAAAGATCGTGCTAAAGCCGTGGAAATTTTAGTTAAGGACTTGAAAGTATTTGCTGCATTCAATGAGGATTTGTTCAAGGAAATTACGCAGTTACTTACGCTGGAAAACTTTAGGTATGAGGTCTTGCGTCGAAGAATCTTCTAATTTGTAACTGACAGTTTTTCTCTAGTTGACCTCTCGTCTGTTGCTATCATCGCGTTGGCATTAAACTTATATCCTGCTTGCAGAGAGAATGAGCAACTATCAAAGTATGGTGATACCAAGTCAGCTCGGAGTATAATGTTGGCAGAACTTAAAAAGTTGATAGAGGCTAACCCCCTGTTTCGTGATAAGCTTCAGTTTCCCACATTGAAGAACTCAAGATTACGCACATTAATAAATCAAAGGTCCTCGCTGTCATATTCCCTTATGTATTTTCTTGACTGAAGTATCGTCATACTGACTTTTTCATGGCTTCTGGCAGTTTAAATTGGCAGCATCAACTATGCAAGAATCCTAGGCCTAACCCTGACATAAAGACTCTATTTGTAGACCACACTTGTGGACAACCAAATGGTGCTCGTGCGCCATCCCCTGTTACTAATCCTTTAATGGGCGCCGTCCCCAAGCCGGGGCCCTTCCCACCTTTGACTGCTCATGCTGTAAGTCTGGAGGAGAAAAGTTGGTGTGTTTGCTTGGTAGTTTTTCCATTTAGATGTTGGCAACTCACGTTGGTTTTTTTTTTTTTTTTTTTTTGGTGCCTTCCACATCCTTTATCACAGCCCTTCCAGCCTCCTCAGGTTGCTCTTACAACATCTCTTGCTGGATGGATGGCAAATCCATCCTCGGTAGCTCACCCCTCAGCATCTGCTGGACCAATAGGTTTGACTACGCAAAATAATTCAGGTACATGAAGCTGCTCTACAATGTCAATTTCAAGTTCATGGCTGCTTTGGCCATATATCTAGGTTAATGAGAAGTTGCGATATGAATGGTATTTTGTCGGAACATGTAGAATATTATTTAGGATAGTGTGAGGCTTTATTATGAAGACTAGTGAAATTTGGTCTTTTAGTTTCCACAAGTTCAAGTTGGTAGTTTGGCATTCTGTTTACTTTTTGCCTTGTGATACAGCTATCTTAAAGCGTCCCAGGACTCCTCCTACTAACAACTCAGCCATGGACTACCAAACAGCAGATTCTGAACATGTTTTGAAGAGATCACGGCCTTTTGCAATCTCTGATGAAGTACTTATTTGATCTTGCTTTTTCTTTATCGTTATTCAGTTATTACTGGATTGGTCAATCCGCAAAAAGAAGTTTTTTTGCTGGGTGATTGACAATCTGATATGTCTGGGATGTTTTTCTCATCATTCATCAGACTTGTTGTATGTACTTCTTTTCTTTTCATGGAAGTTGGGATTTCCAGTTTACCTGAATTATAAAGTGGAGCTGGAGTATATCGCTCCTCCTTTTGCATTTCTATTTCTTAATGATCTTTTAATGCAAGTCATTGAATGAAAACCTTCTGAAAGCTCTTTCACTTTGGCACTATTGCAGCATAAGATCATGCATTGAGAATCTTCAGGAGAAATGTTTTAGCTTTGAGGTTCCTAAATACCCTGAACTTTTATGACGATAACCTAATAATTGTTAATCACTGGAAAACAAATATCTAAATTATAAAAATCCATCTGGAGCTAATTGAGGATTGGAAGGAATACTAGAGATTCTGGGAGAGAAAAAGGTGCAAAAGGGCTAAGATTGGCAATTTGTGTCTGCGTGTCTTAATTGTTTTTTTGATCGTGTCAATTCATGTTAACATCATAACCTTTTTCAACATGTCAAAGAATTAGACTAAGATACGTGAGCATCTCGTCAATATACTGGTTCATACTTTTGTGATGTCATATTGGGTTGTCTCTTATGTATTTTGTTTTGGTATTGGCGGGTAAATGCCTGTGTTGATATATCGGCAACCTTAATAAGGAGCAGGAACTAGGTAGGTGTGAATTACATCTTCTTCCAGCATGCATGGATTGTGGTCATGTATGCTGGTAAGATGGGCTCTCATATGACTTTGCATCTTTTGAGTGTCATGGCTTTCATTAATTTTCTATTAGACTCACTGGTTTTGTAATCTTGATGAATTTCTATTAGGTGAATAATTTGCCTGTAAACATTCTGCCTGTCACATACAACAACCAGAGCCACGGTCAGAGTTCATATTCTTCGGATGACTTGCCCAAAAATGTAGTCGCGACCCTAAGTCAAAGTTCACCTGTTAAGAGTATGGATTTCCATCCGGTGCAACAAATTCTGCTGCTTGGTTAGCACATCTTTCTTACTCTATCTAAAACATGTTCTTGCTTTTCTTCAGTTGATATATTTGTTTCCCCTTGTAGGGCATAAGTTTGTTTTTTGATGCGTGGAAGATTTCTTTATGTTGTCCTTTTGACACTAGTTTAAGCTAATTGAAATCATGGGATCTGATTCCTCATCTTTTCTGCATAAATAATTTTAGTGGGAACAAATATGGGCGATGTTATTGTATGGGAAGTAGGCAGCCGTACAAGGATCACTCAAAGGAACTTCAAGGTTTGGGATCTAGGAACATGTTCAATGGCAGTGCAGGTATAGAAGTTCAATTCTAAATAAAATCAAGCTACTTTGTTTTTGGCCATGTGATTATGGGTTTTGATTCTTTGTAGGCATCACTGGCCAATGATTATACAGCATCGGTCAACCGTGTAATGTGGAGTCCCGATGGAACCCTTTTTGGTATGTACATGCTGATTGATGAAAGACCTAAATCGCTGAGAACCAGACTTCTTTGCAATATTTTTAGGAAGAAGTGTTCATATGCTGCTATTACTGATGATTTGTGGTGTTTTCTTTAGGTGTTGCTTATTCCAAACACATGGTGCACATATACTCATATCATGGTGGTGATGACATAAGGAACCACCTCGAGGTTTGTTGCTAAACATGGAGAAAAAAAATTAAGCTTCTTTGTTCTGCAGACAATTGCCAGCTAAGTGTGAGTTTAACTTGATTTTGACTCTAAACTAATGTGTGATACAGATCGAGGCTCATGGCGGAAGTGTTAATGATCTCGCCTTTTCATATCCAAACAAACAGTTATGTGTTGTTACCTGTGGAGAGGACAGGTTGATCAAGGTATATTCTAATTGTTTTCCTCAATGTTAATGGGGTTGTCTTTGTGATTTCTTTTACCCAAGCTAGTAGTTATGCAGGTGTGGGATGCAGTGACTGGGACCAAGCAACACAGTTTTGAGGGTCATGAAGCACCTGTATATTCCATATGTCCACATCACAAAGAAAATATTCAGGTACCCTGTGACACAATGAAATCATGACCAATTGGCATGTACCCTTCACTATTCACTGGACTTCTGTTTGCCAAAAGTCAGTTAGGTGAAAAAATTTGCTTCCATTTGTATGAGAAGTGTGAGTCTCTAGTTATTGTGGACCTTTTTCATTTCAAAGGGTTTTGCAAGTCTTCGAACTTTTAACCTGTCTTGATTAGAATGTACTTGTAAAAAATGGTGACATGGTCCAAATCAAACTGCAAATTAAATTCTTTCAGGTGATGCTTTTGAGCGTTAACAACTGGGTAAACGTCTTCACAGTAATGACCTTTCTGCTTAATTATGTGTTTGGAAGGAATCACCCCCCCCCCCCTTTCCAACATTTGTTCTCCCTCATTTTTCTCCTTCAGTTATGATTGGTTAAATTTATAATAGAAGGCTGTTTACCATGTCTGGGTAGAGCAGCAATTGGCCATTTTACTTTCTTCATTTTAATTCTTTTGAACTTTCATTTTTGTGTGCACTCTATTGCAAAGAGATTTTCTGATAACCCATCATCCTAGAATGCTATGATATCATAAGTAGAGTTTTAAGTGGATGTGCTCTTAGGAATTTTTATTCTGATCCCTGGTGCTCTTGTCTGAAGAAGCCATCTATCTGGGCATGCCATTAAAATAAATTGTACATGTTTTTTTTCTTGTGTAGTTTATCTTCTCAACAGCAACGGATGGAAAAATTAAGGCTTGGCTTTATGACAACATGGGGTCAAGAGTTGACTACGATGCACCAGGTCACTCTTCTACCATGATGGCATACAGTGCTGATGGAACAAGGTTCAGATCAACAGCACTCAAGCTTGATTTCATACCTTGTCATTTTTTTTCGACTGAAATAACCTGTTTTAGCGATTTTAATTTGCTATAGGTTGTTCTCATGTGGGACCAATAAAGAAGGAGAGTCATACTTGGTTGAATGGAATGAAAGTGAGGGGGCTGTCAAGCGTACATATCATGGACTTGGAAAGAGATCTGGTGGGGTTGTGCAGTTTGATACCACCAAAAATAGATTTTTGGCTGCTGGTGACGAGTTCATGGTCAAATTTTGGGATATGGACAATAACAATATGCTGACAAGTACTGAAGCTGATGGTGGACTGCCGGTAATTCATTGTTGTTAATATATTCTAACTGAATTATCGGAACCTTTCTGTTAATTACCTAACTCTTTAACTTTGCAGGCTTCACCTTGTATTAGATTTAACAAGGAAGGAATTCTATTAGCCGTCTCGACGAGTGACAACAGCGTCAAAATTTTAGCAAATGCCGATGGGCTTAGGTTGCTAAGAACAGTGGAAAATCGCTCTTATGATGCTTCGAGAGTCACTCCTGTACCTCTTGTGAAGGTAAGCTTTTTTCAAGAGTACGCTGATTTCACAGGGAGGAACTTGCTAAATGTCTTGAATCTTATGCAGCCACCAATTGCCACCTTTGGTTCTGGTAATGCTACTGTTGGGGCAAGCCTGGTTGATAGAGGTGCTCCAGTGGCAGCAATGGTTAGTATGGTAAGTGGTGACATTCTTGCCTTAGCTAGTTAAATGTTTTTATGGATCTTTATTTGTTTCTTACTGTGTTACTAAAATGGTGCAGTAATTGCATTTTTTCCGTGCATGTTCATTGGACGTCTTTAAATGATATCCTCTCTTTTGAGCTCTACAGAACAGTGAGAGCATGGCTGATGTGAAGCCCAAATTTGCTGATGAGTCAGGAGACAAATCACGGATTTGGAAACTGACAGAAATCAATGAATCATTACAATGCCGGTCCATAAAGCTACCTGATAACTTAACAGCTATGAGGGTACGAATTATTGCCACCTCAGGATGTTTTTATGCAGCATTTCTTTTCCACATTTATCTGTCATGTTTCTATTGTTTAAGCACATATTTAAATAGGTCAAATTTGGTGCATTTGCTTTATTAGTTTCATTGGCGTGTGGTCCGATGAATAATTTTTTGGTAATACCTCAACATGTGGAGGACTTTGTCATCTCTTTGTTTGGCCTTCTACTGTTAAGTGCTTGTTTCAGCTATAGAATTAGGAAAGATAAGATGGACATTAAATAATTTGTGATTATGGAATGTCAATTGTGCTTTTGTTTTGTTGGCTGTGGATGCTATGAATTTTATGACAAGGATGAATAGTTAGATGGGTGCTGCCTGATTTGGAAGGTAGTGGTATATTCACACGAGGAGACTTTTTAAGCTGCTGCTTGGAATCTGATGAGGATTGTTCTCTGGACTCTTGTGCAGTTACGTGTGCTAAGAGGCACAGAATCTTCACCAGATGAAATTTTCTTTGTACATGGCAGGCATAGTATATCACTGTGCACCACTTTGATGCTTGTCGGGATTGCTAAGCTTGTGAATCGAGCTATTTTGAGCTTGCCAATTTCCGGAAACTTTGAGTGGTGATTTACCTACTGAAACTAAATACACAAACATTAGAGGTGAAAGGATAGGTATTCCTAGAAAGAAGTAGTATATGAGTGAACCACTCTATTTTTGCATGTTTACCACACATAGTGATCTTAATGTTGTAGTGATATAGCTAGATGGTTTAAGTGAAGGTTCCATGTTTTACCAGAACTTTTTTTTTTTCCGGCTTACTTTTTCGACTGGGTTTCGGTGTCATGTTCATCATATGCTTTATTGACATGTAAACATACTATGTGGATATATGCCTATACACAAAGTCACTCTTGGATAAACGTGCAGGCAAAGCTGTGCGTCACCAAGTGTCTATTTGCATAAATTTCTGCATCTATCATTTACTGCCAAGTTCTTTACGTTTTTGTTTTTGTCCTTTCTACTTTGGGTATTTTATTTTACTGTCACCACTGAAGCTGATAAAATGAAGCAGGTCTCAAGATTAATCTATACAAACTCGGGTCTTGCCATTCTGGCTTTATCATCGAATGCTGTACACAAGCTCTGGAAATGGCAAAAGAGTGACCGGAACTTAACAGGCAAGGTAAGGAATCTTTTTCTTGAATGGGTATGCTATTGTATTGTTTAGCGCATTTTTAACTACATTGATTCTTTTCGCAGGCTACAACTAGTGTACTACCACAGTTATGGCAACCTCCTAGTGGGATTTTGATGACCAATGACATAAGTGATACAAATCCTGAAGATGCAGTTCCATGCTTTGCACTGTCAAAGAACGATTCTTATGTAATGTCAGCATCTGGGGGGGAAGATCTCTTTGTTCAATATGATGACTTTTAAGGTGAATATTTTCCCAAAGCATGTTTACATCCTCTTGTCGATTATTTGTAGCACCATCCACAAGGCTTGGGATAATGCACTACCCCTTTGTGGATGAGTGAAGTAAAATTGATGCCAATAGTGATTATGTGCTGAATATGCATGCACTATTTCCTTTTCACATTAATGTGGGAGCTAAGATTAATTGAGTCATTCATGTAATAGAAAGTATTGAACTCTATTGTTAGAAGGTCCACGAGAGCAATTACTCTGATTCTCTTGTGGATTGTGTTGTAGAGTCACAACAAATGTGCTTTTTTACATGTAAGTGAGACAAGGGCTTTTCTCCGTCTCCAATGGAGTCATTTTGCTCTTACCGATTAAATAAAAAAAGGCAAGAGCTTTTTTCACCCATCCAGAGATGTGATGGCTGTGTAGCTCCCTCCCATTCTGAAGAAGGGAGATGCAATTTGAGGCATTGGCCTACATATGTCCCAACTTTACTTATAAATTGTTAATACTGTCCCGCCTTTGATATCCAGACGATGACGACATTTATGCCCCCACCACCAGCAGCAACATTTCTAGCGTTCCATCCTCAAGACAATAACATTATTGCAATAGGAATGGAGGACTCCTCTATTCAAATTTACAATGTTCGAGTTGATGAGGTGAGACCTGTTTTCGTAGTGGTTGAAAGTTAACCTTGTTATTATTTGTGACAAAGTTATGGATATTGACTCTTTCACTTTCTCAGGTCAAGACAAAACTAAAAGGACATCAAAAAAGAATTACGGGCCTTGCCTTCTCTAATGTCTTGAATGTTCTCGTGTCTTCTGGTGCTGACTCTCAGGTACTAGACCACTGCTGCATCTCACTTTCCATGTAGACATGCCTAAGAGAGAGCAATGTAGTTTAAAGTGCCCATAAAAGGGTTGATGTTCACTCTGGATGTATTGATGCTTATGCGCTCATCATACGTTTGATCATGAAGGCATCATTAACCAGCAGAATAGATCCTTCCAGTAAATTTCATCTTTTGTGGCGACAAATTAATTCCATCCATTAAGTGGGAAGGAAAAAGCTATGATGTCCTGTTGTTGTTTACAACTGATGATTGGGGTGATTCTGATATAAAGCACACTGTGGAATTTTTATTCTTTCAAATATGCATCAATGTTGATATTTCCTTTGATAATTGTCTATCATCACTGCAGTTGTGTGTTTGGAACACTGATGGATGGGAGAAGCAGGCTAGTAAGGTTCTGCAGATGCCAACTGGGCGAGGCGCAGCTCCCCTTGCTGATACTCGTGTTCAGTTTCACCTGGATCAGATACATCTGCTGGTGGTTCACGAAACACAGATTGCCATATATGAAGCTCCTAAACTAGAATGCCTTAAGCAGGTATTGAAGGTTCTTTTATAGTGCATGACCTGAAGTAATATCTCATCCAGATTGCAAAAAGTTTGCTAAATATTAGGTATTATGAGTTGTTTTCTTGCCAAATGTACTTGTTTTGATTCATTGTTCATCTCAACTAGTGGGTTACTCGAGAAGCTAGCGGTCCAATCACGCATGCTACATATTCATGCGATGGCCAATCAATATACGTGAGCTTTGAAGACGGAAGCATTGGCATCCTTACTGCTTCTACTCTCAGATTTAGATGTCGTATAAATCCTGCTGCTTATATCCCTTCAAACCCCAGGTAAGTTAGTTACTGCTGCTCATTCAACCTTGTTCTTTTATGAAAATGGCAAGTCTCATTTGCAAAGTTCCAATAGTCTAGCAAGTTGTTAATTCTTCACTGATGGATTTGGCAGCTTGAGAGTCTACCCGCTAGTCATTGCAGCACATCCATCCGAACCTAACCAGTTTGCACTAGGGCTTACTGATGGTAGCGTCTATGTGCTCGAGCCATCGGAATCTGAAGGCAAGTGGGGAACTTCTCCTCCTGTTGAAAATGGTGCTGGGCCAAGCATGACCTCTGTTGTAACTGCTTCTGGTGTAACTGCTTCAGAGCAACTCCAAAGGTAGTGCAGGCCATGTCTCCCCCTGTGGAACTTTGAGCATTAAAATGCATAGCTGGCTTTCCTCCTCCGCACTTGATTCAAGTTTTGAGGGATGCTGCAGAGGGTAGATTTTACAGCCTGGGGGTACTTCCTCTGGACGTAGTTCAGTACAGTCTTGTCTTAAAGTGGTACAATTAGCATCCTAATCGACTTCTGCTCAAGTCTTGCGGCGATAATTTGTTTTATTATATTCATTTAGGCTGACTGAAAGTGAAAAAGGAGAACATGAGATTAGGTTGTCGCTTAGAGGGCGTTGTATATTCGAGATCGAGGCAGGTATCTGATTTTAGTTAGCAGGCTAAAGGACCAGAGGAACAGGGTTTAGTTTTCTTAGGTGGCTTCTTTTCTTGTTCCTTCTGCGTTATGCTGAAAGTACTTCTTTTATTTCTTTTATTTATTTTATTTATTCTTTTCAATTTGCGTAAAGAGCACTTGTTAGCAGGTTTCCCCTTTCTTGTTCTTTCCCCGCAAAAACATTGACTTCATCTTCCTTTTGCACTCCCACTACGATGGCGATTTCAGTGCAACAGCACTCAAGACCTTGGATGACAATATAAACTTCCCCACGGTCAATCTCGATGTTTTGCTTATTAAACTACGCCCTTTCAGAATTAAGTTCCATCTTATTAAGGATGATGCAGCTTAAAACTATGGTTACGGACAGAATGGCTGGTCCTATTGGGATTATTCTCGGACAGTTCCACTTGGGACCGAAGTCGGTTGTACCTTGAGCTTCTATGGTGTGTTTAATAGCATGAACACTAGCAGATAGGAGCATGCGAATAAACCTTTTTTTTTTTTTAATGTCATCTGTATTCCGATCACCCTTGCCTATGTACTACGGTATCCTCCACCGAAGGTTATTATCTTTCTGTCACATGAGCCTAGTATATTGTTATCGCGCTCTTTAAACAAATGGAAAAGCTGAAACGGCGAAATGAGTGGAGAAGCCAGAAGTGCAATCCGAGAGTGTTTTGATTTGATTCATATATAGCAGGTTCAATCCTCGACAATTATAGATGTAGCATTTAAAAGACACATTCTTCTAAGCATATTTTATAGTTGCAGCATCTAAAAGTTGGATGAGACGGCTTTTTAAAAACTATTGCGACTTTGAAGGTGCTACAACTGTGATGTATTTGTTGAATACATTATGCAATACACATTTTCATAGTTGAAGCTGCTGCAGGAAAGCCTTCTGAATTGGGGACTTAAATTATTATTCCCAAACACCAGCATTATCTGACCCTCAAAAACTTATCTACAATTAAGTTCGAAACTATTCGAACTCACTTTTTTTAAACTTGATTTCTCCCCTCTTGCAATGCCACGGGGAAAGGGGAGGGTGTATTTGCTTGCATCCATATCTAATAAATCAAATTTATCATAATCATTGATTATATGGATCTTATATGAGCCTTATCTGTGAGACTTATATGATCCAATTAACTGTCTTAAAACTTTGTTCCATGTTTACAATGCTAGGTTTTCAAGAAATGACGGGATCATAATTAAAGGATTGTGCTCCGTCATTAGTGAAGTAAAAAAAAAAAAAATCCATTTTTAGGAAAAAGACATGATTAAAACTTTGTCGATAAGTAATTGAGTGCCTGAATTTTCTTTTTTGTAATCAAATATTAAATGCTTGAATTTTTTAAGTCTCCAAATTGCCAGGTCATGCGTTTTTTCCCTGACATGCTTATTTAACATAATTGCTGACATGGCAGCATACACAACGAAAATCATACAAACTCAATTTAAAACAAAGGAAAAATATTCCTTTTCTTTTTTCCTTTCCCATTTCTTTCTTTTCACTCCCTCTTCCTTCCCCGGTATGCATCTGGCCCTCGTCGCCTTCTCCACCATCAATTTCCAACGTTCTTGAATCTTGACATTGTTGGAGACCGTCACGTCCCGTCGATGAAAAAAAGGAAAAAAGATTGACAAGTTGCTTGGCCTGTTATATGTTAGAAACTTACCAACATGTTTTGAAAAGATATACTATAAAAATTACCAACTACATTAATAATCAACCAACATTTATTTTGATGGATTATCAATGTTTAAATTGCTTAATTTTATTCAAAATTGTGACCCTTAATTTGACCGATTTATCCAAATCAGCACATTAATAACTGGGCATGTCTATGTGTAAAATTTTTCACATTATTTAGAAGCATACACTTGAGCGAAGGGAATAATAATTTTTGCATCCAAAACATGATTGTCCTCCTTTGGTCCCTGAAGTGATACTTCCCACGATCCAAATCTACAGCAAATTGGATCACATTTTTAATGCATCACTTGACCGATCTCATCTCATAACCAGAAGAAATAAATTTTGAAATATGAAATCATGGATCAATAAATCGAGACCTCAGTTAATTTTGGTATATCTTACATGAGACCCACATGATTTAATAGTTGTGATGCACTGAGCTAACTTGAAGCCAATGACTCTAATGATTTATTGAACTCGTTTTAATTAAAATAAATTAAATAACCACAAATTTCTGCTCCATACCAAATAAACACGGGAGCCCTAACCATAAAAGAATGCCTCCTACTCTTGCAGAGGAAAAGAATCCAGCATGTGAAAGTGAGTAGTGTGTGTCTACCAGAAGAATCTATCCTGCACGGGAAGAAAGATCTATCTCTTGTGATGTCCAGTGACTGCCTTTCAATTGTGAAGTGCATTATGGGATGAGAAGAAAGCCCATGAGATACTGGGGACATGACTGCCAGGCCTTGCCAGCTCAATTGGATAAGGTGGAAGTTGTCTGTTGTCCTACAACGCTAATCAAGTTACGGATTGGTTCACTGGTACCCATTGAAATAGAAGTCTCCCTAACAATTGATGATCCTTACCCTCTCGGCCCATTTGAAATATTTTGTATATAGAAACTTATTTCTCTTCCTTCAGTAGAGCCTCTATGATTGAAGGAATGAATGTGCTTTCCGACAAAAAAAAAGAAAACCAAAAGACATAACAAAAGCGATTTTTCATGAGATAACTTTTTTATCGAAAAATTGAATAAATAGTTCCCTACCCAACTAATCCAGTGTTTACAAGTGTATATGATTTAAATAACTTATTTTGTTTTTAGAGTGGCGCATTGTGATTCCATCGGCTGAAGTAATGTATCATTATTTTGAAAACCAATAAATGATTAGTCTGTTGGGTGGGAATGGGAAGAAAATAGTCCTTTCTAGTTGAAAGAAAACACGAATGCAAATATATCTTTGACCGGAAGCCAAGTTAAAGAAGTCTCAAAATGCTTACCACGATACAAATTGCAATTATAGGTGTGACCCCCCTAGATTCGGAGCTCATTATGGGCTTCGCACATATAGGCCCCATTGATCTTTCTTTAATCTAGATAAATTACTAACTCATTCATATATATTTCAGGATGATGAGGAAATCTACCGATTTCCATTTTTCCATTGAAATAAGAAATTTGGTTCATTCACTTTAAATATTTTGCCTTCCAAGCCAGTAAAAGTTCAGGACCTCATCAATTTCAACATTTTTTGCTACACTTCTTAATCCTGAAAAGACTAAACCAATATTTGTAGTTTGTCTAGATATTTTAAATGACTAACAGAACTTTTCTTTGCCTAGATTACATCCAGGATTTCAATTTTTTATTTTTCTCTCTGGGAGGGAATGATCCATCAAGCAAGCCCTCCCATTATTAAAAGCACCGTTAGGAAAAAAAAGGAAAAATACACTCTATTATGCCAGAAAGTCGCATTGCATAGTGAGGATATCTGTTGAATTGATGTTTGTTTTCCCCTTGGGCTGTTGAAAGATTGGACTGGGAGTCGGGGTTCTACTTCAACACGAGGGACTTCGAGGATTCGGCACCGAACGGAGAGTGGGACGATGTGGAAAAGTATCTATCTGGGTTCACGAAAGTAGACAATAATAGATACTCCATGAAGATTTTCTTCAAGACTCAGAGCAGAAGTATCTCGAAGCTCTGGACAAGTAGATCGAAAGTTTTTGGACAATTGATGGGTTCGACTTGTTTAGGGCTGTGTTAGCTCACTGGGCAACAAGCATTTTAATTTTCTTGGTTGTTTGGTCTTGCATTATTGATGATTGCAGGAGGGATCGTGCTAAAGCTGTGGAAATTTTAGTCAAGGACTTGAAAGTATTTGCTGCATTCAATGACGATTTGTTCAAGGCGCAGTTACTGACGCTGGAGAACTTTAGGTACGAGGTCTTGCGTTGAAGAATCTTTTAATTTGTTGCTGACAGTTTTTCTCTAGTTGACCTTTTGTCTTTTGCTATCATCACATTGGCATTAAACGTATATCCTGCTTGCAGAGAGAATGAGCAACTATCAAAGTATGGTGATACCAAGTCAGCTCTGAGTATAATGTTGGCTGAACTGAAGAAGTTGATAGAGGCTAACCCCCGGTTCGTGGTAAGCTTCAGTTTCCCACATTGAAGAACTCAAGATTACGCGCATTAATAAATCAAAGGTCCTTGCTGTCCTATTGCCGCATGTATTTTCTTGACTAAAGTATCGTCATACTGACTGTTTCATGGCTTCTGGAAGTTTGAATTGGCAGCATCAGCTATGCAAGAAACCTAGGCCTAACCCTGACACGAAGACTCTATTTGTAGACCGCGCTTGTGGACAACCAAATGGTGCTCGGGTGCCATCCCCTCTTGCTAATCCTTTAATAGGTGCCGTCCCCAAACCAGGGGCCTTCCTACCATTGACCGCGCTTGGTGTAAGTCTGGAGGAGAATAGTTAGTCTATTTCCTTGGTAATTTTTCCATTTAGATGTTGGCAACTCACGTTAGTTTTTTTTTTCTTTTTTTTTGTGCCTTCCAGACCTTTTATTACAGCCCTCCCAGCCTCCTCCGGCCGCTCTTCCAACATCTCTTGCTGGATGGATGGCAAATCCATCCTCGGTAGCTCGCCCCTCAGCATCTGCTGGACCAATAGGTTTGACTACGCAAAATAATTCAGGTACATGAAGCTGCTCTACAATGTCAATTTCAAGTTCATGGCTACCATGGCCACATATCTAGGTTTATGAGAAGTTGCAATATGGATGGTATTTTGTCGGAACATGTAAAATATTATTTAGGATAATGTGAGGCTTTATTATATACAGACTAGTGAAATTTCATCTTGTAGTTTCCACAAGTTCGAGCTGTTAATTTGACATTCTATTTACTTTTTGCCTTGTGATACAGCTATCTTAAAGCGTCCCAAGACTTCTCTTACTAACAACTTAGCCATGGATTATTGAAGAGCATGTAAAATGTTTTTTTTTTTTTTTTTCTTTAATTTTTTTTTTTTAGCTGCATTATGCTTGCTAGCTGTCAAAGAGAGAGAGAGAGAGAGAGAGAAAGAAATAAAATAAAATAAAATAAAAAACAAAAAAAATATTTTAAAAATTCAAAAACTATCAAAAATTATTTAAAAAGTTCATATAAGCACCGGTCATGCCATGTAGGATGGCTAATGTCTAGATTAGTAATTTCCAGCCTAAATTAATCGGATGAACTCAATTTGCAAAATGTGAAAATGTTTAGGATTAAATTAACATAATTGAAATGTTTATGATTGATAATGACACAAGTGTAATATGTTTAAGATTTTTTGATAATTTTTCCCTCATATTATCAGTCTCATTTTTTTTTTAGATTCTACTAAGGAAAAAAAAAGCAATTGCTAATGATGGCTGATGATACAATAGTAAAAAACCAAAATAATTGGTCAAAGTCATGATATTGTAATGTCATTGGTTCATAATATTTTATCACTAATGACAAACACCTATAGATGAACAAGTGATAATCTTTACCAAGAAGTTAGAGAAAAAAAGAGTGTCAACATGAAATAAGAGGTTCGACAAAATGAAATAAAAAGGGAAAAACATATCGTTGGATAGTTATTTGATCGTGGATAACCTGTTAACTGAGAAATTATAAATGTGACATCGAAAGTATAACATTAATGTAAAATGTCAAAAACAAAAACAATTTAAGGAGTGCGATAAAAGTGATTGGGTTGAGGAGGTGATAACTAGATAATCTTCAGGCATGATATGGTAGGAAAAGATCTAGTTTGAGAATCAAGGAAGATCTATTATGGGAAGGAGTCTTTTTGAAAGAAAAAGGTCAGATTGTGCATTGAAAATAATAATCCAACGAGTGATTTTTTTGTGATTGGCTCATGTATATTAGCACCAGGAGCATTAGCCAAACAGTTTTCTTTTTAATTTCTCTTATTAGTGGAAAAAGCAAGTCAAGTCAAGAAGCACCTATGTAGGATGGTTTCATGCACCTTCTGCACAATGCTGTGGAAATTACAAGGGCAAGGATTATCCTTTGGTTTATTTTTCTATTTCTCTTATTAATAGAAAAGGCAAGTCTAAGTCATCATATTGTCCTTTAGTTGGTTCATATTATCCAATCAATAATTAAACAACTTTAACGAGTTTTGTCATCAGTTTTTTCTTTTTTGTTTCTTTTATTAATAAAAAAGTCAACAAGATTCTTACAAAAAAAAAAAAAAAAAAAACTTAAGCGTGTTGGATCTCAAATTTCAATTAAAACTTCACATGCACTAGCTAGAAGTTTGACATCTATGGATTTCATTGTTCAGGTGTGAGCACAAGAGGTTTGAACAAAGATGGTATGGTATTAACATGTATTCCAAATATGAACTCATGATTCCACCTACTCAAATGGGGCCGACAATAATGCCTTGTACATTTGTGAAAAGGAAAAAGAAGGGTCAATCAGAATCATCTCATTTACGTAATGAGATCAATTTAACACAAGGCCATAACTTGATTAGTTGTTATATTGTGCAAATCCAACTTGCTCAAGCACGGAAAAGTAAACTTTCATATATTCACTAAGAATCAATTTTTAATTGCCTTGATAATTCAATATCAATATACTATAAGTTCTCTAGAATTTTTAATATACTGAATAAGCTAATATGCTCGTAGCTCCATTCAAATTGGTATATAGAGTTTCCTCCAATTCTCATCTCTGATAAATTGTTTGCATCTAATCTTGAATCGACATTAAACAACAATAACTAGGTGGCTCTAAGCATGAATTTGATGGCTGTCTTATGATTCTATGATAAAATAGGTCTCTTCTTCCCAACTATATGCTAATGCTCATATCATCATCATTAGGCGCTATCGCAATCTGCTTGTTATTAAATTAGTTGGTGGAGAATACGCACTTTCCGCATAATGCCGCGGAAATTGGGCGTGCAATAATCATCCTCTCCGTGCAGCATGTGTCTTGGGCCGTTGGATGGCGCATCATGGGCTTTGAACATATAGGCGGATCGATTTTTTCAATACTTGAACATTTTCAATCTAAACAAATGACAACCCCATTCACATATAATTCCGGATGAAGAGGAAACCCCACCTATGTTGAACAAATTTTCAATATTCATTCTAATAATGGAAGTTTGGTTCATTCACTCTAAATATTTTGCCTTCCGTGCAAGTAAAAATCTAGGACCTCACTAATTCCATCCTTTGTTGTCAGAGGTCTCGATCCTCCAAAAAACTTTGGACGAATATTTGTCTTTTCTCAGGACAACATAAATGATACTGAATTTTGTGCCCAAAGGAATTTATCCATCAAGAAAGCCCGCCAATTATTGAATGCACCATTATGCAAAAAAGAAAAAAGAAAAAACGAAAGTACTTTACAATGTGAAAAAGTATATATATATATACGTATACTTGTTTATTTCTTCCACAGGGAAACACGTAACCAGTAAACTGTGGGGCCTCAATGTCCATCATATTATCACATCTCTTTTTTTTTTTTTCTTTACATAAAAATTATTTAAGGAGTGAGATAAAAATGACTTAGGGGACGAGAAGGTGACTAGATAATTTTTAGATGTGATATGGTATGGAGAAATTTTAAGAATTGAGAGAGATTTATTTCGGCATTTTCTTTTCCATATCTCTTATTAATAGAAAAGGCAAGTCTTAGTCGTCATATTATTGTTTAGTTGGTTCATATATCCAATCACTAAATTACAAACAACTTTAAGGAGTATGAGTTGTTCTCATTTCTATTTTCTTTTATTAATAGAAAAGCAAGTCAAGTTAGGCAGGTTGAATCTCAAATTTTAATCAACGCTTCACCGCTAGAAGTTTCACATATATGGATTTCACTGTTCACATGTTATCGCAGGAAAGCAAGTCAAGTTAGGCAATTTGAATCTCCAATTTCAATCAATGCTTTACTGCTAGAAATTTCACATCTATGGATTTCACCGTTCACATGTTATCGCAAGATACCAATTAGGAAGTTTGGTTTATTTAAGGTTTGTGTAGAAATAGTATGGCTTTAACATGTATTCCCAAATATGAACTTGCAATTCCACCTACAAAGGAGGGGGGTACATGAAGAGGAAAAATAATAATCGAATATACTCATCTCATTTACGTAATGATATGGATTTAGTATAATGCTTCAACTAAATCAATTATTGATTGTGCAAATACAATCGTCATAATTGTCCAACTTGGCCAAGCAAGGACTAACAAACCTTCCCATATGATAATCCAATATCCATATATTATGAATTCTCCAAACTTGTTAATATAGTATATTTGCTAATATACTTGGGATATAGTCTCACCCAATTCTAGTGTATGGTAAATTATCTACATCGAATCTTCAATCGACCTTAAATGACATGTAATGATGTGACTCTAGGCATGAATTTGGTGGTCCGCCTATGATTTTCTTATAAAAATAGGGTGCCTCTTCAAAATTATATGCCAACATGCATGCGATGATTCTTAGGCACTAACATGGGCAAGTAAGGGACCTTTGTGATATAAAGTCGGATTTGACATCAACCCTGCACGTCAATCTTGCAAAGATAGAGAAAAGCGGTTCTCGCAATTTGCTTTTGATTAAATTAGCTGGTGGGGAATATGCTAACCAACTCGGAGCATCGGAACTAATGTTCGTTTTTGCTTCTATTTTTTTATTAATAAAAAAAGCAACTCAAGTCAAAAAGCACACGCACCTTTCACCTAATGGTGCGGAAATTACGCGTTCAATCAACCTAAAATGACGTGTAACGATGTGACTCTAGGCATGAATTTGGTGGTTTGCCTATGATTTTCTTATAAAAATAGGGCACCTCTTCAAAACTCTATGCCAACATACATGCGATGATTCTTAGGCACTAACATGGGCAAGTAAGGGACCTTTGTGATGTAAAGTCGGATTTGACATTGACCTTGCACATCAATCTTGCAAAGATAGAGAAAAGCAGTTCTCACAATTTGCTTTTGATTAAATTAGTTGGTGGGGAATATGCTTACCAACTCCGAGCATCAAAACTGATGTTTGTTTTTACTTCTATCTTTTTATTAATAAAAAAAGCAAGTCAAGTCAAAAAGTACACGCAACTTTCGCATAATGGTGCAGAAATTACGCATTCAATCAACCTTAAATGACATGTAAGGATGTGACTCTAGGCATGAATTTGGTGGTCTGCCTTTGATTTTCTTATAAAAATAGGCGCCTCTTCAAAACTATATGCCAACATGCATGCGATGATTCTTAGGCGCTAACGTGGGGAAGTAAAGGACCTTTGTGATATAAAGTCGGATTTGACATCGACCCTTCACGTCAATCTTGCAAAGATAGAGAAAAGCGGTTCTCGCAATTTGCTTTTGATTGAATTAGTTGGTGGGGAATATGCTTATCAACTCGGAGCATTAGAACTAATGTTTGTTTTTGTTTCTATTTTTTTATTAATAAAAAAAGCAAGTCAAGTTAAAAAGCACATGCACCTTTCATATAATGGTGCGGAAATTACGTGTACAATATTTACTCTTTCTGCATAGCATCCGTCTTGCATAATTGGATGGCAACTCAACATTATGTGCCTTTTTGGAGGAATCCGTTTTGAAAGAGAGAAAAAAGAGTAGATTTTTGATTGAAAATAATAAACTTTCCTTATCCGAATTTTTTTAAAAAGTGTCCTACCGACATTTGTGTCATAATATGTTTTTGAGATTGATTCATGTGTATTAGCACCGGGAGCATGGGAATCTTGCTGGTTAGTTTTCTTTTCCTTTTCTTTTATTAATAGACAAAAAACCGAGTCAAGTCAAGAAGCACTTGCATAGGATGGTTCCACGCACCTTCCGCAAAATGCTGCGGAAATTATGCGTGCAAGGATTGTCCTTGGGTTTTCTTTTCTATATCTCTATTGATAGTAAAGGCAAGTCAAGTCAAGGTGGTGTTTGCTTTGAATCAAAACACCTTCCGCACAGTTCTACGTTGCTCGGCATTGTTCAAGCATGCACTGCAAAGGGTGTTGCATATCGAGCGTCGAAGGCTGAGAATCGGTGGAAATCCCAGAGGTGGGCTAT
>CM024611.1:17007715-17092507 GCA_014182575.1 Eucalyptus decipiens | reverse complement strand
AATAGATGCCAATACCCAATTCAGTCGATCCTTTGTAGGGTTAAAAAATATTGGAATATCCATTAACCCGATTATTTAAAATAGAAAATCAATTAATTAATGTAAGCCAATATTATAGGAAATTTCCAACATTCTCCTACTTGGGCTACATTAATTAACTTATTTTATTTTGAAAAGATTTTATATTGAAAATGACACTATCGGGTTAATAACAGAAAACTTTGTTTTATGTAGCCACAACTTTTAAAAAATAATATTCCAATAATGGCATCTCAATACCAATCCAATCCTATATAATCTTAGTATAGGACTATGGAGATCAATGTGTTAAGAAAATGCGAACACAAGACCTTCCATAATCACATATAATAAGTATTATATTTTCATGGATCATGGGCCTAGTAGTGTAGTAAGAAATAGTACCAACATGTGATCAAAATATGCACTATTTCTTATCGGTCCTCAATGCAATTTCTCAACGACATGAAACTACATTAGCGCAATTTCTAAACAACATGAACATGAAATTGCACAATTATGCCACAATCCAACATGAGATCTCATAATCAATGACATCCGGTCAATTTTAAATTTGTTTAAAGATACTGTTTTATACTTCCATTTCTCAATCAACAGGAGAAAGGACAACAATATAATCAATAACAACATTATTAAAATAAATGCTTTAATAAAAATCATAAAAGCATTATCAATCTGTATATAACTATAATATCCAGAAATACAATTTGTATAACTCCCACTTACAAAAGAAATCAAAAGAATCTAAAACACCCATATTCTTTACATGTTCTTTAAACAAAATGGGTCATAAGCCTTTTTATTAGAGAATCAGCCCACATGGACTCAATTCTAATATTGTCAATCACAATATCTCCTTTTTGACCAAGTCCTTAACAGTATAATATTTGATCCAATTAACATTTCAATTGTGGCATTGTTGTTATTTATAGCAATAGTAATTCATTTGTTACACATAATGCAATAAGATCAATTATGGGCAATGAGTATTTCAACAAAAATAATTAGTACATTATAAACTCCCATTTGGGCAGAGTGTATAATGCACAATTATTTTTCACAGCATTAAATTTATAAAGCAACAATAAGGAGATTTACAACATGAAGTTTATAAAGTAACAATAAGGAGAATTACATATAATTATCAATGATCCATCCCCTTTGGGCGGACAAATCATTTAAATTATACATCTCCATGATATCAATATATAGAGACGATAAAGAGAATTACATATAATCTTCAAGGATCAATCCCCTTTGGGTAGACAAATCCTTTAAATTATATATATCTCCATTATCTCAACATAGAGGGGAATTACACATAACTCTAAAAAATTATCTCCTTTAGGCAAATAAACCTTTTGAGTCACACATTCCCATGATTCATCTCTAATATATCAATATAGAGGGAATTACACATAACTTTCAAAAATGTATCCCTTTAGGTAGATAAATCTTTTTGAGTCATACATCCCTATCTTTAAATTTTGGAATTTATCTTCATGCGATTTTCAAATTAATATACACAATAACCCCCTTTGAGCGTAATTGTATATACTAATTTTTATCAATAGAAACTCCAAAAATATATGCCCAAAATTCATCTAACAATATGAAGCACTTTACAACATGTGCTTCCCAAGATCATATTGCATTTATCAAATAACAATTTTTGCCACAATTTTATGTGCCTATTCCTACAAGAAAGTATAGATAATCTATACTAAATTAGGGGGAAAGTGGATTTGTTATCCTATCTCTCATACCCTATAATAAATTTCCATAAATTAAAAATTGGAAATATAGGCACAAAATTATTTTTCATTGAATTAAATATGGATAACAATAGATAATTCCAAATAAATATTTAAATATGCCAAAATTAAAATTTACCATACCAAAAAAAAAAAAAACATAAATTCAAAATTAGGCATATTAAAAAAAATTGAAACAAAACGGGTCTCGAGAGGACCCTAAACACATCCCCATACACCATTCCGTATGCGTGGAGCTAGCGGCTCGATTGGGGATCTTTATCAATCTCCATGGTGCTTCAATAAATAAGACACTCTTGCACCCAATCAAAATCCAAGACAAATTAATCGAAGAAAAGAAAAGAAAAGAAAAAATGAATCGTCCATATCCAAGCTTCAAGAAATTATTGTTCTTGTCTTGTAGCTTCAATCTACTGCTACTCATCTTCAAAAAATCAAACAATAATACACAATACTAGAACCTCTAAACCTCAAAAAACAGCAAGATAAGACACAATTGAAAAGAAGTATCTCTAGTTCCACCCCATCCGAGGCTCTACATTTGCATCGTTGAATTTTCATGTCCTTCTAGTATTTACGAGATCAGCATCACATAAGCCCCAAACCAAATTCAATACATAAATATCCCTATGAATATAATAATAAAATCCACACATACGTGATAAAAAAAAAATTAAGATGAAAGTTGCTTTCGGACAGCTGAATAGTGGTAATAATAAACCTTTCATGTACGAGGATTCCTAGAAAACAATGGGAACTCTCTTCCTTGCACTTGCTTTTCTAATTACAAAAGCTATCAACACTTTGTCTTTACCAATTAGTTTACAAGTACTTACCACACTTTGGAAAACACCGAGATCAATAAATATAGCGGAATTAAAGCGTACCTGTTTGAGCCATTGCTTCACTTGCAGAAAAGTAGATCACTCTGATAATCAGGGATCTATCGGAATACCAGATCTTTCTCTCTATGACCTATTTCGATATAGCAGCTTTCAATGGGATCAAAGCAGGCGATAGGTATAACCTACCCTTTTATAGGCTAGAGAGGGGACCTAGCAAACCTAATCAATAGCGTGTCAATCGGCCCTTCCCATTACGGGCTTCGTCAAACACAATTGCCTACACTTTCTTTGCTCAACTAGGCCCGTTATCAATAGATGCCAATACCCAATTCAATCGAGATCAGAGTAGGGTTCAAAAAATATTGGAATATCCATTAACCCGATTATTTAAAATAGAAAATCAATTAATTAATGTAAGCCCATATTATAGGAAATTTCCAACATTTTTCTTGTCATGAACACAATTTCTGTTTTTTTTTTCTTTTTCGAGGAACAAAAAAGAGCGAAATGCATTTGTTTACGTTTTTGTTTCAAATCTATTTTTTGTTTCCAGAACCAAATTTGAAATGGTAGAAACAAGGAACAAGAAAATTTGTTTCTTGTTCCCGGAACACTTTCGAGAAACAATTTTTCTCTCCTATTTTTTCCGCTTTCTTTTCTTCTTCTTTTCTTCCTCTTTTTTCTTTAGCCGGTCACCGGCCATGGCTGACGACTGGCAATCGAGGGCCGGTGACCTTGCCGGAACGTCGCTGGCCCTTGGCGAGGCTTGGCCTCATCGGGGGCCGGTGAGCCTTGCTGTGGTTGGGTGAGGCTGCGGGCACTTGTCGGCCGGTCGCTGGCTATGGCCGAAGCCCGCAACCGGCCAAAAGGAAGAAAACAGAAAAAAAAAAAAGGAAAAAAAAAAGGAAAAAAAATTAAAAAAATGAAAAAAAACAAAAAAATTATACAAGTTTACCAAACGTGTTTCTGTTCTTTTTCTATTCCAAGAATAAAAATTTTGTATAGTTACCAAACACGTTCTTGTTAAAAAATTGTTCCCCGGAATAGAAATAATTTCTATTTCTGTTACATTGAACAATTTTTGAACAAACATTTATCAAACGCACCATAAATGTCAAATGCATGAGTGACGGTGGCAAAGAACGGTTCGGTGCGTTCGGTCTATTTTTTGAACCATTAAGAGATTTTGACCATTCAATCATACAAAAGAAATACTTAGACCAAAAAAAAAAAAAAAAAAAGATACAAAGAAATACAGGACAAGTTGACAATTTGACGATGCCGGGTGGCATTTTTAATCGGGTGTGATGAAGCTAAGCGCACACAAACCCTCCATCTTTGAGAATAATCGTCGGCGTCAATCGGCCACCGTTGTAATTGTTCCGGTGGCGGCCGTGTCTCTCTTTCCGATAAAATTCCAAGCGTCCTTTTGGGACGTGGGCTAGGAATTGTCAATGAACAAATTAATTACGTTTGCTTCGCGTGTCCGTGGAAAATCCATTCGTAAATGTCGCGTGGCCGTAGCGCACGTGGCGCCCTTGAAGGCTTCTATTGGTGCGACGAGAGGGAGTTTTAACGCATGGGAGATATCCAAGTGTATATGGTCATTGGCACTGGCAATCATAGAACGGATATACGATCTGGAAATACGGACACCACGTGAGTTGGATTTCAAACAACGGATATAGAGGCTCCGCGGCATAGTTGAACACCTCCAAATAGTTCAGCGGCAATGGCTGAATACGGCAACCATGACATAACGGAAGAAAAATTACATCCATGCATCTATAGATAGCAGGCCTTTTCCATCGTCAAATTGGTGAAATTCCACCTAATTTTCGCATCTAAAGTGCTAGGAAAATTCTCTACATTGTTTTGACGATAAAAAAATAATTAAAGGCTGCTAATGTTTGTCTTGATTGAGTAGAGTTAGGTGATAGATGCATAAGCTAATATGCATATGGTGTCCTAAGCGGGTGAATTGATATGAGGAGTGACTTGCCTCTTGTCACGCCCCGATCCTCAGGCACGCACACATCCTTCTCACTTGGTCGATTATATAATGCGATATCCCAGGACTATGTATCGCCAACCCTTTCATTTTATTAAGCACATGCGGAAGCAGTTAAAATCCCCAGACAATAAAATGATGGGATAGAAAAGCAGGGCCATATTTTTCATATTGAAATTTATAACCAAACTTTTATACAAAACACAAACCAGAGCACTTCACAACTTTTTACTCTAATTCTATTCACATCAAATTAGAGATCTCAAAAGAAGATAGAATCTCAGTCCATCTAGGCCGCACTCAAGACCCCTCTCGGGATTATCTTCATCTTCCAAAATCCTTCTCCTCAGGTTTTACTTCCGAGTCCTCCTTCCCAGACTTCTCCTCCTCAACTTCTCATCAGGGTCCTGAAATGTTTTCCCCAAACTGGGATGAGACTATGTCTCAGCGAGTTCTACCCCACTAAGCCCGATTAGTAAACCATTATACTATAGGCTGCCTATACACGCACAAGGCAGAAGACGTACCTTAGCATCAGTCTCAACCTGCAATTCAAGGTTATATACAGATACTTCAAATATCTCAATGCACAATCGATCCAATCACATATCGAAGTATCGATCAAATCGACCTAGTCGATTACACGCCAACAAGACCACTCACGGTCATTTCCAATCAGTCAATCAATTCACGACATCAATTCAAAGCAATGATCAATCGACCTAGTCGATTACTTGGCAACGATGACCATTCCTCGGCCAATTCAGTTCAATCAATTTATCCATGACAAACGGATTAAATCATACCCGAGATTCCATCTATACTCGATAATTAATCTCAACATACCAATTCAACATTCCCCTCAAATATAGGCTCAAGGCGCTAGAGGTGACCCAACACAAAGTCTCGTCATCGTGCGTTACTTAGTCCTTGACCACAAATAACAATAGTATAAGGAGCTGGAGGTAGCTCACAGGAAATCTCGCTATCGTGTAGTACTTAGTCCTTAACTATAAATGACAATAGTATAAGGCGCTAGAGGTAACTCACACGAAATCTCGCTATCGTGTAGTACTTAGTCCTTCACTATAAAATACAATAGGGTAAGGCGCTAGGGGTGACTCACACGAGATCTTCCATCGTGTAGCACTTAGTCCTTCACTATAAAATGCAATAGCGTAAGGCGCTAGGGATGACTCACATGAGATCTTCCATCGTGTAGCACTTAGTCCTTCACTATAAAATGCAATAGGGTAAGGCACTAGAGGTGACTCACACGAAATCTTCCATCGTGTAGCACTTAGTCCTCCACTATGCATAACAATGCAGCAAGGCGCTAGAGGTAATTCCCATGCGACTCAGGTCACCATGTAATACTTAGTCCTTAACTACAATAAGCAATGGTATAAGGCGCTAGAGGTAACTCACACGAAGTCTTCTACTTGTGTAGTACTTAGTCCTTTACCTGCTCATGATCCATTGGTTACCCTCAACACAACACACATCACATCAACTTCCAATAATCATCTTGCTTCAACTATAAGCCAACACACTATTAATCCATCACGGCCCAATGACATTGTGCCTCGCACTTAACTTTCTCAATTAAAGTAATGTCTTGGCCTCATTTCTTCGTATTAGAAATATCCAATAAAATATCGTGCGTGGGCACACGGCTGGCCTTGGCCAAAATCTAATATTTTCCTTTCCATAACTCCCACATTTTCCATATTCCGCTCAAATAGTTTTGGCATTATCAACCGATGCCCGATTATTTTTCAATTAATAACCAATGATTTTCCAATTAAAGAATAGTTTTCATCCTTCGCAAATAATTCAATTCAACACAAAATAAAGCTCCATTAAATAAACGGACTTCACCACGACGATCGTCACGAAATTTCGGTCGTCGGCCATCTCAATCTTAATTTTCGAAAAATAAATAAATAAATAATTAATTTCGAAAATTAATAATTAATTTCAATAAATCCAATTTAGTTCAAACTAAAGCCCAATTAAATTAACGGGCTGCACCATGATCATCAGCATAAAAATTCGGCCACTAGCCATCCAAGTTGAATTTCCGGAAAATAAATAAATAATTAATTTATTTCAAAAAATAATATTTAAATACAAGAAATTCAATTTAGCTTAAAATAAAACCCGATTAAATAAACGGACTTCACCACAGTCATCAGCATAATATTCCGGTTCGGACCATCTCCCTTGAATTTTCGGAAAATAAATAATTATTTAATTTAATTCCGAAAATTAATATTTAAATGCCCAAAAATCTCACTTAGGCCCGAATCGCCAAATTGAAGCCCGATTAGGGGTCAAAAAATTCCCGAGATGCTTCCAATAATTAGTAGACCACGTCTACTTGCTAGTTGCGCAATCAATTTATCTAAATCGCATCACAATTGACTAATAATTGCTAATTTATTCTAATCTAACAACCTAAACATAATTAATTAAAACTAAACAACCAATAAGCATAATTAGCCAACTAATCCAGGATTAGTGAGATTACTGAGCAAATCGCGCGCAAATCGGATCAATCCGACGGGGGCGACGCGAGGAACGATTCTTCCCAAAGCACGGCTCGGGTTTGGGGCCGGGAAACGGCCCAAAAGCGGGCCCGAAGTCGCTGGATACCCACTTTGTGGGTTGCTGGTCGGGGCTGGCCGGCACCGATCCAACGGCCAAAATGGCGAGGGAAGGGCGGTGGAGAGCAAGGGGAACGTCGGGGAGGTCGGGCGGTGCTGGGCGGTGGCCGGAGCTAGCCCAGACGGGGCGGGCGGGGGGGGACGGGGCGGATTCGCTCGGGGAACGCGCTGGCGCGAGAGGGGCGCGGCTGAACGCGCGGCGACGGCGGCGGCGGGTGCGCAGGCGGTCCGGCTCCGGTGCGGCGACGGCGGCGGGCGGGCTGCTCGGCTCCCCCGCTTCGGTTCGCTGGTTTGCACGAAGAAGAAGGGAAGAAGAGAGTTCGGTCACGAGGGAGAGAGAGTGTCGAGAGAGAAGGAGAGAGGAGAGAGAAGAAGAGAGAAGAGATAAGAATGAGAGACCTTTTTGACTAGTCAAAGTGAAAAAGAAAGAAGAAGAAACCAATTTGAAATTGGCATGGGGTGTTCGGTGGGGGAGGGGAAATCGCACGAGGGAAAAGAGGGAGAGAGAGAGAGATAGAGAAAAGAAGAGAAAAGGGAGAGAGAGAAAAGAAATTAAATAATAACATTATTCCTATTTTTCTTTTCTCTTTTCCTTTCTATTTTCTTTTGGTCTTCAATTCTTCCTCCGATAATTTCTTTATTGAAATTTCGGACTCGTCAATAAATTGACGAACGATGAGACAAAATCCTAAAAATAAGAATTATGACGCGCTTAAAATTCGATTCCCGAAATCGGGTTCAATTTCGTGGTTAAAAATCGATCATTCGTGATTTTAGTCCAATCCAACAAATTGAGTAGCTTTTAGATTTTCATCCCTTAACGGCTTTACCTAATAGGTTAGTTAACTCGTGAGTGATCAGCTCAGAGAAAAAGGGCCCAAAGCACGTCAACGAAATGCCCATTTCACTTTATCGAAACGGGGTCGAATTTCAGGATGTCACAACTCTTCCCCTCTTATAAAAATTTCGTCCTCGAAATTTAAACCATTACACGTTGATCAAAAAGGCGGGGGTACAATTGTCTCATCGATTCTTCAGTCTCCCAAGTCGCTCCTTCAATGCCGTGGTGTTGCCAAACCACTTTGACCAACGGAATGGTCTTTGTACGCAAAACTTGCTCTTTACGATCAACAAGCTGAATCGGGCTTTTAACGTATGACACATGGTCATCCACGTCCAATTCCTCGAAATTAAGCATGTGGGTTGGGTCAGGCTCGTACTTCCTTAACATCGACACGTGAAAGACATCATGCACTTGTGCCAATCTTGGTGGCAACGCAAGACGATACGCTAGGTTTCCGATTCTTTCAAGAATCTCAAACGGACCTACGTACCTTGGACTCAGCTTACCTTTCTTACTAAAGCGCGAAGTTCCCCTCATTGATGACACTTTAAGGAAAAACGTGATCACCAACTTGGAATTCCAAAGACATTCGACGCTTATCTGCATAACTTTTCAGCCTGCTCTGCGCTGTCTTTAATCTGACTATGATCACTACCACGGCATCTACTGATTGCTGAATCAACTTTGGAATTGTTATCTTCCTTTCTCCGACTTCATCCCAACACACTGGAGTTCTGCATGCTCTGCCATACAACGCTTCAAATGGAGCCATCTTGATGCTTTGCTGATAACTGTTGTTGTAGGCAAATTCCACCAGATGAAGTTGATCTTCCCAACTTCCTTTGAAGTCTATTACACACGCTCTCAGCATGTCTTCAAGAGTCTGAATTGTCCTTTCCAACTGGCCATCCATCTGAGGATGATATGCCGTACTGTACTGAAGCTTTGTACCTAAAGCACTCTGCAAGCTCTTTCAAAAAGCAGCAGTAAACCTCGGGTCTCTATCAAATGTTATCGTAACCGGCACTCCATGCATATGAACCACTTGACGCACATATAGGTCTGCCTGTCTATCCAAACTCAAGTCCTTTCAAACTGCAATGAAGTGAGCCGACTTTGTCAGCCTGTCGACTACTACCTAAATTGAATCATTCCCCCTCTGACTCCTTGGTAGTCCAGTCACGAAGTCCATCGTGATATGCTCCCATTTCCACTCTAGGATCGCGAGAGGTTGCAGAAGTCTTCCCGGCTTGCAATGCTAGGCTTTTACTTGTTAACAAGTCAAACACTTGGCCACATGCTTTGCAATGTTTGCCTTCATACCTGACCACTAGTAGTGTTGACGCAAATTTTGATACATCTTAGTGCTTCCAGGATGAACGCTGTAACTACTACGATGTGCCTCAGATAAGATTTCTTCTCTAAGCTCAACATCGTCAGGTACAACCAAACGTCCACGAAACCTTAGTATCCCATCGTCAGAAATCTGAAAGCCAGCTTTTCCTTAAGCCCTTGGAACTTACACTTACACTGATCTGTCCACACGAACTTTTCTTCCTCTTTTAGGAGTCGAGTTGCTAATACTGAGAACCCTTCCATAAACCTTCTCTAATACCCTACTAAACGAAGAAAACTTCTGATCTTTCATATTGCTGTTGGTCTTGGTCCATTGATAACTGATTCGGTCTTAACCGGGTTCATGGAATTCCCTTCACCATTCCTAGACATTTCTTGTGCTTTTTAGCACTCTTCGAATACACTGGAATATCATTACACGATACGATCACAACTGACCTAGATATTCCTTGAACACTCGGGTTGTCAAATCCCTGACAGCAACTGGAGTGTTCACCAGGCCAAACGATCTTATAATACTCTAGTAAAGACCATATCAAGTACAAACAGTTGTCTTTCGTACATCCTCCTTCTGGGTTCGTAACTGACGACTTCATAATCTCAAGTCGACCTTTAAAACATCAATACTCTTTATAACTAGTCACACCATTCATTGATCTTTGGCAAAGAGCACTTGTCCTTGATCTTCACCTAATTGAGTTAAGGATGGTTGATGCACACTCGCAACAAACCATCTTTCTTCTTCTCACAAACAAAACTGATGTTTCCCCAAAGTGATGCACTGATATGCACAAATTTCTCATTCATCAATCTTCACATCTGCATCTTCAATTCTACCAATTCAGACAACAACAGCTGGTAAGAAGCCTTCGAGAGTGGTTCTATCCTAGTGCTAGCTCGATCGCACTTTCTATCTCTTTCTTTGATGGTGGTCTAACAGTTCTTATGACAACACATCTAGAAGTTCTTAGACCATTGAGATGTCCTCCATCTTTAGTTCTTCAATCTGTCCTACCCAAGACAATCACCAAGCAACCTTGGCAACCTCCGTCTACCAAACAAGTTGCCTCCAACCAACGAGATTAATGAAATCAAAGATTCTTTTCGACTTCCAATAACCTCGACACTTTCACATGTTAATAGACTAAACTGGATTACTCCAAGATCATGATTCAATATCACAAGATGCTCAATGGACCCACACTATTCACGTGGCATCAAACTCACACTTCAGCAACTAGTCAAGCACAACTATGGCTAGTGATTCCCTCTCTTTCACTTTTACGTCAACAATTTAAGTTCTACCAACTCAGCACAAAGCTCTACTGCGCTATTCTGATAAAATCACTTCCAACACATTCTTTCTCCAATCGGTGCAAAGTCAATTCTACTCCCATTCCTTTCGCCATCCTAGTGGCGTTCTGGCCACAGTAGCGATGTCTATGCTACCTCAGACTTCCACTAACAATCCTTCGCCTGATGACCATGCCGGTCATCATCACATGTTCTAGTCATACTCGGACATTAGATTTATCCATGCTTCCCTCTACAATTCCGACACCTATCAGGTGAGTCTTTTATCTCCTGCCAAGTGACAAACACACTCAATTGTCCCAGGACCACTCCCGACCAGATATCTCTGTTGGCTATACTCCAAACAATTTCGCGTCCTAGGAAGGACATAAGACCGATCTCCATTATCATGTCCAGAACAACCTGATCTATTAGACTCGATGCTAACTTGACTACCCCACCCTTCCTCATGAGTGGAATAGAATACTTTTCTCTTAACCTCGGTCTTTTCCCTGACCGATTTCCATTTTTGCCTGAATTGGATCTATACGTCGGCTCGAATGCAATGACTCGCTCTCGAATCACATCTCCACTCTGGATCTCAGCAGGTACGGCAACAACAGCGGTTGCAACACTGACGGCGGTTCGATCCTGAGCCTCCTGGCTCATCTAGATCCCAAAGAACACTAGCACCAAAATGATCCTATTGAACTTAGGATCATTCGACGCTGTTACACTAGTACCAACTTGCAATGGTACTCTTATACTCGAGCTGGCCAGGGCCGACACTCTGCCACAACCACCTCGGGTACCGACCTTTGTCAGTGCTTTATCCCGAGTCACAGAGGACATTGTCCTCTTACTAGGAGTTCTCAGCTCCTACTCGCTCATGGTTCAGCCTTTACACTAAAACCTGTCTTCCAAATCCACATTGGATTAGAAGATGAGTAATCCACACACGACAAACAATTTTAGCATTCAGCTAACACAGACATGCACCAGCATGAATTTAAAGGCCTTTCCTACTAATTATCCCATGGTCAACGCTCTTTATCACTCCAATCTTCAACCTCGCTCTGATACCATAAAAAGGGGGATGTCACGCCCCGATCCTCGGGCACGCACACATCCTTCTCAGTTGGTCGATTATATAATGCGATATCCCAGGACTATGTATCGCCGACCCTTTTATTTTATTAAGCACATGCGGAAGCGATTAAAATCCCAGACAATAAAACGATGGGATAGAAAAGCGAGCCATATTTTTCATATTGAAATTTATAACCAAACTTTTATACAAAACACAAACCGCACTTCATAACTATTTCTATTCAAAATTAGAGATCTCAAAAGAAGATAGAATCTCGGTCCATCCAAGCCGCACTCAAGACCCCTCTCGGGATTATCTTCTTCTTCCAAAATCCTTCTCCTCAAGTTTTACCTCCGAGTCCTCCTTCCCAGACTTCTCCTCCTCAACTTCTCATCAGGGTCCTGAAATGTTTTCCCCAAACTGGGATGAGACTATGTCTCAGCGAATTCTACCCCACTAAGCCCGATTAGTAAACCATTATACTATAGGCTGCCTATACACGCACAAGGCAGAAGACGTACCTTAGCATCTTAGTCCCACCTGCAAGTCGCAATTCAAGGTACCCAAGTAATCATATCACAAATCGAAGCATCGATCAAATATCTCAATGCACAATCAATCACGGTCATTTCCATTCAAATCAATTTACAATATCATATCAAGGCAATGATCAATCGATCGAAATCAACTGACCATCTCTAGGTCATTCTAGTCATTGCTATACGCTCAACAAGAACCAATCACACCACGTGCATTCTCCAAGGCGATGCATCAAGTCACCGAGCCCACGTGTCTCTTCAAGATGCCAAATGTACTCATTGAGACCATGCATTCTCAAAGCAATGATCAATCGAGCCCACGTGTCTCTTTCAAGATGCCACATGCACTCATCGATTACATGTCGACGATGACCATTCCCCGGCCAATTCGGTTCAATCAATTTATCCATGACAAACGGATCAAATCATATCAATGATTCCATCTATACTCGATAATTAATCTCAACATTCCAATTCAACATTCCCACTCAAATATAGGCTCAAGGCGCTAGAGGTGACCCCAACACAAAGTCTCGTCATCGTGCGGTACTTAGTCCTTGACCACAAATAACAATAGTATAAGGCGCTAGAGGTAGCTCACACAAAATCTCGCTATCGTGTAGTACTTAGTCCTTAACTACAAATGACAATAGTATAAGGCGCTAGAGGTAACTCACACAAAATCTCGCTATCGTGCAGTACTTAGTCCTTCACTATAAAATGCAATAGGGTAAGGCGCTAGGGGTGACTCACACGAGATCTTCCATCGTGTAGCACTTAGTCCTTCACTATAAAATGCAATAGGGTAAGGCGCTAGGGATGACTCACACGAGATCTTCCATCGTGTAGCACTTAGTCCTTCACTATAAAATGCAATAGGGTAAGGCGCTAGAGGTGACTCACACGAAATCTTCCATCGTGTAGCACTTAGTCCTCCACTATGCATAACAATGCAGCAAGGCGCTAGAGGTAATTCCCATGCGACTCAGGTCACCATGTAATACTTAGTCCTTAACTACAATAAGCAATGGTATAAGGCGCTAGAGGTAACTCACACGAAGTCTTCTACTTGTGTAGTACTTAGTCCTTTACCTGCTCATGATCCATTGGTTACCCTCAACACAACACACATCACATCAACTTCCAATAATCATCTTGCTTCAACTATAAGCCAACACACTATTAATCCATCACGGCCCAATGACATTGTGCCTCGCACTTAACTTCTCAATTAAAGTAATGTCTTGGCCTCATTTCTTCGTATTAAAATATCCAATAAAATATCGTGCGTGGGCACACGGCTGGCCTTGGCCAAAATCTAATATTTTCATTTCCATAACTCCCACATTTTCCATATTCCGCTCAAATAGTTTTGGCATTATCAACCGATGCCCGGTTATTTTTCAATTAATAACCAATGATTTTCCAATTAAAGAATAGTTTTCATCCTTCGCAAATAATTCAATTCAACACAAAATAAAGCTCCATTAAATAAACGGACTTCACCACAACGATCGTCACGAAATTTCGGTCGTTGGCCATCTCAATCTTAATTTTCGAAAAATAAATAAATAAATAATTAATTTCGAAAATTAATAATTAATTTCAATAAATCCAATTTAGTTCAAACTAAAGCCCAATTAAATTAACGGGCTGCACCATGATCATCAGCATAAAAATTCGGCCACTAGCCATCCAAGTTGAATTTCCGGAAAATAAATAAATAATTTATTTATTTCGAAAAATAATATTTAAATACAAGAAATTCAATTTAGCTTAAAATAAAACCCGATTAAATAAACGGACTTCACCACAGTCATCAGCATAATATTCCGGTTCACGGACCATCTCCCTTTGAATTTTCGGAAAATAAATAATTATTTAATTTAATTCCTAAAAATAATATTTAAATGCCAAAAATCCCACTTAGGCCCGAATCGCCAAATTGAAGCCCGATTAAGGGTCAGAAAATTCCCGAGATGCTTCCAATAAATAGTAGACCACGTCTACTTGCTAATTGCGCAATCAATTTATCTAAATCGCATCACAATTGACTAATAATTGCTAATTTATTCTAATCTAACAACCTAAACATAATTAATTAAAACTAAACAACCAATAAGCATAATTAGCCAACTAATCCAGGATTAGTGAGATTACTCACCAAATCGCGCGCAAATCGGATCAATCCGACGGGGGCGACGCGAGGAACGATTCTTCCCAAAGCACGGCTCGGGTTCGGGGCCCGGAAACGGCCCAAAAGCGGGCCCGAACCAGCTGGAAACCCATTTCGTGGGTTGCTGGTCGGGGCTGGCCAAGGCTATTCCAACGGCCAAAATGGCGGTGAGGGGAGGGCGGTGGAGGCAAGGGGATGTCGGGAGAGGCTAGGCGGTGGCCGGGCGGTGGCGGGCTGGCCGGACGGGGCTTCGGGCCGGCTGGATAGCGGCGGATTCGCTCGGGGAAGACGCTTAGGCGCGTGGGGGCGGAATGCGCGGCGGCGCGGGCGGGCGTCGAGCGGACGGGTGCGCGCGCGGTCCGAGCGGCTCGGTGCGGCGGCTTGCCTTGCGGCGGGCGGGAGAGAGAGTACCGAGAGAGAGAGGGCGTCTCGCTCCCCCGCTTCGAAGGCGGGAGGTGAGCGGCGGAGCACGAAGAAGAAGGGAAGAAGAGAGTTCGGTCACGAGGGAGAGAGAGTGTCGAGAGAGAAGGAGAGATGGAGAGATGGGAGAGAGAAGAGATAAGAATGAAAGACCTTTTTGACTAGTCAAAGTGAAAAACAAAGGAAGAAGAAACCAATTTGAAATTGGCATGGGGTGTCGATGGGGGAGGGGGAAATCGCACGAGGGGGAAAAGGGGAGGAGAGAGGAGAGAGAAAAGAGAGAAAAAGGAGAGGATAAGAGAGAGAAAGAAAAGGGGGAGAGAGAAAAAAGGAAAAGAAAATAATAACATTATTTCAAATTTCCTTTTTCTTTTTTTTCCTTTCTATTTTCTTTTGGTCTTCAATTTTCTTTTGATAATTTCTTTATTGAAATTTCGGACTCGTCAACAATTTGACGAACGATGAGACAAAATCCTAAAAATAAGAATTATGACGTGCTTAAAATTCGATTCTCGAAATCGGGTTCAATTTCGTGGTTAAAAATCGATCATTCGTGATTTTAGTCCAATCCAACAAATTGAGTAGCTTTTAGGGATTTTACTGCAGATACATCCCTTAACGGCTTCACCCAATAGGTCAGTTAACTCGTGAGTGATCAGCTCAGAGAAAAAGGACCGTAAACACGTCGACGAAATGCCCATTTCACTTTGTCGAAACGGGGTCGAATTTCAGGATGTCACACCTCTATCAAGGGCGAACAAGGTATTAGACATCGATGTGTCTAAAAGCTAATGGACCTAGTAAAAGGTGAACAAGCTTAGAATGAGGAGTTCGGTAAAGCTTGGATGGACTGTGTAGAAGGTGAACAAGTCCGGGAGAATGGGAAATTCGTAAAGACTTGAAAGAACCATAGAAATATGAATAACTAGTTGAGTCATGATTGCCAATACGCTTGAAAAGATAGAAGATAAAAGATCGAAGTTGATAGAGTCATCAGCTATAGATATTGGCAGAAGTTGCTCCTTCTATCAAATGAGGTAAGGATCTAGGTAAGGGCTTGACACCCTTGCTTGTGGCCGACGAGAGTTTGTGACTTCCTCACTTGTGGCTGGCAAAGACTACTTGGCAACCTCACCGGCTAGGGTTTTGAAAAAATATATGAAGGAAGAAAAGAAAAGAAAAGAAAAGAAAAGAAAAATTAAAAAATAAAAAAATTCAATAAAATATGAAAATATTATTAAAAATTATCAACGTTAGTGCCGGCTATATCACGTAAAATGGTCAACATCTCTGTAGTGATTTTCGACTAAAATTGACTTGGAAGGACTCATTGAGTACAAATTCAAGAGGTTTATGACTAAATTGACATAATTAAAAAATTTAAGATTAAATTGATACAAATCTAATATATTTATGACTTTTTTTTTTTTTTTTTACTTTTCCCGATTTATGGGCCTCCTCACTCATTATTGTATTTGCGTGTAATCGTCTTGGTTGTGTATGTCATCGTCAATGGGGCTGTTCACGTAGCTTAGGTGAAGTGGGCTCATATGAGCCCATGGGCATGTACGGAGTTGGTCATGTCGCCGGAACAATGAAGGTGTCTAAGGTCCGAAGCGAGTTCTTTGGAATTGGCGAGTCGTCTGGAAGTGGGTTGGGTCTTGCCGTAGATTTGGGTGCATTGCGAATTTGAAGACTGAAAATATCTTATATAGTTATCATAACTTTTTTTAGAAATTATAAGAGTGATAAGGAAGGATAAATGGATGATGGTGAAAATGAGAGGAGGAATTGAAATAAATCTTTTTATTTTTATTTTTTAATTTTTAAACAATCTTGCCAACGATCACCAGATAGCTATATATATTTATATCAAACCTGAGCTATTGAGTGTCTAGACAATTGATATCCATATCATACGATGAGCTTATCAATTACGAAGGCTCACTAAAACATACAGAGAGAGCAATTACCATATCCTCCTCCTCTATGACCTAAATCTAGTTCATAAGCATCGAGACAATGCTTGATGATAAGAGAACTAGCATGGATAAGGCGCCAATGGCGGTCGAGGAAGGCGAGCTATTCGGTGACTCGGTTGGTGTTGGGCTGATGACGGTAATGGCAAGCTTCTGCCCATTTTGGCAGTGGGGATCGACGGTGCAAATGAAGTAATACAGGCCATTTGCGTCCGCTGGAAGTGGGAAATCGAGCATTTCGCCACCTTCAAGTACTGAGCTCACTTTTGTGCAGCTGTCGTATTCTTCTATTGTTACATTCGCAACGTTGTGCGTACATTCCACACAAATCCTGTAACATAGAGAAGGTTTCAAAACCAAAATATGACATGACATGAAAAATAAGAGAGATTTAGAATCGATATGAATTCTCGTGTTTTGACTCCTTGAATTATAGAAAGCAATTTATGTTGATTACTGTCCAAGTTAATCAAATAACAATATGAGCTGACACAAGAATATTGTCTGCATCAAACAAGTGAACTCCCAGGCGGTCATGAAATTGTTCAAGTACATATCTAAATGAGGAGACTAAATAATTGGAGAATAAGTAGATGAATGCTCACTCAAAGTGTCGCCGCTCGTGAAAGTTTTGTCGGCGGCCCACTCAGTATAATACCTAGCAGTGATGTTTGGTGGTGCGGTCCAACCTCGGCGACATACTCGGTTGCTCTTCCTTCGTCGTTCCTTTTCCTCGCTCGCTTCCCTCCTTTGCTAGCTCACCATCACACTATCCATCGTTGGCTCACTGTCACACAGTCCATCGCCGGCTCTCTCTTGCACTGTTCGACGGATGGCATTCGTCGCTGCCAAATTCTTGTGATCCGGTTCATACTGTTGCAGAACCAACGTAGCAAGACTGCCTCGCCAAGTACTACGTCCCCCTCGAGGACTCCAAGAAGCATAAGCTTGAGTATGAGGAAGCCCCCCTTCGCTCAATTTTCTGCTCATTCCCTATTTCTCGGGGCTGAATTGGCATTTTGCTTGGCTGTAATCTTTGTCTTCTCTTATGCACGTGTTTGATGGATTTCTAGGTTCATCGGTTGGTGGTCAACAAAGATTCCAAGTTCACTAATTTTATCGAGGATAGGAATCTTCGATCTTTTTTATCTCAAATTTGTTAGGCTCTTTTGTACAAATTCGCCGTTAGCGCGTGTTATACAAATTGTTTCCATTGATTATTTGTTAATTGGTGAATCTTCGCTTAGCCACTCCAGAATTTGGTGTTGACCTCAGTATCCCCTGAAATGTTCTCGCGTATTAATGTATAATTCAAAACTATATAGGGTATCGGACGGTTGCAAAACAAGGTATAGTGGAAATAGGGTTGACTCTAGACTCGGACTGAAAAAACAAGATGGTTTGGGTACAGGATCCAGTGCAAATAGGATTGGGTATAGGGTCTATAAAAAGGGAAATCGGTTATAATAGAGTCGGGTACAGAGTCTAGTTCTAGACCCGATCATTCCTACTCCTGACGACTGTGAAGAGCCTAAGATGATTTGAAACCAATGCAGCTCGTTGGGGTTATTTATAGAGATAGGAATCAAGATAAGAACACAAATCAAAGGCATGAAACAATCACATGCTGACAATTTGATGATGTCAGGTGCCACTTTTTAATCGGTTGCGGTGAAGCTAAATGTACACAAACTTCCTAGCTTTGAGAGTAATTGTCCTTTTGTCCTTTTGTCTTTTTGTCTCTGTTCTGAATAAAATTCCAAACATCTTCTTGGGACGTGGTGTACTAATCGTCGAAGAACAAAGTACTCAACTTAGCTTTTCGTGTCCGCCGAAAATTCGTTCGTAAAATGTCGTGTGGGAGTAGCACAGGAGGTGCCATCTAAGGCCTTTATTGGAAAAAAGAGACGATGCTAGTGCGCTCATCACTATGGCTTAATCGGTGGGAAAATAATTATGTACTTCTGGACAACATTAGCTCACTTCTTACTGTAATGGCTCATGTGAAGTGAATAAATGTAAGTCCAGAGTACCCATCACTTAATCTAATGGTTCATGTAGAATAGGCCAATATAAGGTGGGGAGTATCTGAAAATAGCTCCAACCGACGAGTGCGCAAAGGTGCTGCACCGTCAATGAGTGTCTAGACATCCCTCTTTGTGAACATCCACAACATACGAGGAGGGACTCATGTGTTGCTAAGTGTTTAAAAGTTATATGCGTGACCCAAGTTTCAGAAAAGAAAGGGAAAGTGGCCGATGTTCGTCAAATAAGGGAGGAACGAACATATTTGAAAATTGAGATGGCTAACATCACTGTTTGCCTGCAAGCCTATCGATTATTACCAGGGCCCGCTACAACATACAGGACCCTCCTTTTATTCCTTAACAGTACCTGAATATGAATATGACCAGTGAACAAGCAAGTTAACATGAGCTATAAAAGGAAAATTACGGTATCATCCTCCTCTATGACGTAAATCTAGTTCATAAACACCGCCATGATGCTTGATGATACGAGAACTAGCACGGATAAGGCGCCAGCGGTGATCGAGGAACCCGAGCTATTCGGTGACTCAGGCCGGGGTCAGGCTGATGACGTTGATGGTTAGCTTCTGCCCGTTCTCGCAGTCTGAATCGACGGTGGAGATGAAGTAGTATGGGCCATTTGCGTCCGCCGGAAGTGGATAACTGAACGCGATGCCGCCTTGGAACACTGAGGTCACTTTTGTGCAATTGTCATATTCTTCTTTTTTGTTACGAATGCGACGTTGTGCGTCCCATTCCATACAAACTCTGCATTATAAAGACGGTTTAACAAATATGAGCATGATATGACCCAAGAAAAGAAGATTTAAAATTGATACAAATTATCATGTTTTGACTTGATTTATGTTGATTAATGTACGGTAAATTTAAACAACAATATAAGCTGACAGAAGTATATTGTCTGCATCAAACAAGTGAACTAACATGTGGACATGATATTGTTCCCCTGCATGTCTAATTGAGGAATATGCTCCTGAGAAGGAAAATAAATAAATGAAAATGCTTACTCAAAGTGTCGCCGCCTGTGAAAGTTTTGCTGGTGGCCCACTCGTCGTAATACCCGACAGTGATGTTTGGCGAAGCGGTCCAACCTCGGCTATCGCCAACAACATACTCCGTCGCCACCGCACCTCCAAGGCGAGCCAGCATTGCGACAGCCAAGAAACCCGCCAATACGATGCCTCTCCCCATCTTTTCTTCCAAATTGCGAGTCTTCCCTCTTAAATCCAAAACGCTTCAACGCCCTGGTATCTTCTTTCACAATTGCAGCTTCTGATGGCTTTTAAGTGTGTAGGATGATATGAAATCAACGCAGCTCCTTCGGGTATTTATAGAGATGGGAATCAAGATAAGACTAATGGTGCGTTTGTTTGTGTTTTTTTTTGTAGAAAATTATTCTCATGAACAATTAATCAATTAAGAACAAACGGATCCATACATGATTGTAAAACACCGAGATCAATAAATACAGTGGAATTAAAGCGTACCTGTTGAGCCATTGCTTCACTTGCAGAAAAGTAGATCACTCTGATAATCAGGGATCTATCGGAATACCAGATCTTCCTCTCTATGACCTATTTCGATATAGCAGCTTTCAATGGGATCAAAGCAACTGATAGGTATAACCTACCCTTTTATAGGCTAGAGAGGGGACATAGCAAACCCTAATCAATAGCGTGTCAACTGGGCCCTTCCCATTACGGGCTTCACCAAACACAATTGCCTACACTTTGCTGCTCAACTAGGCCCGTTATCAATAGATGCCAATACCCAATTCCGTCGATCACCTGTAGGGTTCAACAAATATTGGAATATCCATTAACCCGATTATTTAAAATAGAAAATCAATTAATTAATGTAAGCCCATATTATAGGAAATTTCCAACATTCTCCTACTTGGGCTACATTAATTAACTTATTTTATTTTGAAAAGATTTTATATTGAAAATGACACTATCGGGTTAATAACTGAAAACTTTGTTTTATGTGGCCACAACTTTTAAAAATAATATTCCAATAATGGCATCTCAATACCAATCCAATCCTATATAATCTTAGTATAGGACTATGGAGATCAATGTGTTAAGAAAATGCGAACACAAGACCTTCCATAATCACATATAATAAGTATTATATTTTCATGGATCATGGGCCTAGTAGTGTAGTAAGAAATAGTACCAACATGTGATCAAAATATGCACTATTTCTCATCGGTCCTCAATGCAATTTCTCAACGACATGAAACTACATTAGCGCAATTTCTAAACAACATGAACATGAAATTGCACAATTATGCCACAATCCAACATGAGATCTCATAATCAGTGACATCCGGTCAATTTTAAATTTGTTTAAAGATACTGTTTTATACTTCCATTTCTCAATCAATAGGAGAAAGGACAACAATATAATCAATAACAACAGTTATTAAAATAAATGCTTTAATAAAAATCATAAAAGCATTATCAATCTGTATATAACTATAATATCCAGAAATACAATTTGTATAACTCCCACTAACAAAAGAAATCAAAAGAATCTAAAACACCCATATTCTTTACATGTTCTTTAAACAAAATGGGTCATAAGCCTTTTTATTAGAGAATCAGCCCACATGGACTCAATTCTAATATTGTCAATCACAATATCTCCCTTTTTGACCAAGTCCTTAACAGTATAATATTTGATCCAATTAACATTTCAATTGTGGCATTGTTGTTATTTATAGCAATAGTAACTGTTTGTTACACATAATGCAATAAGATCAATTATGGGCAATGAGTATTTCAACAAAAATAATTAGTACATTATAAACTCCCCTTTGGGCATAGTGTATATTGCACAATTATTTTTCACAGCATTAAATTTATAAAGCAACAATAAGGAGATTTACAACATGAAGTTTATAAAGTAACAATAAGGAGAATTACATATAATTATCAATGATCCATCCCCTTTGGGCAAACAAATCATTTAAATTATACATCTCCATGATATCAATATATAGAGACGATAAAAGAGAATTACATATAATCTTCAAGGATCAATCCCCTTTGAGTAGACAAATCCTTTAAATTATATATATCTCCATTATCTCAACATAGAGGGGAATTACACATAACTCTAAAAAAAAATTTATCTCCTTTAGGCAAATAAACCTTTTGAGTCACACATCCCCATGATTCATCTCTAATATATCAATATAGAGGGTAATTACACATAACTTTCAAAAATTTATCCCCTTTAGGTAGATAAATCTTTTTGAGTCATACATCCCCATCTTTAAATTTTGGAATTTATCTTCATGCGATTTTCAAATTAATATACACAATAACCCCCTTTGGGCAGGTAATTGTATATACTAATTTTTTTTTTTTTTTTTGGTAACCCCTCCGCTCTCGCTTTAAACCCCGGGCTCGGGGCCCCCACCGCTGGCCCCGTAATAAGTCGCGCGTTGAGCATTGAAGCACTGCGTCCACGAAGTCTCGAACTCTTCCCCTTGGCGTGGAGGGTACCAAGCCTTAACCGCGCGGCCACCGCGGGCGGTGGTATGTATATACTAATTTTTATCAATAGGAAACTCCAAAAAAATATATGCCCAAAATTCATCTAACAATATGAAGCACTTTACAACATGTGCTTCCCAAGATCATATTGCATTTATCAAATAACAATTTTTGCCACAATTTTATGTGCCTATTCCTACAAGAAAGTATAGATAATCTATACTAAATTAGGGAAAGTGGATTTGTTATCCTATCTCTCATACCCTATAATAAATTTCCATAAATTAAAAATTGGAAATATAGGCACAAAATTATTTTTCATTGAATTAAATATGGATAACAATAGATAATTCCAAATAAATATTTAAATATACCAAAATTAGAATTTACCATACCAAAAAAAAAAAAAACATAAATTCAAAATTAGGCATATTAAAAAAAAAAATTGAAACAAAACGGGTCTCGAGAGGAACCTAAACACATCCCCATACACCATTCCGTATGCGTGGAGCTAGCGGCTCGATTGGGATCTTTATCAATCTCCATGGTGCTTCAATAAATAAGACACTCTTGCACCCAATCAAAATCCAAGACAAATTAATCGAAGAAAAGAAAAGAAAAGAAAAAATAAATCGTCCATATCCAAGCTTCAAGAAATTATTGTTCTTGTCTTGTAGCTTCAATCTACTGCTACTCATCTTCAAAAAATCAAACAATAATACACAATACTAGAACCTCTAAACCTCAAAAAACAGCAAGATAAGACACAATTGAAAAGAAGTATCTCTAGTTCCACCCCATCCAGAGGCTCTACATTTGCATCGTTGAATTTTCATGTCCTTCTAGTATTTACGAGATCAGCATCACATAAGCCCCAAACCAAATTCAATACATAAATATCCCCATGAATATAATAATAAAATCCACACATACGTGATAAAAAAAAAAAATTAAGAGGAAAGTTGCTTTCGGACAGCTGAATAGTGGTAATAATAAACCTTTCATGTACGAGGATTCCTAGAAAACAATGGGAACTCTCTTCCTTGCACTTGCTTTTCTAATTACAAAAGCTATCAACACTATCTTTACCAATTAGTTTACAAGTACTTACCACACTTTGGAGCTAAACATAACCGACGAATCATCTGTCTCTTGCTTGTGAGAACTAACAACAATTTTATACTCGACCGGCAAACAGATTAATTAATCACAACTTTCTCAAGCAAGTATGTTGCAAGACCCCAATCATTATTCCAATTAAAACACTCAAAGCTTGATCAGCTAGATAACTATACATAAAGATCGGCATCAACCTAGTAACATTGAATGTGAGCCCCACACGTTCAACGTGGAATAAAATCGTGAAATCCTATGATCACACCATATAATGCAATCTACCAAAATTTATTATATAAGAAAAAACAGCATCAAGCAAGCACGTTTACACTCCTTGTCATGAAAAATGAGCTAAAAAGAGGGTAAGCCTCGAGTCCAATCCAAAAGAAATTTTCGGTGGCTGCATGTGACAATCGGGATGAAGCTATAACCCATTAAAGTATGAGGGCGACTAGAAGAAAATAAAGACTAATAGTATGATAATCAAAAGAAACACACTCTTCCAGCATTAGTAGAAGAATCTAAACGCACCAAGCAAAATAGATGTGGACACCTGACAATAAGATAAAAGCGCGGATGCCATGGAATATTAGGATTCAAAACTAAGTCCCCTTCAAAGAGCATTGGCCAAAGAGAGTGTACACGTAAAAGACTTTCGCACATCAATTGCAATTTCTAGTGACTGCCACCGCACACATGTCGCATTATGCATTGGCACCCTAAAATTTTACATGCATAGTCGGTAGAATACTGTCCCTTGATCCTGTTTGATATGCAGGTATTTACCCTTAGCCTTCACCCATATATATTTAAAATTGGCCACTTTTCTAAATATTGTTTGTTACTAGCAAAAATCAAGATTGATATAGAAGAAGATCTCTAATCCAATTGCCCCTTAAACTTACTTTCCCTTTTCTTCTATCGTTCACATAAAATACTATCACAGACCATTGCTTATAGGACATAATCGAATGAGAAGTTCACCATCCATCAAAGAAAGCCAAGTTTATCAATCCATAAGCAGTACCCATGATTACCATTAATGGAATTCATCTAAATTTCCTTGAAAAAAAAAAAAACTGATCTTGAATTCGCCACAACGAGAAAAAACATCACTAACGGTCTCCGATTCCCACGGAATCATCCGCTTCCATCTAGCTACAAACGCCTCACACAAAACCAGAACTACTCAAGAAGCCATCGTTCTGACTACTTTTCCCTACTACTCAGCCAAAACGGATATCCCATAAAGAATTAGCCATCATCTAACATAGCAACGCCCACACGAACAGATCCTTCGCCGACCCATCGCCGCAACAAGATCGTGGTGAACGAATTTCACAGCCCACCACAAAAATACAAATCTTCACAAACCCTCCATCCTCCTCGTCGCAAACGAATTCGGCATTGACTAGCGACTGTGGGCGAACTCGCCACGGCAACCGAACAAAACCGCCGAGAGGAGCAAGTCGATTCCGAAATCAGAGAACGACGAGTGAAAGAGCGCGTGTGTTGACCGACAATTCATAATTCAAACGATAGGGCGCGACGCAAAGAAAAGCATCGAGTGGAGAAGAAAAACGAAGGTAACGCTAGAATGTAACTTAAAATTCTAGATCTTTTTCATATATAAACCCTAGAATTTAAAATTTAAAATTCTCTCTCAATTCTCAACGAAATTATGCAAATAATATATGGTTGGAAAGATCTTGACATGTAGAACAAAAGCCCTATGATTTCGGGATCAATCGAGCAAAAAATCCACACGTAAAAGTAATGCTCATATTCGGCTCAAAGAGGAAGATTTAGAATTTGTCATGAAAAAGAAAATTTTCGGGTTCTACAATCATATATGATTAGCTCTGATACCACATGTAGAAAATTATTCTCATGAACAATTAATCAATTAAGAACAAACGGATCCATACATGATGTAAAACACCGAGATCAATAAATACAACGGAATTAAAGCGTACCTGTTTGAGCCATTGCTTCACTTGTAGAAAAGTATATCACTCTGATAATCAGGGATCTATCGGAATACCAGATCTTCCTCTCTATGACATATAGAAAAAATTTGTATAGTTACCAAACACGTTCTTCTGTTAAAAATTGTTCCTCGGAATAGAAATAATTTCTATTTCTGTTACATGGAACAATTTTTGAACAGAAACATTATCAAACGCACCATAAATGTCAAATGCATGAGTGACAGGTGGCAAAGAACGGTTCAGTGCGTTCGGTCTATTTTTTGAACCATTCAGAGATTTTGACCATTCAATCATACAAAAGAAATACTCATACCAAAAAAAAAAAAAATGATACAAAAGAAATACAGGATGTCACGCCCCGAACCCCAGGCGCGCGCACATCCCACTGCGGTCGATCAAATGCGACGTTCCCAGGTTACGTCGCCGACCCATTCATTTATTTACGCATGCGGAAGCGAAACAAATCCCCTGACAACATTTAACTTGGGATAGAAAAGCAGGAAGCAAAACCACAACATATCACTTTCATAATTCAACAGAATTACAAACAGAGGTCTACGGCCAAAAGTCTACTAAAGACCGGCTCTTAAAAAGGAATTGTCCTACGACCTAAAAGTCGGACACGTTCACCAATACTTCAATCTCCTCCTTTCCAGACTCGGGCTTCGGTCCTCCACGACCGCCATCTAGGGACCTGAAATTTTGATTCCCCAAACCGGGATGAGACAATGTGTCAGCAAGTTCAACCCCCTAAACCCCTATTAGAAAGAAAATACACCCCAGGTGGCTTAGCCACATCACACAGAGAACTTACCTCGCCTCAATTCCTTCATGCAGGTTAGCACATATCAAATCACTCAATCACAAATAATAATAGGAACTTAAACAACCGGAATGCATTCACTTTCATATAACCAACAACCGCGGGGGTCCTGATTATAAGACTAAATCGTTATGACACGTCCCATTCCATGCCACACAATTCAATCCCATAATCCGGCCCATCAACAATATTCAACATGCGTTCCAATTATTATTCACTGCCACACAAGGGAATAGCCTACTCACAGTTCGGCTATCTACTGGCACATAGCCAGGCATCGCCTCCCCACCTTGGAGCGCGGCTTCGTCAGTACATCGACGGCGTTCCCGAAGGAGCATGGGCCCAGAATCGACTGCGACCCGCATCCACCACGTGGGCATCCCATATAGGGGCAAGTCCGGCTCAACAGCCTAGGACGATTCCTCTTAGTTATCACATAGCCAAAGCATAATCGGCCCCAGGACACTTTATATTTCAATCAATGCTTCCACTTAAAATAGTGATCCCGGCCATTTTTCTTCGCATTAAAAATATTCCAGAAATTACTCACGTGTGTGGGGGCACGCTAATTTCGAATCGAAAGTCAATATTTCACTTTTTCAAATCCCACTATTTAATATAATCATTAAAATCCAATTTTCGCATCAAAACCCAACACTTGGGTTTTTATGAATACAATCCATATTTATCACAATCAACATCCAATTTGCCACAATCAATCATTAAATTCAAATTCTAAATACCCGGCGAATCAAATCAGCACGAAATTCAGAGAGTTTAAGATCCCAAAATGATTTTTCGAATTTATTAAATAATTAAATTTATTCCGAAAATCAATTAAATAATAATATCCATATTTTTCACAATTCACACTCAATTTATAATATTCAATCGTCAATTTCAAAATCTAACTACACAGCTGCGACCGGCACGAAATTATGAGTAATCGGGGTCAAAAATAATTTTTCTGTTTTTTTTTTTTTTAATAATAATTTTATTATTATTATTTCGGATTATAATTTAATACCATAAATTCCAGAATTCGAAATCATTTAAATAATTCAAAAATAAAACCCCATTATGTTACATCAAGGCTTTATATTAAATAAACTCTCTTAACCTTTAATTTAATCCCACTTTAAGCTAATTAAACACATTAATATAATCCACACTTAAATAAATTAAACTAACCACCTAATCACAATTAACATAAACTAAGCACACCTAAAGCGTCATTAACCCTCTAGCGAGGTTTAGTGAGTTAAACTCACCGGATTAGCGAACCGAGCGGACCAAATCGACGAGGACGACGCGATGATCGATTCACTCCAAGGTGGGCCTAGCTTCCGGGGTTGGGAAGCCGGCCAAAACAGGCCACGAAGGGGGCTGCCATACCCATTTTCTTGGTGGCTGTCCATGGCGGTTCGAGGTCGAGGAAGGGGCGGATCCGGCGTCAGTTGAGGCGGCCAAGGGCGGCGGAGGCAAGGCGAAGCTCCGGCGGGCTAAGGAGGCGACGGACGGCGGCTCGAGGCGACGGACGGCGGCTCTCGGCGGCGGGACAAGCTTCGGCTGCTCTCACACGAGCTAAACAGCAGCTCGGGACGACGAGCTGGGCGGAGCGGCAAGCTGGCGAGCTGATCGGTGGAGCGGCGCGCGGGCGGCACGGGGCGGAACGCGGCGGCGGCGGCGACGTGTGAGCAAGAGCGGACGACCATGGCTGCACCTCCTTCTCTGAAATTTTTTTGGTCTTTCGCACAAAGAAAATGGAGGAAAACCAACGGAAGAGAGGAAGAAGAGAGGGAGGAGAGAGAAGGAGGAGAGAGAGAGAGATGGGACCATTTTTTTCTTTTCTTTTCCTTTTTCTTTAACCCACAAAAATGGCCCACCACCATGACATCATGGGTGACATCACACTCCACTCACCCAATCCCCCACAACCTCTTCCAATGGGTCCATCTTATTTTTCCGCCGGGGTCCAATTCTTGTACGGCCAATTTATTCAATTCCCATCAATTCTCTTCCAATTGAATTAAATTGAAGTCGATAAAATTAATCCAATGTCACCACACTTCAATTCACATATTCACTTATCCATAGAACCAACTTAAGTCCCAAAAATACGACCAAAAGCGGCTTACTAATTTCTCGAGCCAAATTAGCCATTTTCTGATTTAATTGCCGAAAAAACTCTGATTGCAAGAAAAATCTTCCAAAGATAAGTCAATGATCCCAAAATGATTTGTGACACACCCAGACTTCCAACTTCGAATTCGATCTCAATTCCACGGTTAATTTCACTTTGGCACGATACTAGCGCGGCCCAACCTACCGGGTAGCCTTTGGAAATTTTCATGCATTTGACCTGTGGTTGATCATCTCAAGCCACAATGTACATCTTTGAAACATTGACGACTTTCGGTTGTCGGGGTAATCTCAAGGTTTCAAATACCAACACAGGGTACCCAATCGACAGAAAAGTCGGTCCAGTGCCGATTGACAAGAATTGTGTGATCTGGTGGAATCACCCACACCTGATCACATGCCTCTATCGAGTCGACCTATCTCCGATCCCTAATCGATTTTAATCGTGTCGTAATGACCCTTGCAGATTAGCTCGGTCGAAAGGTCGCTTCCTGGTCAAATTCTCGAGTCCGATGCATTAGAAACTCTTAACAGCTTCACCCGATAGATTAGTTTTCATATGAGTGGCCGACTCAAGGAAAATAATTATATGCGTGCCAACGAAATGCCCGTCTCAATTTATTGAAAATAGAATTGGAAAATCGGGATGTCACAACTCTTCCCCTCTTATAAAAATTTCGTCCTCGAAATTTAAACCTTTACCAATTCTTAAACAAAAGGCGGGGTATAGTCTTCTCATATAATCTTCTCTTTCTCAAGTTGCTCCTTCGAACCAATACTTTGCAAGATCACCGCTATCTTGCCCAAACCACTTCGAATTCAAAATACCAAACACCTGCCCACTTAAAATTCCAAAGGTCTTCAACACAAAATCTGCAAAGCTAAACTGGCGATTTTGAGCAGTTTCTAAACTGTCTTTGATCATTGCAACTGAATCACTGATTTCTGAACCAACTCTAGACTTTTTGCATTTTTCTGATCTCTGATCTCATCTCAACAACTGAAGTTCTGGCCACTCTGCTCTACACTTGACTAAAAAGAAACTATCTCGACGATCTGCTGAAACGGGAACCTCGGTCAAGATCGATATAACTCGACACGATCACGGCAACGCAATCACCGACTCACCGTATCGACCCCGGCTGCGATCTTTCTTTCCCTAACTTCATCTCAGCAATTGAGATTATGCACTCTCTGCCACGCACTTCTTAAGAAAGAACCATCTGAAAGCTCTGCCAACTTGAAACATCTGATCTAGATTTGAAATACAATTCATCCCCGGCACTCCATGCCGGTGAATTATCTTATGCACACACACACTTCGGTATACCCACTTTGTGACAAGACATAATCTCCAATTTCTGAAATCGAACTTAGATTGTCGGTTAATTTCACTCCGACACGCTTTTAGTGTGACCTAGACTACTGGGTAGTTTTCGGAGCTTTTTAGGACAAATGACCCGTGGTCGATTTTCTTCGAGCCACGATGAACCCACTCGACACATTGGCGACTCTCGAGGGTCGTGAAAATCTCGATGATTCAAATACGGACACAAAGTACCAAAACGACAATAAAATCAAATTAGTATCGATCGACGAGAGTTTTCCAATTTAGTGGAGTCACCCACGATCGGTCATTCATCTCAGTCGAACCGACCTATCTCTGATCTTAATTCGATTTTTAACTGTGCCGTAATGATCTCTAAAGATGAGCACGGTCAAGAAGTCGATTCTTGGTCGGATTCTCAAGTCTATTTGCCTTAAAGTCCTTAATAACTCACCCAACTAGTCTAGTTATCTCGTAAGTGGCCAACTCGGAGAAAACACCGTAATCGCGTCGATGAAATGCCCAATTTAACCAATCGAAATCAGAGTCTGAAAATCAGGATGTCACACACTCAAAACAAGGTCTATTCGTATTGTCTGGACAACGCTGAAATTACTATGATTAGCTTCCCATAAGATCTCTTCTTTGATCTCTGTATTATCAATTACACACAATCATCCTCAGAACCTTAGCATTCTGTCTTCAGAAATCTGAAAATCAATCTCTCTCTCATCTGCATTCTCTTATAGAATCTTCTGAATTTATGAATCTGTCCGCTGAAGCATTTTGATTCTGATCTAAAATTTCGGCTCAATTCTGAGGGTCGTCATAAGATTCAAAAGGTGGCCTACCTTAGATTTGAAAACCAAATTTTGAACTTTCTCAAATAAGATCAAATATTTGAGTACCAACTGCGCAACCAATGACTCTCGACTCAGTGCATCTGTAACTTCGCTCACCTTTCTAGAGTGATACGAAATATCATAGTCATAATCCTTAATGAGTTCCATCCAGCGACGCTATCTCATATTCAACTCCCAAAGTCTCAACTGACGGGACGTATATGCAACAACTCTATCATGTTGTATCAACACATAACCCGATTCTTTAAACGACGCATCACTGTAGATTTCAACCCTCCTGGACCAGATGGAATAGTAAGCACAAGTGCGGTAGTCAGCCTCTTCTTAGGCCCTTGAAAACTACACTCGTTCTCATCTGTCCACACGAACTTTTCTTACTTCCTCAGTAGTCGAATCAACTGCAACGCTGACGCTGAAAACCCTTCCATGAAACTTTTGTAATATCCTGCTAATCCTCAGAAACTTTTAATCTCCGTCACTGTAGTCCATAACGATCAACTGTTCACCGCTTTAATCTCGAACGAGGTCTACGGAGATTTCTTCGCCCGAAATCACATGACCTAGGAATGCAATACGAGTCATTCGAAACTTGCATCTGTTAAGCTTATCGTAAAATCCAAAAGTACTCAAGGTCTAAAGTACCATCCCCAAATGTCTCTCGTGCTCCTCAGCACTCTTTGAACACACCGGGATAACTTCAATAAACACGATCACAACTGATTCAAGTATCCTTACACATTCTGCTCATTAGACCCAAACAAACAGCTAAGGTGTCCATCAAACCACTCGGTATTACAATGAACTCATAACTGCCGTATCAAGTGCGAGATGCTAACTTCAGTATGACTTTCTTCCTGATCCTCAACAGATGATACACTGATATCAAGTCAATCTTGGAGAATATCGATGTACAACCACAACGAACCACATTTCTCCTTCATGAACAGAACGGTGCTCCCCAAGGTGATGCACTTTGGAACGTATGAATCCCCTATTCATTACTTCCCCGCATCTGCACCTTCGCTTTTTTAACTCGGTAACACCATCCAGTAAGGAGCCTTAGGGACTGGCTATGTTCCAGAGGCTAATTCAATCACGAACTCTATTTTTCTTTCTAATAGCATGCTTGGCAATTCTTTAGAAAATACCTTAAAAACTGATGTACCACGATTATGATCTCCATATTCAGCTCTTCAACTGACACATCCATCACAGTTGCCAAGTAAATTCGATAACCAATAACCAAAACTAGGTCATCTTCAGCGACAAATAACAAGGATTGAAGTTCCTCTTCAACTTTCAGTGATTCAAAACTTTCACACGCTAACTGAACAAATTGAATTATGTTACTACCATGATTCAAAACAACAGAAAGCTCATTGGGCCAAACCCTTTCATAAATGACTTCCAAGTCATACTTAAGCAAACTCTTCGAGTGCAACTATAGTCAGAGACTCATCTTCCTATTACTTAATTACAACAACGAAAACTCCACAACCTTCACTCAAAATCCTATTGCGCTACTCTGATAAAAAAAACATCTCAAAAACATTCTTCTTCTGATTGATGCATGGTCGATCCCTTCATGCTCCTCTAGCCATCCTAGTGGCATCCTCTCTGCAGTAACAATGCTTACGCCTTCCCGAACTTACACGGACAGTTCCTAACCCGATGGCCATGCTGGCCATATTCAAATCGTGCTTCCTTTTTACTCTGACACTGGGCTGACTCATGCCTCCTTTCCACAGACTCGGCACACAATTAGTGAGTCATCTACCTCCCATCAAGGAACATCATGCCCCCTTTCTTGCACTGGGGTCTGTTCCAAGTACCCCATTAATGTCCCAAAGCACGTTTCCTCTATTCTGTCTTATCAACGGCAATGACAGACATAGCTGTGACTCCATCTTTCTATATGGACCATCTCTGATCAAATGGCCTTATTAGTGACACCTGTAACAAGTCCTTTCCCTCTTACAGCACGAGACAGATTCATATCTTTTCTTACAAACACGACACACAACGATCGAGTCAAGCACTGACTTTTCAATTCTACTCTTCTGGTTGGGTGAAACAAAGCACCTTTCTTCTGAAATCGGCCTTTCTTCCCAATTCGATTTCCATCTCTGTCTAAACTGAACCTTGGCTTAGATACAGCGACTTGATCCTCGATCACAACTCCAGATTGGGCCTCAACAGGCGCGGCAACAATAATGGTCACAACACTGGCAGCGGTAGAAACAACGGCAACAGCAACGGCTCGGTCCTGAACTTACTGACCCAACAAGCTTCCAAGGAACACTAGCGCCTGAACAATCCCAACGAACCTAAGATCATTCGGTGCTGCTACACTCTAAGTACCGACTTGCGGCGGTACTCCCACACTCGCACTAGTCTAAGCCTGCGCTCTACCTTGGGAACTGACTCTTGTCAGCATCCTACCCCGAGGTATAGGTCCTACCGACCTTCTCCTAGGAGTTCTTCACTCCTGGTCACTCATCTTACAGGTTCCTTATAGACACCTGTTTTCGATTCCAACATTAGGTTAGAATTTGAATGACCCCACAAACAAGCTACCAATCAGCTATCATTCACATGCATCAGCATATTAAAAGCCTTTCCTACTAACTATCCCATGACTCATCGCACCTTATCACTCCATACACAAACCATGCTCTGATACCACTTAAACGGTGATGTCACGCCCCGAACCCCAGGCGCGCGCACATCCCACTGCGGTCGATCAAATGCGATGTTCCCAGGTTACGTCGCCGACCCATTCATTTATTTACGCATGCGGAAGCGAAACAAATCCCCGACAACATTTAACTTGGGATAGAAAAGCAGGAAGCAAAACCACAACATATCACTTTCATAATTCAACAGAATTACAAACAGAGGTCTATGGCCAAAAGTCTACTAAAGACCGGCTCTTAAAAAGGAATTGTCCTACGACCTACAAGTCGGACACGTTCACCAATACTTCAATCTCCTCCTTTCCAGACTCAGGGCTTCGGTCCTCCACGACCGCCATCTAGGGACCTGAAATTTTGATTCGCCAAACCGGGATGAGACAATGTCTCAAAGCAAGTTCAACCCCTAAACCCCTATTAGAAAGAAAATACACCCCGTGGCCTAGCCACATCACACGAGAACTTACCTCGCCAATTCCTTCATGCAGGTTAGCACATATCAAATCACTCAATCACAAATAATAATAGGAACTTAAACAACCGGAATGCATTCACTTTCATATAACCAACAACCGCGGGGGTCCTGATTATAAGACTAAATCGTTATGACACGTCCCATTCCATGCCACACAATTCAATCCCATAATCCGGCCCATCAACAATATTCAACATGCGTTCCAATTATTATTCATCGCCACACAAGGGCATAGCCTACTCGCGGTTCGGCTATCTACGGCACATAGCCAGGCATCGCCTCCCCACCTTGGAGCGCGGCTTCATCAGTACATCGACGGCATTCCCGAAGGAGCATGGGCTTAGAATCGACTGCGACCCGCATCCACCACGTGGGCATCCCATATAGGGGCAAGTCCGGCTCAACAGCCTAGGACGATTCCTCTTAGTTATCACACAGCCAAAGCATAATCGGCCCCAGGACACTTTATATTTCAATCAATACTTCCACTTAAAATAGTGATCCCGGCCATTTTTCTTCACATTAAAAATATTCCAGAAATTACTCACGTGTGTGGGGGCACGCTAATTTCGAATCAGAAAGTCAATATTTCACTTTTTCAAATCCCACTATTTAATATAATCATTAAAATCCAATTTTCGCATCAAAACCTAACACTTGGGTTTTTATGAATAAAATACATATTTATCACAATCAACATCCAATTTGCCACAATCAATCATTAAATTCAAATTCTAAATACCCAGCAGCAATCAACACGAAATTCAGAGAGTTTAAGATCCCAAAATGATTTTTCGGAATTTATTAAATAATTAAATTTATTTCGAAAATCAATTAAATAATAATATCCATATTTTTCACAATTCACACTCAAATTATAATATTCAATCGTCAATTTCAAAATCTAACTACACAGCTGCGGCCGGCACGAAATTATGAGTAATCGGGGTCAAAAATAATTTTTCTGTTTTTTTTTTTTTTAAAATAATAATTTTATTATTATTATTTCGGATTATAATTTAATACCATAAATTCCAGAATTCGAAATCATTTAAATAATTCAAAAATAAAACCCCATTATGTTACATCAAGGCTTTATATTAAATAAACTCTCTTAACCTTTAATTTAATCCCACTTTAAGCTAATTAAACACATTAATATAATCCACACTTAAATAAATTAAACTAACCACCTAATCACAATTAACATAAACTAAGCACACCTAAAGCATCATTAACTCTCTAAGCGAGGTTTAGTGAGTTAAACTCACCGGATTAGCGAACCGAGCGGACCAAATCGACGGGACGACGCGATGATCGATTCACTCCAAGGTGGGCCTAGCTTCCGGGGTCGGGAAGCCGGCCAAAACGGGCCACGAAGGGGGCTGCCATACCCATTTTCTTGGTGGCTGTCCATGGTGGTTCGAGGTCGAGGAAGGGGCGGATCCGGCGTCGGTTGAGGCGGCCAAGGGCGGCGGAGGCAAGGCGAAGCTCCGGCGGGCTAAGGAGGCGACGGACGGCGGCGGGGACAAGCTTCGGCTGCTCTCACACGAGCTAAACAGCAGCTCGGGACGACGAGCTAGGCGGAGCGGCAAGCCGGCGAGCTGACCGGCGGAGCAGCGCGCGGGCGGCGCGGGGCGGAATGCGGCGGCGGCGGCGACGTGCGAGCAAGAGCGGACGACCATGGCTGCACCTCCTTCTCTGAAATTTTTTTGGTCTTTCGCACAAAGAAGATGGAAGAAAACCAACGGAAGAGAGGAAGAAGAGAAGGAGGAGAGAGAGAGAGATGGGACCATTTTTTTCTTTTCTTTTCCTTTTTCTTTAACCCACAAAAATGGCCCACCACCATGACATCATGGGTGACATCACACTCCACTCACCCAATCCCCACAACCTCTTCCAATGGGTCCATCTTATTTTTCCGCCGGGGTCCAATTCTTGTACGGCCAATTTATTCAATTCCCATCAATTCTCTTCCAATTGAATTAAATTGAAGTCCATAAAATTAATCCAATGTCACCACACTTCAATTCACATATTCACTTATCCATAGAACCAACTTAAGTCCCAAAAATACGACCAAAAGCGGCTTACTAATTTCTTGAGCCAAATTAGCCATTTTCTGATTTAATTGCCGAAAAAACTCTGATTGCAAGAAAAATCTTCCAAAGATAAGTCAATGATCCCAAAATGATTTGTGACACACCCAGACTTCCAATTTCTGAATTCGATCTCAATTCCACGGTTAATTTCACTTTGGCACGATACTAGCGCGGCCCAACCTACCGGGTAGCCTTTGGAAATTTTCATGCATTTGACCTGTGGTTGATCATCTCAAGCCACAATGTACATCTTTGAAACATTGACGACTTTCGGTTGTCGGGGTAATCTCAAGGTTTCAAATACGAACACAGGGTACCCAATCGATAGAAAAGTCGGTCCAGTGCCGATTGACAAGAATTGTGTGATCTGGTGGAATTACCCACACCTGATCACATGCCTCTGTCGAGTCGACCTATCTCCGATCCCTAATCGATTTTACTCGTGTCGTAATGACCCTTGTAGATTAGCTCGGTCGAAAAGTCGCTTCCTGGTCAAATTCTCGAGTCCGATGCATTAGAAACTCTTAACAGCTTCACGCGATAGATTAGTTTTCATATGAGTGGCCGACTCAAGGAAAATAACTATATGCGTGCCAACGAAATGCCCGTCTCAATTTATTGAAAATAGAATTGGAAAATCGGGATGTCACACAGGACAAGTTGACAATTTGACGATGCCAGGTGGCATTTTTTAATCGGGTGTGATGAAGCTAAGCGCACACAAACCCTCCATCTTTGAGAATAATCGTCGGCGTCAATCGGCCACCGTTGTAATTGTTCCGGTGGCGGCCGTCTCTCTTTTTCCCGATAAAATTCCAAGCGTCCTTTTGGGACGTGGGCTAGGAATTGTCAATGAACAAATTAATTACGTTTGCTTCGCGTGTCCGTGGAAAATCCATTCGTAAAATGTCGCGTGGCCGTAGCGCACGTGGCGCCCTTGAAGGCTTCTATTGGTGCGACAGAGGGAGTTTTAACGCGTGGGAGATATCCAAGTGTATATGGTCATTGGCCTGGCAATCATAGAACGGATATACGACTGGAAATACGGACACCACGTGAGTTGGATTTCAAACAACGGATATAGAGGCTCCGCGGCATAGTTGAACACCTCCAAATAGTTCAGCAGCAATGGCTGAATACGGCAACCATGACATAACGGAAGGAAAATTACATCCATGCATCTATAGATATCAGGCCTTTTTCCATCGTCAAATTGGTGAAATTCCACCTAATTTTCGCATCTAAAGTGCTAGGAAAATTCTCTACATTGTTTTGACGATAACAAAATAATTAAAGGCTGCTAATGTTTGTCTTGATTGAGTAGAGTTAGGTGATAGATGCATAAGCTAATATGCATATGGTGTCCTAAGCGGGTGAATTGATATGAGGAGTGACTTGCCTCTATCAAGGGCGAGCAAGGTATTAGACATCGATGTGTCTAAAAGCTAATGGACCTAGTAAAAGGTGAACAAGCTTAGAATGAGGAGTTCGGTAAAGCTTGGATGGACTGTGTAGAAGGTGAACAAGTCCGGGAGAATGGGAAATTCGTAAAGACTTGAAAGAACCATAGAAATATGAATAACTAGTTGAGTCATGATTGCCAATACGCTTGAAAAGATAGAAGATAAAAGATCGAAGTTGATAGAGTCATCAGCTAGAGATATTGGTAGAAGTTGCTCCTTCTATCAAATGAGGTAAGGATCTAGGTAAGGGCTTGACACCCTTGCTTGTGGCCGACGAGAGTTTGTGACTTCCTCACTTGTGGCTGGCAAAGACTACTTGCCAACCTCACTGGCTAGGGTTTTGAAAAAATATATGAAGGAAGAAAAGAAAAGAAAAGAAAAAAAAAATTAAAAAATAAAAATTCAATAAAATATGAAAATATTATTAAAAATTATCAACGTTAGCGCCGGCTATATCACGTAAAATGGTCAACATCTCTGTTAGTGATTTTCGACTAAAATTGACTGGAAGGACTCATTGAGTACAAATTCAAGAGGTTTATGACTAAATTAGCATAATTAAAAAAATTTAAGATTAAATTGATACAAATCTAATATATTTATGACTTTTTTTTTTTTTTTACTTTTCCCGATTTATGGACCTCCTCACTCATTATTGTATTTGCGTGTAATCGTCTTGGTTGTGTATGTCATCGTCAATGGGGCTGTTCACGTAGCTTAGGTGAAGTGGGTTCATATGAGCCCATGGGCATGTACGGAGTTGGTCATGTCCCCGGAACAATGAAGGTGTCTAAGGTCCGAAGCGAGTTCTTTGGAATTGGCGAGTCGTCTGGAAGTGGGTTGGGTCTTGCCGTAGATTTGGGTGCATTGCGAATTTGAAGACCGAAAATATCTTATATAGTTATCATAACTTTTTTTAGAAATTATAAGAGTGATAAGGAAGGATAAATGGATGATGGTGAAAATGAGAGGAGGAATTGAAATAAATCTTTTTATTTTTATTTTTTAATTTTAAACGATCTTGCTAACGATCACCGGATAGCTATATATATTTATATCGAACCTGAGCTATTGAGTGTCTAGACAATCGATATCCATATCATACGATGAGCTTATCAATTACGAAGGCTCACTAAAACATACAGAGAGAGCAATTACAATATCCTCCTCCTCTATGACCTAAATCTAGTTCATAAGCATCGAGACAATGCTTGATGATAAGAGAACTAGCATGGATAAGGCGCCAATGGCGGTCGAGGAAGGCGAGCTATTAGGTGACTCGGTTGGTGTTGGGCTGATGACGGTAATGGCAAGCTTCTGCCCATTTTGGCAGTGGGGATCGACGGTGCAAAAGAAGTAATACAGGCCATTTGCGTCCGCTGGAAGTGGGAAATCGAGCATTTCGCCACCTTCAAGTACTGAGCTCACTTTTGTGCAGATGTCGTATTCTTCTATTGTTACATTCGCAACGTTGTGCGTACATTCCACACAAATCCTGTAACATAGAGAAGGTTTCAAAACCAAAAATATGACATGACATGAAAAATAAGAGAGAGATTTAGAATCGATATGAATTCTCGTGTTTTGACTCCTTGAATTATAGAAAGCAATTTATGTTGATTACTGTCCAAGTTAATCAAATAACAATATGAGCTGACACAAGAATATTGTCTGCATCAAACAAGTGAACTCCCAGGCGGTCATGAAATTGTTCAAGTACATATCTAAATGAGGAGACTAAATAATTGGAGAATAAGTAGATGAATGCTCACTCAAAGTGTCGCCGCTCGTGAAAGTTTTGTCGGCGGCCCACTCAGTATAATACCTAGCAGTGATGTTTGGTGGTGCGGTCCAACCTCGGCGACATACTCGGTTGCTCTTCCTTCGTCGTTCCTTTTCCTCGCTCGCTTCCCTCCTTTGCTAGCTCACCATCACACTATCCATCGTTGGCTCACTGTCACACAGTCCATCGCCGGCTCTCTCTTGCACTGTTCGACGGATGGCATTCGTCGCTGCCAAATTCTTGTGATCCGGTTCATACTGTTGCAGAACCAACGTAGCAAGACCTGCCTCGCCAAGTACTACGTCCCCCTCGAGGACTCCAAGAAGCATAAGCTTGAGTATGAGGAAGCCCCCCTTCGCTCAATTTTCTGCTCATTCCCTATTTCTCGGGGCTGAATTGGCATTTTGCTTGGCTGTAATCTTTGTCTTCTCTTATGCACGTGTTTGATGGATTTCTAGGTTCATCGGTTGGTGGTCAAAAAGATTCCAAGTTCACTAATTTTATCGAGGATAGGAATCTTCGATCTTTTTTATCTCAAATTTGTTAGGCTCTTTTGTACAAATTCGCCGTTAGCGCGTGTTATGCAAATTGTTTCCATTGATTATTTGTTAATTGGTGAATCTTCGCTTAGCCACTCCAGAATTTGGTGTTGACCTCGTATCCCCTGAAATGTTCTCGCGTATTAATGTATAATTCAAAACTATATAGGGTATCGGACGGTTGCTGTCGCGACCGATTTTTTCGGGTGTGGACCACCTAGGGTTTGGCTAATGGATTGTTAAACTTAGACTTAACTCGGGCTCTCCCAAGCCCATACCAATTCGCGACTTAAGTTTAAGTTCTTAACATGCAGATAGATTTTATCTAGGAGTCGCCACTAATCTATTTTTGGTGAGTCGATTAGAAACCCAAGTAAAGTAACGGGAGTTTTACTTTACTCCTACGAACCAGAGAATATGGGTACGGGGACTTGGTTACACTAGATTTCTCTAATGCCCTTTCGGTACCATTCTTTTATTTTGAAAAATGTTTTTTTGCAGGCAGCTTAAATTGATTCTAAATCTATTTTCCTAACATGTGAGGTAATCATGCGGGTGCGCAATCCACCAATTTAACACCCAAATAACAATAAATAAATTGCAAAAACTTACCTCAAAGCAACGAAAGCATCTGCAATGTTAAGTTATAAACCACATCAATAACCCTAGATATGGTTTCTAATTAACACGCAATTTCTTTTTGTTTTCACTTAATTAATAAAAATCATGCAATATGCAATGCAATATTAACTAAATGACCTAATTCTAATGTCATGCAATTTCTTATTAAATGGACCTAACAACGATATCTAAATGACATGAATTTCATGGATCTATTTTTAATGATACGCAATGACATTTTTTATTTTTCCTAAAAAGGCAATCTATCCTAGATATCATCTAAACATGCATTATAATATAATTAAAAATGTATCTAACTATTCTATCATGCAATTCTATATAGGAAATCAAATATAATCTACATGATATGCAAATGCAATCTTTTTTTGTATTTTCGGAATAGATAAAACAATTAAAAGATAAACACAAAATCATTCGGAATTATCAAAGATATCACACATCGTCCAAATCAGGAAACGATATCTAAATCAAACTTGATTATTTCGCTAATAAAATCGATAAATTGATCTTAAGCCTTAAAGATCAAGATATCAATTTTATTCCGCGTAATTAATTATTCCATCTAAAGCCTTATAGATGGAATAAAAAAAATCGATATGCGGTTGCGAACTAGGAAATAAATCCTAATTGAAAGTTATGTCCATCACTCATGGATATGAAACTAGATATAAATAGACATATATTAGGCAACAAAATATCCAAATATACTAGATGTGCATCTTACCTAATTTGATGATATTCTTCCCAAATTTTGGACCAAGTGCAATCGGACCAAGATCCAGTCAGCTCCTCGACAACGGGGAGCGACGGTGGCAGCAGTGGCAAGGCAAGCGCGTGGTTCGTGGTGAACCACGATGGGTTACTTTGCAATAGTTCGTGGTTCTTGACCAGCGTCTCAACTCACAACAACAACAACAACGTGGCTGCTTGTGATTGTTTGGGAACAACGATACCAATGATTCTTCAGTAGACCTGCAAAAACAGAAATTTCGTCGAGGTGCAACAGATTTGTCGGCGTCAAGGCAGCGGCGTGGATCTCGTCTGGTTGTCGGATCGAAGAGCAGATCGGCTGGCTTGCTAAAACTCGGAGACAACAAGGACGTCGGGGTCGACTTGCTGTGTCACAGGTGCAGATTAGAACAGCTCGTCCTTAGGAAATTGCAGCTTGTCACGAGACTATTAATCGTCAAAGGAGTAATGGCAGCGAACGGAAGTCGCGACAACGAAGGGGATTCCAAGCGGTGGTCAGCGGCGGCGACAAAACTGGAGACAAACGTCAGGAAATCTTCGAAAAATTGATGAGCTTCGATTGGTTCGAGAATTTGCTGCGTTCACGAAATCAAAAACCAAGGAGCGCATGCATGACAATAGACGTGGCAAGATCTATTGCACCCGTGAAGAAGTAGATGGGAAGTGAAGGTCTTCCAGAATGCTCCCTTGTTGTCCCTACGTTGACTCCCTTTCTTTGCGTATCGCTCCCAATATTGTTGACTTTCAAAACTTTGACCAGGCCATTAAATAATCCCCAAAATCACCTCTTGGAGTCTACTGGACGATTTGATTCGGTCCGTTAACGACGCTCGGTGTTGTGCATGAGCCAGATGTCGATGGAGATCGCGGATGAAGGCTGCTCTTGAAGTGATGCCGTGGGAATTGGCTTGCTTGGACTTCACTGGTCAACGTGAATGGTCTGCAGAGAAAAAGAAAGTGATCTTTTTATTTTTTATTTGCTCTTTATGTGCCCCCCGCTTTCTCTTCGTTGGTGGACTTCATGCTTGCAAACGATGGCCACAAAAACATGACGTGGTATTCATGCTGAACGGGATATGGTAGCCTTGTTGGACCTCGGCGAAACCTGCGAAGAATAAGTACAAACGAAGCGGCCAAAGTCTGAATTAGGTAGCAATGGTTCAAGCGTCCCTAGGATATGCTGGTTCGTGGTATCGAACACAACAACAAACGGGGACTGCTGTGACGGTTTGCTTGGGTTGCTGTGTTCATCGGAAAACCTGCGAAAATTCAACCAAGAATACAAAACCGGCGTTAGCTGCTCATGGCCAAGGACGACTCGTAACGCGGGTGAGGCGATCGGTGGACGAGCTGGACGTCTCTAGTTGTTGACTTCAATGCGATTTGCTACGTGGTTTTTGCTGAGGAGCTTGCGGGCCTCTTCGCTCGATCTGTGGAATTGGCGTCGAGAAGGGCTCCGGAGTTCTCTGGGATGTTGAGGTGTCACGGGGATTGAGCGGACCGTGTGTCACAGCTTGCAGAGGGTGCAACAACAGATGAGGTGTCGAGGAAGAATTGGTGTGAACCTTCCCTCTATTGCTCTCTCTCCCCGTGAGAGCTGCGGCAGCACTTTCCTTTGCTCTGCATTGTGGCCGTGTATTCTCAATTATGTGTGGCCTCCTCAAACAAATTGCACGCGAGGTATTATATAGGTCTAAAAAACGTATCTCTACGGTATATATTTTTTCCTTTTTGTTCGCGCATGATACCCCTAAATATATCGTTGAAATATACCCACCTCGCGCAATATTCCCCTTTTGTATTTTTCACATATTCTATCCAAAATTTTCCTTTTTGCTTGAAAGTACATCCTTTGGTGTATATTGCCTAAAAATATGAAAAGTTTGAACGGAATATGTGAAAAATCTTCCCTTCACCGGCAGCCTAAAATAAAATAAAACAAAATGAAAATAAAATGCTTCTAAACTACATGCCATGTGATTTTATTTTTTTAGGGATAAAATTAACCCCTAATTTTTTAAATGTCTAAATGGGTCGCCAAAATTTAAGTGTCAACAGTTGCAAAACAAGGTATAGTGGAGATAGGGTTGACTCTAGACTCGGACTGAAAAAACAAGATTGTTTGGGTACAGGATCCAGTGCAAATAGGATTGGGTATAGGGTCTATAAAAGGGAAATCGGTTATAATAGAGTCGGGTACGAGTCTAGTTCTAGACCCGATCATTCCTACTCCCGACGACTGTGAAGAGCCTAAGATGATTTGAAACCAATGCAGCTCGTTGGGGTTATTTATAGAGATAGGAATCAAGATAAGAACACAAATCAAAGGCATGAAACAATCACATGCTGACAATTTGATGATGTCAGGTGCCACTTTTTAATCGGTTGCGGTGAAGCTAAATGTACACAAACTTCCTAGCTTTGAGAGTAATTGTCCTTTTGTCCTTTTGTCTTTTTGTCTCTGTTCTGAATAAAATTCCAAACATCTTCTTGGGACGTGGTGTACTTATCGTCGAAGAACAAAGTACTCAACTTAGCTTTTCGTGTCCGCCGAAAATTCGTTCGTAAAATGTCGTGTGGGAGTAGCACAGGAGGTGCCATCTAAGGCCTTTATTGGAAAAAGAGAAAAGAAATAAAACGGAGAGGAGATTTCAACGCAGGCGATATGTCTAAGTATATGCAGTCAATGGTTTAGCAATTAGCGAATGGATACACGACGTGGAATTACGGACACAACATCAGTTGGATTCCTCTCTGCTATTGAATGGAAACAATTTTATCGATACAACTCATTCGAGTTTCAACTTGTATTTTAGCTGATCCTTAGGACTAGTGGAGTATTCCATAGAGAAAGATACTTAAATAATGGTATGTTAGTCTACGCTACGGGAGAATTATGGGCCATCTTGGCGGATGACATTCGAATCTGGTTAATAGGGAGTTGATGCCCTTATTTAGGGAATTTTATACATAAATGAGCTTCTCTCTAAAGAATAGCATTTTTTTCGATTTTGTTTCTGTAGTAGCTAGATTTCTCATGTTTTTATATTTTGTGACAGAAAGCTTTATCAACTCGTGGGGGCAAACTGAATAGAAAATGCGAAGTGCCGGCTTAGCAAGGAGCTATATGTGCTAGTTCCTGGTGTTCGTGGTCGTAGAACTCTTCTGTAGTTAGGCTGAAAAGCCTCTCGCCAGAGCTCGACGAATCTCGGATCCAGGGCGACCCCAAATGGTACCTTTGCCTGGAGTGTATAATGCGCAATTAGGTTTTGAGCTCAGGCCTCATCATATTTGAATATCCTTTTGGTATGCCCCATTACAGCAGGAGGTGGCGGAGCTTCCGTCGGGCTCGACCATCTCAGGAGAATGTTTTATCTTGGCGCCTCTTCAAGTGGTCTGTCCCGCCACCAGATTTTGGAGATGACTTTGCAACGCATACCGTGCAGACGGTCTTCTTCATGCTATTGGGAGGTCCAAGATGTTGAACATCTTCCAAACATTGGACCTTCGTCGCGAAGGCTGCATGACTTCGACCGGAGTTTGCTGCTCGGGTCTTCTTATCGCCGAGGGAAGGTATGATGACTCGCGAAGGTATGTGATCTCAAATACAAATTAACAACCCTTTATATATATATATGTGTGTGTGTGTGTATGTATGTATGATAAACCGGCAAGTCGGTTACAATATCATAGCTTTTATAATCCATAAAAAAGAGTATGTATATCTCTAAACCAACCGCTAAACCCAACAAACTCATATATACAACTCCTACAAAAAATCTCGTGACCAAAAGTTCCTTATTGATAGTGCTCTTGTTCTACTTATCACTAATTGAAAAACATGAAAAATATATAAAATTAACGGCATGAGCAATTATAACCCAGTGAGTAATACTTTTTTCCTCCAAGAAGATTGAACATCCACTATGTACATATATAAAACAATACTTGAAACCTATGATCCAAACCCAATATATAATATACATCCCAAATGAAATATGAGTTGTTTGATTTCAACTTAGTTTTGTACAAATAAGAAACACTCATTTAATCCACCATCACAAATCAAATATTAGTGGTCAATCTCTACCACATATTAATTTTCTATTCCATCGATCAATTAATTACTCAATATTCAATTATAGTCACGACATAATGTTTAGTGATAAGGTGATCAAGATTCCCCTAGCATCGTCCTTATCTATCAACAACTGGTGGTTTGGCCCAAAAGTATCTCTTAAATTTGGTATGCATATCTAGAGTCCCCTAATGGGGTTCACAACAATAATGAATATCAAATCTCTTATAATCCGCAAAACTAATTTAGAATTCATATGATAAATCAGTTTCACAATACAACACAGATAAACCGGCACACACAAGATTTCCTTTCTCATTTTCTTTCCCCTTTCTTTTTCTTTCACCTCCATTTCTTCCTTCCTTCCTTCTCTTTACTTCTTTGTACGTGCCGTCTTTTATAAGTCTTCTTTCCATCTTTCGTTTTTATTATTGCCGTCGACCAAATTTGATTAGGTAAACAAAAATGTCAATGATCCTCTAATCACCATACAACACGGATCAACTGAATTTTAACGATTCCTATGAATCCGTGTCGGCTTCCAACTAAGGTTCAGAAAAGAAAAGGGAAGATGGCCAATGCTCGTCAAATAAGGAACGAATTTATTTGAAAATTGACAAGGCTAGCATCATCGTTTGCCTGCGAGCCTTGTTACGAAATCGCACGTCGATTCCAGAAAAATAACGCTCGCAAACAATTCACCAGACAGAATATAGTAATAAAAGAGCAGAATCAGATGAACACGCCAGAAAATTTGTTATCGAAGTTCACCCAAACCTGGGCTACGTCTCCGCGCGAGGCACTCTGCGAATCCACTAGACTTTGGAAAAGTTGGAATACAACGACGATCTTCTCTCAAGATCGGGGCACAAAGAGATTGAGAACACTCATCAAGAAAAAAAACTCACTTTTTCTTCTCTCTTTTCTTGCCTCTCTATTTCCTTTTTCAGCGTCTTGACGGCTAGGGTTTTACCATCGCTCATATATAGGTATCACTTTTAACCTAAAAGGAAATCTAATAGAAAAGACAAAAAAGCCCCTAAAAACAAATATTTGGCTTTATCTATAACAATCTCCCACTTGAAGACAAATATACCAAGCATCAAGCAACTTTGCATCCATCTTCTTCAAAAAATAGTAGTTGAAAAACTTGTGCCTCTGCGATACTCCTCATCAATCAACATGGAGTAATACCAATGGTAGTAGTACAGAAAATATGCTTCTCTCTGTCTACTACCTTGGTCATCATGTCACTGGATTCTTCGAGCCATCAATCTTTTGTAGCTTTAATTCATTATCTTTCAATGCTGACCTGATAAAGTGATAACGCTTCTTGATATGTCTAGTTCTTGAGTGATAAGCTGCATTCTTTGCTAAGTGCACTGCACTTTGACTATCACTCCACAATGTACTGACTGGCTGTTTTCGATGTAACTCCTCCATATAATCTTGTAACCACATGATTTCCTTGGAGGCTTCTGTAATCGCTACATATTCTGCCTCTGTTGTTGATAAAGCAACTACTTTTTGTAGTTGAGATACCCAACTCACTGCTTGTACCCGCAACTGTAAAGACATATCCAAAGTGGTACTCTTACCACTATCTCGATCACCCGAATGATCTGCATCTACATAACCCTGCAACTCTAGAGATGTACCACCATAACAAAGTGAGTAATTGGAAGTACCTGCTAGATATCTCAATATCCATTTAACTGCATTCCAATGCTCTCTACCTGGGTTCTGCATATATCGACTCACAACTCCCACTGCTTGTGCAATGTCTGGTCTCGTGCTCACCATGGCATACATCAAACTCCCCACTGCTGATGCATATGGAACTACCGCCATCTCATCTTTCAAAGCATGAGTGCTTGGACACATATTCTTGGAAAGTTTGAAGTGATTCGCTAGAGGAGTTGCAACCGGTTTTGCCTTGTCCATGTTAAATCTCTTTAACACCTTGTTCACATAGTCTTCCTGCGACAACCATAATTTCTTATTTTTCCTGTCTCTGATAATTTTCATGCCTAAAATATTCTTGGCCTCTCCCAAGTCTTTCATAGCAAACTGTGATGATAACATCTTTTCACTTCTACGATTCTCTTCATATTGGAACTAGCCACCAGCATGTCATCCACATATAAAGATAGATACACAATGTCACCATCATCATATTTGCGAAAATAAACACAAAGGATCGACTCACAAAGTGTGCAAATCCTTTTCTTGCATGAAACCATCAAATTTTAAGTACCATTGTCGCGGAGCTTGTTTCAAGCCATACAAGCTTTTCTTCAAGCGACATACCATGTGCTCCTTACCTTTGACTTCAAAACCCTTAGGTTGTGCCATGTATAATTCTTCATCTAAGTCACCATGTAAAAACGCTGTTTTTACGTCTAACTGCTCAAGATGAAGATCCTCCACTGCAACTATACTTAGCAGAACTCTAATTGATGTCATTTTCACTACAGGTGAAAATATCTCGGAATAGTCGATCCCTTCTTTTTGAGAAAAGCCCTTGACTACAAGTCTCGCCTTGTATCTAATACTACCATCTGCTTCATTCTTAACCCTGTACACCCATTTGTTTAATAAAGCTTTTTTACCTGTGGGCAACTTGGTCAACTCCCAAGTTTTGTTATGAAGTAACGAGCTCATCTCGTCTTTCATAGCACACTCCCACTGCAAGTGAGACGTGTCTGCCTTTGCCTCATCGTAAGTCTCCGGTTCCCCCGAATCTGTATATAAGACATGGCTCGAACGGTATTAGCTGATGGATCAAAAATTACCTTTGGCTTTCTCACACGTGTAGACCTTCTCAAGACAAATACTTCGGGGTCATTCGTTTGCTCCGAATCACTGCGTTCTTCTTGAACTACCTCTTCACTGATAATAGGCTCATCTTGAACCTCTCTTTCAAGTGAACTTTGATCTACTGGAAACATCTTCACGGGCATTGTGTCTAATTCAACATATTCTGGTTGTACTACCTTCTCATGCTCTGTCTCTGTCTGACGATCCTTGTACATCTTTTCTTCATGGAATACCACATTGCGACTGCGGATGACTTTGTTATTCTCATAATCCCAAAGTCTATAACCATACTCGTCGCCACCGTATCCGATAAAGACGCACTTCTGGACTTAGCATCAAGCTTTTTCCTATCCTCCCTGTCAATCAAAGCATATGCAATACAACCAAACACCTTTAGATGTGAATAATTAATCTTTTTACCTGACCACCGCTCTTGTGGTATTTCTCCATCCAACGCACTAGATGGACTTCTGTTGATAAGATAAACAGCTGCATCAACTGTGGCAGCCCATAAGTGTAGCGGGAGACCCGCGTGTAGTCTCATGCATCTCGCACGTTCTAGAATAGTCCTATTCATCATTTCAGCTACACCGTTCTCTTGAGGAGTTCTAGGAACAGTTTTTAACCCGTGTATGCCTTCTCGACTAAGATATTCTACAAATTCCTTACTTATGTATTCACCACTATTATCAAACTTCAGAGCTTTAATCTAATAACCTTTTTCTTTTTCTACCATGGTTTTTCACATTCTAAACATCTCAAATACTTCTGATTTTTCTCTAAGAGCATAGACCCAAGTCTTTCTTGTTGCATCATCAATGAAGGTGACAAAATATCTCTTACCACCATAAAAGAGTTCCTGAGCAGATCCCCATACATCGGTATGAACCAACTCTAGCTTCGGCCTTTATTTTGTCGACCATTCAATTGAAAACTAACAGCCTTCTGTTTTCCATAAATGCAACTCTCACAAAAATCTAACTCAACTTTTTGTAAACCCGGAAGTAATTTCCTCGAGTGTAATTGCTTTACACCTTTTTCACCAAGATGTCCCAAACGATAATGCCAAAGAGTAGATAAATTACCTGTAGCCATTGTAGTTGCAACCATATCACTGATATTGTCTCCTTGGAGAAGGTAAAGTGTACCCGTACGCTTTCCCTTTGCTACTACTCTTACCCCTGAGGTTATCTTCCACTCTCCGCAGCCAAAGGTTATTACCAAACCTTCTTGGTCAAGTTTACTGGTTGAAATCAGATTTTTCTTTAATTCCGGAATATGCCTAGTTTCACGCAAAACTAGACGTCCTCCACCTGAGATGTTCACAGTCAAGGTTCCTTTCCCAACAATTGGACACATATGGCCGTTTCCCACAACCACTTGTCCAAAATCTCCATTGGCATAATCATCAAATATGTCTCTTTGCGAGGTGCAATGAAAAGAAGCGCCAGAATCAATAAACCATTTATCTGTTGTCATGTCAAACCCTGCAGACAAACACAACTTATCAAGCAAAGATTTATCGCTAACTACATTAGCACCTTGATTCTCATCTTGCTGCTTCTTTTTGTAGGCTTCACACTGAAACCTCCGGTGTCCGGTTTTGTGACAAAACCAACACTCATCTTTTGCAACCTTTCTCTTACCCCTTGATTGTGATCTGCCACGACCGCTGAAATTTCCTCTACTTTTACTTCTTCCACGGTTCTCCACTGCGAGTGCCATTGAAGATGTAGACACAGAAAAATTATCTCCACCTAAGACTTTCCTTCATATTTCTTCATCCATGATACTACTCACAGCATCATCAAGAGTTAAATCATCCTTCATGGTGCTTGAAATTCCCTGCACTGCGGTATTGTAGCTTTCTGGAAGAGAACATAAAAATAATAAAGCTTGAAGCTTCATATCTAAATTTATGCCTGCGGATTCCAATTGACCCGTGACCTGCGTGAAACTATTAATATGCTCTGCCACATAACCTCTATCAGATAACTTCATATTAACCAGTTTCTTCAGCAAAAATACCTGATTTGATGTGGATGGCTTCTCAAAAATATTCGTTAGAATATCCATGGCTTCTTTTGCAGTTTTTGCTTTCGCGATGTGGTACCCTGTCTTTTTCGTCAACCCTAGACGAATTGCACCTAACGCCTTTCGATCAAGAATTTTCCATCCGGCTTCTGCTGTCGGATCCACTTCCGCCATCTCGGGTTTCCAACCCTCAAGTGGTGCATAGAGATCTTTTTGATAAAGATAATCCTCTATTTGTAGTTTCCACCATCCGAAATCCTCTCCATTGAACTTATCGATTCTGATTTTATCTTCTGCCATCCTGTTTGCTTTCAATCGAACGTCACCGAAAACCCTCGATGTTCTCGATTAGCCAACCTAGGCTCGATACCGTTATTTACGAAATCGCACGTCGATTCCAGAAAAATAACGCTCGCAAACAATTCACCGGACAGAATATAGTAATAAAAGAGCAGAATCGATGAACACGCCAGAAAATTTGTTATCGAAGTTCACCCAAACCTGGGCTACGTCTCCGCGCAGAGGCACTCTGCGAATCCACTAGACTTCGGAAAAAGTTGGAATACAACGACGATCTTCTCTCAAGATCAGGGCACAAAGAGATTGAGAACACTCATCAAGAAAAAACTCACTTTTTTCTTCTCTCTTTTTCTTGCCTCTCTATTTCCTTTTTCAGCGTCTTGACGGCTAGGGTTTTACCATCGCTCATATATAGGTATCACTTTTAACCTAAAAGGAAATCTAATAGAAAAGACAAAAAGCCCCTAAAAACAAATATTTGGCTTTATCTATAACAAGCCTATCACTTATTACCAAGGCCCACTACAACATACAGGATCCTCTTTTTATTCCATACAACACCTGAATTATGAATTTGACCAATGACAAACCAAATTAAAATGCGCTAAACAAGGAAAATCACAGTATCCTCCTCCTCCATGACACAAATCTAGTTCATAAACATCGCCATGATGCTTGATAATACGAGAACTAGCACGGACAAAGCACCGGCGGTGATGGAGGAAGCCGAGCTAACGACGTTGATGGCTAGCTTCTGCCCGTTTCGCAGTCAGAATCAACAGTGGAAATGAAATAGGACGGGCCATTCGCATCTGTTGGAAACATGACACTGAACACCTCGCCACCGTAGAATGCTGAGATTACTTTTGTGCAGTTGTCATAATCTTCTTTTGATACGATTGCGACGTTGTGCGTTCCATTCCATACAAACTCTGCATTATAGAGAGAATTTAACAAAAATGAGTATGATATGACACGAGAAAAGAAGTTTCAAAATTAATACAAATTATCACGTTTCAACTCCTTGAATTTTAGAAACAGAGTTGATTTACGCTGATTAATGTCCAAGTAAATTTAAACACCAATATAAGCTAGCAGAAATATATTGTCTGCATCAAGCGAGCTAACATGTGGACATGGAATTGTTCCTCTGCATACCTAATTGACGAGACTCAATATGTTCCTAAGAAGGAAAATAAGTAGACGAATACTTACTCAAAGTGTCACCGCCCCTGAAAGTTTTGTTGGCAGCCCACTCATCGTAATACCCAACAGTGATGTTTGGCGACGCGGTCCAACCTCGGCTATCGCCGACTACATAGTCCGTTGCTGCCGCACCTCTGAGGCAAGCCAGCATTGCGACGACCAAGAAACTCGCCAATACGACGCCTCTCCCCATCTTTTATTCCAAATCGCGAGTCTCTCCTCTTAAATCCAAAACGCTTCAATACCCTCGAATCTTCTTTCCCAGTTGCAACTTCTGATGACCGTGGAGTGTGCAGGATGATTTGAAATCGATGCAGCTCTTTGGGGGTATTTATAGCGATGGGAATCAAGATGAGAATGGACATCAAAGGCGGCACGAGTGAAAGGGTGGCAAAGAACGGTTCAGTACGGACCATTTCTGGCAGACGTATCTTTACTTGGTCCTCTTTTGGAACCATTGAGAGGGTTTGACCATTTGAACATACAGAAGCAATGAAAAACAAGCTGACAATTTGACGATGCCGGGTGCCATTTTTTAACTAAGCTAAAACGTACGCGAACTTCGTAGCTTTGAGAGTAAATTGTTGTCGTCAATCCGCCATTGGTGTGATCGTCCAAAGTGGTAGCTGCTGGTCTTTGTCTCTTTCTTTTCCGGATGAAATGCCAAACATCTTTTTTGGGACGTCGGCTAAGTAATTGTCAAAGAACGAGTTAAACCACGTTAGCTTTGCGTGTCCGTAGCAAATTCATTCGTAAAATGCCGTGCGCGCATTGGGACCCGTGGATGGTAATGGAATACATTGGTTCAATCCCTGGAGATGGATGGCTTTTAATTCTGGTGCATAGGGAACTCCTCGTGATGTATTACTAATGTATCTGTTGGGAGTGTGATTCATACTCCCCATTAATGGGATAGCACGGGGTCCGTTTTGACATTGAGGGGATATAATAGAGGTAGAAATCAAGATAAGTATGAATCAAACGTGGCGCGAGTGAATATGTGGCTAAGGACGGTTTAATACAGAACTTTCTTGGTGAACATAATTCTACTGGGTCATCTTTTCGAACCATTCAGAGATTTTGACCATTCGAAAATATAAAAACAACATACGAAAAGCCATCGTTGTAATTGTTTCGGTGGTGGCTGTCTTGTTTCTTATCCAGATAAAATGCCAAACATCTTTTTGGGACGTGGACTAGGAATTGACAAAGAAAAAAACAACCACGTTAGCTTTGCATGTCCATAGAAAATTCAATCGTAAAATGTCCCGTGGCCGTGGCGCACGTGGTGCCCTTCAAGGCTGTTTGACCTCCAACGCACTTGAGATATCGAAGTGTATATGGTCATTGGTCTAGCGATTATAGGACGGATATACGACCGTGAATTACGGACACGACATTAGTTGGATTTCAAAACACGGATGTAGAGCCTCCGCGGCATCATCGAACACCTCAGATAGTTCTCCAGGTCGTCCCTGACCAAATCACGAGTCTTTCCTCTTGAATCCAGAATGCTTCAATACAGTCGAATCTTCTTTCGCAGCTGCAAACTTCTGAAAACTAGGAACTTTAAAGGATGATTTGAAACCAACGCAGCGAAGTGTATATATGAAACTGCAATGCACGCTCAGATATGCCATGGCTGTGCTCGTTTTGCGACAAATGCTTGCAACCATTTCACAGAGAGAGAGAGAGAGAGAGAGAGAGAGAGAGAGAGAGAGTCAATACTTGAGAAAAGGATCAAGGAAAAAAAAATCTAGCTTAGCAAATTTTTAATGTCGTGATGACCGCTGAAAGATATCGTTGGTGGATTAGCTCTGCAACAAATAATCATGGCCATCTTTTTTTTTTCCTAAAAGGATGCGAGAGTGAGGATGAAAACGGTGAAGGAATAAGAAATGATTTGCAGCAAAAGAAGAAGTGGAAGAAGAAGAGAGGCAGCATTTGAAAAAAGGGAAAAAAAATCCATCTCGGCAATTTTTTAACGGCGTCCATGCAACGCAGGACCTTTATGGTATCACCCAGAGGGCTGCCCCTGCCCGTCCATTCACTTAACGAAGAATGTATTAACTGCATCTTTCATATCCAATCAGAGTCAACCAAGTCATGTCTCGACTAGGGAGATTCATGAGAAATCGCTATCATGTGATCTAACCTACGATTAAACCCATCAAATGGATGTGTTAGATTTGGGAAAAAATGGTTCGACCTAAATTGATACATTTAACCCGTTTTGATCCATTCTATACAATATAAATCTAGTGATTCATACTCAATCCAATCCACATTGTTAAAACACTTATATTTACCTACCCAAATCGAGATAAGAAGCACAGAGCGACCGAGTGTGAAATCGAGCAAGTGCTAGAGATAGTGAAGAAAAAGTCATATAGACGAGTTGAATTTTGAGTAAATTATGGACATATTTAGTACTCATATTATTTTGAACTTTACCATTCCAAACCCATTAATGACCCGTTTGCCGAATATAACTATCCCATATAACAACTTAATCCATGACTTAGGGGTCAACTGTAGACCTAGAAGTAAAGATTTGTTTGTTTTGCGAAAAATGAATTATTTGGTAAACATTTCTAAAAAATAATAGTTTATCTTGCTTAAAATAATTAGTTAATTAAAATTTTTTTCAACTTTGATAACGATTTATACCTTAATATTTTCACGAATGATGATAATATTTTTCTTTCATTTATTTTTGTGAGTAATACAATAGATTATTTTTGAGAAATTTTTTTTTTTGAATAAATCATTTTCATAAAACAGACGCACTCAAAGGTTGATGACTATCTTCTACCTTAAGTATGAGATGGACGAAGATTGTCATCTCACTTGATGGAGCTCTCGTGGCAGGCAAACAGAGAAGCGTTTAGAACTTGAAATTAATATATATATATATATATATTTTTTTTTTCGTGTGTGTAAGGTAACATGTATATAAGTCATTTTGCAAAAATAACACCGCAAGCCAGCCAGTTTAGGCGAAACTGCAATAAGCTACTAATTGAACTAGGATGGTTTTTAACTGGCGAAATCCGAAAGAGACGATGCTAGTGCGCTCATCACTATGGCTTAATCGGTGGGAAAATAATTATGTACTTCTGGACAACATTAGCTCACTTCTTACTGTAATGGCTCATGTGAAGTGAATAAATGTAAGTCCAGAGTACCCATCACTTAATCTAATGGTTCATGTAGAATAGGCCAATATAAGGTGGGGAGTATCCGAAAATAGCTCCAACCGACGAGTGCGCAAAGGTGCTGCACCGTCAATGAGTGTCTAGACATCCCTCTTTGTGAACATCCACAACATACGAGGAGGGACTCATGTGTTGCTAAGTGTTTAAAAGTTATATGCGTGACCCAAGTTTCAGAAAAGAAAGGGAAAGTGGCCGATGTTCGTCAAATAAGGGGGAACGAACATATTTGAAAATTGAGATGGCTAACATCACTGTTTGCCTGCGAGCCTATCGATTATTACCAGGGCCCGCTACAACATACAGGACCCTCCTTTTATTCCTTAACAGTACCTGAATATGAATATGACCAGTGAACAAGCAAGTTAACATGAGCTATAAAAGGAAAATTACGGTATCATCCTCCTCTATGACGTAAATCTAGTTCATAAACACCGCCATGATGCTTGATGATACGAGAACTAGCACGGATAAGGCGCCCGCGGTGATCGAGGAACCCGAGCTATTCGGTGACTCAGGCCGGGGTCAGGCTGATGACGTTGATGGCTAGCTTCTGCCCGTTCTCGCAGTCTGAATCGACGGTGGAGATGAAGTAGTATGGGCCATTTGCGTCCGCCGGAAGTGGATAACTGAACGCGATGCCGCCTTGGAACACTGAGGTCACTTTTGTGCAATTGTCATATTCTTCTTTTGTTACGAATGCGACGTTGTGCGTCCCATTCCATACAAACTCTGCATTATAAAGAGGGTTTAACAAATATGAGCATGATATGACCCGAGAAAAGAAGATTTAAAATTGATACAAATTATCATGTTTTGACTTGATTTATGTTGATTAATGTACGGTAAATTTAAACAACAATATAAGCTGACAGAAGTATATTGTCTGCATCAAACAAGTGAACTAACATGTGGACATGATATTGTTCCCCTGCATGTCTAATTGAGGAATATGCTCCTGAGAAGGAAAATAAATAAATGAAAATGCTTACTCAAAGTGTCGCCGCCTGTGAAAGTTTTGCTGGTGGCCCACTCGTCGTAATACCCGACAGTGATGTTTGGCGAAGCGGTCCAACCTCGGCTATCGCCAACAACATACTCCGTCGCCACCGCACCTCCAAGGCGAGCCAGCATTGCGACAGCCAAGAAACCCCCCAATACGATGCCTCTCCCCATCTTTTCTTCCAAATTGCGAGTCCTCCCTCTTAAATCCAAAACGCTTCAACGCCCTGATATCTTCTTTCACAATTGCAGCTTCTGATGGCTTTTAAGTGTGTAGGATGATATGAAATCAACGCAGCTCCTTCGGGTATTTATAGAGATGGGAATCAAGATAAGACTAATGGTGCGTTTGTTTGTGTTTTTTTTTTTGTAGAAAATTATTCTCATGAACAATTAATCAATTAAGAACAAACGGATCCATACATGATTGTAAAACACCGAGATCAATAAATACAGCGGAATTAAAGCGTACCTGTTGAGCCATTGCTTCACTTGCAGAAAAGTAGATCACTCTGATAATCAGGGATTTATCGGAATACCAGATCTTCCTCTCTATGACCTATTTCGATATAGCAGCTTTCAATGGGATCAAAGCAACTGATAGGTATAACCTACCCTTTTATAGGCTAGAGAGGGGACCTAGCAAACCCTAATCAATAGCGTGTCAATCCCCCTTCCCATTACGGGCTTGAGTCAAACACAATTGCCTACACTTTGCTGCTCAACTAGGCCCGTTATCAATAGATGCCAATACCCAATTCAGTCGGATCATTTGTAGGGTTCAACAAATATTGGAATATCCATTAACCCGATTATTTAAAATAGAAAATCAATTAATTAATGTAAGCCCATATTATAGGAAATTTCCAACATTTTTTTCTTGTCATGAACACAATTTCTGTTTTTTTTTTTCCTTTTTCGGGGAACAAAAAAAGAGCAGAAACGCATTTGTTTACGTTTTTGTTTCAAATCTATTTTTTTGTTTCCAGAACCAAATTTGAAACAGAAACAAGGAACAGGAAAATTTGTTTCTTGTTCCCGGAACACTTCCGAGAAACAATTTTTCTCTCATATTTTTCCGCTTTCTTTTCTTCTTCTTTTCTTCCTCTTTTTTTTTTAGTCGGTCGCCGGCCATGGCCGACGACCCCGGCCATCGAGGGCCGGTGACCTTGCTGGAACGTCGCTGGCCCTTGGCGAAGCTTGGCCTCATTGGGGGCCGGTGAGCCTTGCTGTGGTTGGGTGAGGCTGCCGGCACTTGTCGGCCGGTCGCTGGCTATGGCCGAAGCTCGTAACCGGCCAAAAGGAAGAAAAAAGAAAAAAGAAAAAAGGAAAAAAAAGGAAAAAAAATTAAAAAAAATGAAAAGAAACAAAAAAATTATACAAGTTTACCAAACGTGTTTCTGTTCTTTTCTATTCCAAGAATAAAAATTTTGTATAGTTACCAAACACGTTCTTCTTTAAAAAATTGTTCCTCGGAATAGAAATAATTTCTATTTCTGTTACATGGAACAATTTTTGAACAGAAACATTATCAAACGCACCATAAATGTCAAATGCATGAGTGACAGGTGGCAAAGAACGGTTCAGTGCGTTCGGTCTATTTTTTGAACCATTCAATCATACAAAAGAAATACTCAGACCAAAAAAAAAAAAATTGATACAAAAGAAATACAGGACAAGTTGACAATTTGACAATGCCAGGTGGCATTTTTAATCGGGTGTGATGAAGCTAAGCGCACACAAACTCTCCATCTTTGAGAATAATCGTCGGCGTCAATCGGCCACCGTTGTAATTGTTCTGTGGCGGCCGTCTGTCTCTTTTCCTGATAAAATTCCAAGCGTCCTTTTGGGACGTGGGCTAGGAATTGTCAATGAACAAATTAATTACGTTTGCTTCGCGTGTCCGTGGAAAATCCATTCGTAAATGTCGCATGGCCGTAGCGCACGTGGCGCCCTTGAAGGCTTCTATTGGTGCGACAGAGGGAGTTTTAACGCATGGGAGATATCCAAGTGTATATGATCATTGGCCTGGCAATCATAGAACGGATATACGACTGGAAATACGGACACCACGTGAGTTGGATTTCAAACAACGGATATAGAGGCTCCGCGGCATAGTTGAACACCTCCAAATAGTTCAGCAGCAATGGCTGAATACTGGCAACCATGACATAACGGAAGGAAAATTACATCCATGCATCTATAGATAGCAGGCCTTTTTCCATCGTCAAATTGGGTATAGGGTCTATAAAAAGGGAAATCGGTTATAATAGAGTCGGGTACAGAGTCTAGTTCTAGACCCGATCATTCCTACTCCCGACGACTGTGAAGAGCCTAAGATGATTTGAAACCAATGCAGCTCGTTGGGGTTATTTATAGAGATAGGAATCAAGATAAGAACACAAATCAAAGGCATGAAACAATCACATGCTGACAATTTGATGATGTCAGGTGCCACTTTTTAATCGGTTGCGGTGAAGCTAAATGTACACAAACTTCCTAGCTTTGAGAGTAATTGTCCTTTTGTCCTTTTGTCTTTTTGTCTCTGTTCTGAATAAAATTCCAAACATCTTCTTGGGACGTGGTGTACTTATCGTCGAAGAACAAAGTACTCAACTTAGCTTTTCGTGTCCGCCGAAAATTCGTTCGTAAAATGTCGTGTGGGAGTAGCACAGGAGGTGCCATCTAAGGCCTTTATTGGAAAAAGAGAAAAGAAATAAAACGGAGAGGAGATTTCAACGCAGGCGATATGTCTAAGTATATGCAGTCAATGGTTTAGCAATTAGCGAATGGATACACGACGTGGAATTACGGACACAACATCAGTTGGATTCCTCTCTGCTATTGAATGGAAACAATTTTATCGATACAACTCATTCGAGTTTCAACTTGTATTTTAGCTGATCCTTAGGACTAGTGGAGTATTCCATAGAGAAAGATACTTAAATAATGGTATGTTAGTCTACGCTACGGGAGAATTATGGGCCATCTTGGCGGATGACATTCGAATCTGGTTAATAGGGAGTTGATGCCCTTATTTAGGGAATTTTATACATAAATGAGCTTCTCTCTAAAGAATAGCATTTTTTTCGATTTTGTTTCTGTAGTAGCTAGATTTCTCATGTTTTTATATTTTGTGACAGAAAGCTTTATCAACTCGTGGGGGCAAACTGAATAGAAAATGCGAAGTGCCGGCTTAGCAAGGAGCTATATGTGCTAGTTCCTGGTGTTCGTGGTCGTAGAACTCTTCTGTAGTTAGGCTGAAAAGCCTCTCGCCAGAGCTCGACGAATCTCGGATCCAGGGCGACCCCAAATGGTACCTTTGCCTGGAGTGTATAATGCGCAATTAGGTTTTGAGCTCAGGCCTCATCATATTTGAATATCCTTTTGGTATGCCCCATTACAGCAGGAGGTGGCGGAGCTTCCGTCGGGCTCGACCATCTCAGGAGAATGTTTTATCTTGGCGCCTCTTCAAGTGGTCTGTCCCGCCACCAGATTTTGGAGATGACTTTGCAACGCATACCGTGCAGACGGTCTTCTTCATGCTATTGGGAGGTCCAAGATGTTGAACATCTTCCAAACATTGGACCTTCGTCGCGAAGGCTGCATGACTTCGACCGGAGTTTGCTGCTCGGGTCTTCTTATCGCCGAGGGAAGGTATGATGACTCGCGAAGGTATGTGATCTCAAATACAAATTAACAACCCTTTATATATATATATGTGTGTGTGTGTGTATGTATGTATGATAAACCGGCAAGTCGGTTACAATATCATAGCTTTTATAATCCATAAAAAAGAGTATGTATATCTCTAAACCAACCGCTAAACCCAACAAACTCATATATACAACTCCTACAAAAAATCTCGTGACCAAAAGTTCCTTATTGATAGTGCTCTTGTTCTACTTATCACTAATTGAAAAACATGAAAAATATATAAAATTAACGGCATGAGCAATTATAACCCAGTGAGTAATACTTTTTCCTCCAAGAAGATTGAACATCCACTATGTACATATATAAAACAATACTTGAAACCTATGATCCAAACCCAATATATAATATACATCCCAAATGAAATATGAGTTGTTTGATTTCAACTTAGTTTTGTACAAATAAGAAACACTCATTTAATCCACCATCACAAATCAAATATTAGTGGTCAATCTCTACCACATATTAATTTTCTATTCCATCGATCAATTAATTACTCAATATTCAATTATAGTCACGACATAATGTTTAGTGATAAGGTGATCAAGATTCCCCTAGCATCGTCCTTATCTATCAACAACTGGTGGTTTGGCCCAAAAGTATCTCTTAAATTTGGTATGCATATCTAGAGTCCCTAATGGGGTTCACAACAATAATGAATATCAAATCTCTTATAATCCGCAAAACTAATTTAGAATTCATATGATAAATCAGTTTCACAATACAACACAGATAAACCGGCACACACAAGATTTCCTTTCTCATTTTCTTTCCCCTTTCTTTTCTTTCACCTCCATTTCTTCCTTCCTTCCTTCTCTTTACTTCTTTGTACGTGCCGTCTTTTATAAGTCTTCTTTCCATCTTTCGTTTTTATTATTGCCGTCGACCAAATTTGATTAGGTAAACAAAAAATGTCAATGATCCTCTAATCACCATACAACACGGATCAACTGAATTTTAACGATTCCTATGAATCCGTGTCGGCTTCCAACTAAGGTTCAGAAAAGAAAAGGGAAGATGGCCAATGCTCAAAATAAGGAACGAATTTATTTGAAAATTGACAAGGCTAGCATCATCGTTTGCCTGCGAGCCTTGTTACGAAATCGCACGTCGATTCCAGAAAAATAACGCTCGCAAACAATTCACCAGACAGAATATAGTAATAAAAGAGCAGAATCATGAACACGCCAGAAAATTTGTTATCGAAGTTCACCCAAACCTGGGCTACGTCTCCGCGCAGAGGCACTCTGCGAATCCACTAGACTTCGGAAAAGTTGGAATACAACGACGATCTTCTCTCAAGATCAGGGCACAAAGAGATTGAGAACACTCATCAAGAAAAAACTCACTTTTTCTTCTCTCTTTTCTTGCCTCTCTATTTCCTTTTTCAGCGTCTTGACGGCTAGGGTTTTACCATCGCTCATATATAGGTATCACTTTTAACCTAAAAGGAAATCTAATAGAAAAGACAAAAAGCCCCTAAAAACAAATATTTGGCTTTATCTATAACAATCTCCCACTTGAAGACAAATATACCAAGCATCAAGCAACTTTGCATCCATCTTCTTCAAAAAATAGTAGTTGAAAAACTTGTGCCTCTGCGATACTCCTCATCAATCAACATGGAGTAATACCAATGGTAGTAGTACAGAAAATATGCTTCTCTCTGTCTACTACCTTGGTCATCATGTCACTGGATTCTTCGAGCCATCAATCTTTTGTAGCTTTAATTCATTATCTTTCAATGCTGACCTGATAAAGTGATAACGCTTCTTGATATGTCTAGTTCTTGAGTGATAAGCTGCATTCTTTGCTAAGTGCACTGCACTTTGACTATCACTCCACAATGTCTTGACCGGCTGTTTTCGATGTAACTCCTCCATATAATCTTGTAACCACATGATTTCCTTGGAGGCTTCTGTAATCGCTACATATTCTGCCTCTGTTGTTGATAAAGCAACTACTTTTTGTAGTTGAGATACCCAACTCACTGCTGTACCTGCAACTGTAAAGACATATCCAAAGTGGTACTCTTACCACTATCTCGATCACCCGAATGATCTGCATCTACATAACCCCGCAACTCTAGAGATGTACCACCATAACAAAGTGAGTAATTGGAAGTACCTGCTAGATATCTCAATATCTATTTTACTGCATTCCAATGCTCTCTGCTTGGGTTCTGCATATATTGACTCACATCTCCCATTGCTTGTGTAATATCTAGTCTCGTGCTCACCATGGCATACATCAAGCTTTCCACCGCTAATACATATAGAACTATCATCATATCATCTTTCAAAGCATGAGTACTCGGCATGTGTTCTTGGAAAGTTTGAAGTGACTCTCTAGAGGAGTTACGACTAGTTTTGCCTTATCCATATTAAATCTATTTAACATCTTATTCACATAATCTTCTTGCAATAGCCATAATTTCTTATTTTCCCGTCCTTGATGATTTTCATGCTTAAAATAATCTTGGGCTCTCCCAAGTCTTTCATAGCAAACCGTGATGATAACATCTTTTTCACTTCTACGATTCTCTTCATATTGGAACTAGCCACCAGCATGTCATCCACATATAAAGATAGATACACAATGTCACCATCATCATATTTGCGAAAATAAACACAAAGGTGATCGGACTCACGGTGTGCAAATCCTTTTTCTTGCATGAAACCATCAAATTTTAAGTACCATTGTCGCGGAGCTTGTTTCAAGCCATACAAGCTTTTCTTCAAGCGACATACCATGTGCTCCTTACCTTTGACTTCAAAACCCTTAGGTTGTGCCATGTATAATTCTTCATCTAAGTCACCATGTAAAAACGCTGTTTTTACGTCTAACTGCTCAAGATGAAGATCCTCCACTGCAACTATACTTAGCAGAACTCTAATTGATGTCACAGGTGAAAATATCTCGGAATAGTCGATCCCTTCTTTTTGAGAAAAGCCCTTGACTACAAGTCTCGCCTTGTATCTAATACTACCATCTGCTTCATTCTTAACCCTGTACACCCATTTGTTTAATAAAGCTTTTTTACCTGTGGGCAACTTGGTCAACTCCCAAGTTTTGTTATGAAGTAACGAGCTCATCTCGTCTTTCATAGCACACTCCCACTGCAAGTGAGACGTGTCTGCCTTTGCCTCATCGTAAGTCTCCGGTTCCCCCGAATCTGTATATAAGACATGGCTCAGAACAGTATTAGCTGATGGATCAAAAATTACCTTTGGCTTTCTCACACGTGTAGACCTTCTCAAGACAGGTACTTCAGGGTCATTCGTTTGCTCCGAATCACTGCGTTCTTCTTGAACTACCTCTTCACTGATAATAGGCTCATCTTGAACCTCTCTTTCAGGTGAACTTTGATCTACTGGAAACATCTTCACGGGTATTGTGTCTAATTCAACATATTCTAGTTGTACTATCTTCTCATGCTCTATCTGACGATCCTTGTACATCTTTTCTTCATGGAATACCACATTTCGATTGCGGATGACTTTGTTATTCTCATAATCCCAAAGTCTATAACCATACTCGTCGCCATTGTATCTGATAAAAACGCACTTCTGGGACTTAGTATCAAGCTTTTTCCTGTCATCCCTGTCAAGCAAAGCATACAATACAACCAAACACATTTAGATGTGAATAATTAATCTTTTTACTCGACCATCGTTCTTATGGTATTTCTCCATCCAACGCACTAGATGGACTTCGTTGATAAGATAAACAGCTGCATCAACCTGGCAGCCCATAAGTGTAGCGGGAGACCCGCGTGTAGTCTCATGCATCTCGCACGTTCTAGAATAGTCCTATTCATCCTTTCAGCTACACCGTTCTCTTGAGGAGTTCTAGGAACAGTCTTTAGCCCATGTATGCCTTCTCGACTCAAATAATTTGCAAATTCTTTACTTGTGTATTCACCACCATTATCAGATTTCAAAGCTTTAATCTGATAACCTGTTTCTTTTCTACCATGGTCTTCCACATCCTAAACATCCCAAATACTTCTGATTTTTCTTTAAGAGCATAGACCCAAGTCTTTCTTGTTGCATCATCAATGAAGGTGACAAAATATCTCTTACCACCATAAGAGAGTTCTGAGCGAGGTCCCCATACATCGGTATGAACCAACTCTAGCTTCGGCCTTTATTTTGTCGCCCATTCAATTGAAAACTAACAGCCTTCTGTTTTCCATAAATGCAACTCTCACAAAAATCTAACTCAACTTTTTGTAAACCCGGAAGTAATTTCCTCGAGTGTAATTGCTTTACACCTTTTTCACCAAGATGTCCCAAACGATAATGCCAAAGAGTAGATAAATTACTGTAGCCATTGTAGTTGCAACCATATCACCGATATTGTCTCCTTGGAGAAGGTAAAGTGTACCCGTACGCTTTCCCTTTGCTACTACTCTTACCCCGAGGTTATCTTCCACTCTCCGCAGCCAAAGGTTATTACCAAACCTTCTTGGTCAAGTTTACTGGTTGAAATCAGATTTTTCTTTAATTCCGGAATATGCCTAGTTTCACGCAAAACTAGACGTCCTCCACTAAGATGTTCACAGTCAAGGTTCCTTTCCCAACAATTGGACACATATGGCCGTTTCCCACAACCACTTGTCCAAAATCTCCATTGGCATAATCATCAAATATGTCTCTTTGCGAGGTGCAATGAAAAGAAGCGCCAAATCAATAAACCATTTATCTTTGTCATGTCAAACCCTACGAGACAAACACAACTTATCAAGCAAAGATTTATCGCTAACTACATTAGCACCTTGATTCTCATCTTGCTGCTTCTTTTTGTAGGCTTCACACTGAAACCTCCGGTGTCCGGTTTTGTGACAAAACCAACACTCATCTTTTGCAACCTTTCTCTTACCCCTTGATTGTGATCTCGCCACGACCGCTGAAATTTCCTCTACTTTTACTTCTTCCACGGTTCTCCACTTTGCAAGTGCCGTTGAAGATGTAGATGCAGAAAAATTATCTCCACCTGAGACTTTCCTTCGCATCTCTTTATCCATGATACTACTCACAGCATCATCAAGAGTTAAATCATCCTTCATGGTGCTTGAAATTCCCTGCACTGCGGTATTGTAGCTTTCGGAAGAGAACATAAAAATAATAAAGCTTGAGCTTCATATCTAAATTTATGCCTCAGGATTCCAATTGACCCGTGACCTGCGTGAAACTATTAATATGCTCGCCACGTAACCTCTATCGATAACTTCATATTAACCAGTTTCTTCAAAAAAATACCTGATTTGATGTGGATGGCTTCTCAAAAATATTCGTTAGAATATCCATGGCTTCTTTTGCAGTTTTTGCTTTCGCGATGTGGTACCCTGTCTTTTTCGTCAACCCTAGACGAATTGCACCTAACGCCTTTCGATCGAGAATTTTCCATCCGGCTTCTGCTGTCGGATCCACTTCCGCCATCTCGGGTTTCCAACCCTCAAGTGGTGCATAGAGATCTTTTTGATAAAGATAATCCTCTATTTGTAGTTTCCACCATCCGAAATCCTCTCCATTGAACTTATCGATTCTGATTTTATCTTCTGCCATCCTGTTTGCTTTCAATCGAACGTCACCGAAAAACCCTCGATGTTCTCGATTAGCCAACCTAGGCTCGATACCGATTGTTACGAAATCGCACGTCGATTCCAGAAAAATAACGCTCGCAAACAATTCACCGAGACAGAATATAGTAATAAAAGAGCGGAATCGATGAACACGCCAGAAAATTTGTTATCGAAGTTCACCCAAACCTGGGCTACGTCTCCGCGCGAGGCACTCTGCGAATCCACTAGACTTCGGAAAAGTTGGAATACAACGACGATCTTCTCTCAAGATCGGGGCACAAAGAGATTGAGAACACTCATCAAGAAAAAAACTCACTTTTTCTTCTCTCTTTTTCTTGCCTCTCTATTTCCTTTTTCAGCGTCTTGACGGCTAGGGTTTTACCATCGCTCATATATAGGTATCACTTTTAACCTAAAAGGAAATCTAATAGAAAAGACAAAAAAGCCCCTAAAAACAAATATTTGGCTTTATCTATAACAAGCCTATCACTTATTACCAAGGCCCACTACAACATACAGGATCCTCTTTTTATTCCATACAACACCTGAATTATGAATTTGACCAATGACAAACCAAATTAAAATGCGCTAAACAAGGAAAATCACAGTATCCTCCTCCTCCATGACACAAATCTAGTTCATAAACATCGCCATGATGCTTGATAATACGAGAACTAGCACAGACAAAGCACCGGCGGTGATGGAGGAAGCCGAGCTAACGACGTTGATGGCTAGCTTCTGCCCGTTTCGCAGTCGGAATCAACAGTGGAAATGAAATAGGACGGGCCATTCGCATCTGTTGGAAACATGACACTGAACACCTCGCCACCGTAGAATGCTGAGATTACTTTTGTGCAGTTGTCATAATCTTCTTTTGATACGATTGCGACGTTGTGCGTTCCATTCCATACAAACTCTGCATTATAGAGAGAATTTAACAAAAATGAGTATGATATGACACGAGAAAAGAAGTTTCAAAATTAATACAAATTATCACGTTTCAACTCCTTGAATTTTAGAAACAGAGTTGATTTACGCTGATTAATGTCCAAGTAAATTTAAACACCAATATAAGCTAGCAGAAATATATTGTCTGCATCAAGCGAGCTAACATGTGGACATGGAATTGTTCCTCTGCATACCTAATTGACGAGACTCAATATGTTCCTAAGAAGGAAAATAAGTAGACGAATACTTACTCAAAGTGTCACCGCCCCTGAAAGTTTTGTTGGCAGCCCACTCATCGTAATACCCAACAGTGATGTTTGGCGACGCGGTCCAACCTCGGCTATCGCCGACTACATAGTCCGTTGCTGCCGCACCTCTGAGGCAAGCCAGCATTGCGACGACCAAGAAACTCGCCAATACGACGCCTCTCCCCATCTTTTATTCCAAATCGCGAGTCTCTCCTCTTAAATCCAAAACGCTTCAATACCCTCGAATCTTCTTTCCCAGTTGCAACTTCTGATGACCGTGGAGTGTGCAGGATGATTTGAAATCGATGCAGCTCTTTGGGGGTATTTATAGCGATGGGAATCAAGATGAGAATGGACATCAAAGGCGGCACGAGTGAAAGGGTGGCAAAGAACGGTTCAGTACGGACCATTTCTGGCAGACGTATCTTTACTTGGTCCTCTTTTGGAACCATTGAGAGGGTTTGACCATTTGAACATACAGAAGCAATGAAAAACAAGCTGACAATTTGACGATGCCGGGTGCCATTTTTTAACTAAGCTAAAACGTACGCGAACTTCGTAGCTTTGAGAGTAAATTGTTGTCGTCAATCCGCCATTGGTGTGATCGTCCAAAGTGGTAGCTGCTGGTCTTTGTCTCTTTCTTTTCCGGATGAAATGCCAAACATCTTTTTGGGACGTCGGCTAAGTAATTGTCAAAGAACGAGTTAAACCACGTTAGCTTTGCGTGTCCGTAGCAAATTCATTCGTAAAATGCCGTGCGCGCATTGGGACCCGTGGATGGTAATGGAATACATTGGTTCAATCCCTGGAGATGGATGGCTTTTAATTCTGGTGCATAGGGAACTCCTCGTGATGTATTACTAATGTATCTGTTGGGAGTGTGATTCATACTCCCCATTAATGGGATAGCACGGGGTCCGTTTTGACATTGAGGGGATATAATAGAGGTAGAAATCAAGATAAGTATGAATCAAACGTGGCGCGAGTGAATATGTGGCTAAGGACGGTTTAATACAGAACTTTCTTGGTGAACATAATTCTACTGGGTCATCTTTTCGAACCATTCAGAGATTTTGACCATTCGAAAATATAAAAACAACATACGAAAAGCCATCGTTGTAATTGTTTCGGTGGTGGCTGTCTTGTTTCTTATCCAGATAAAATGCCAAACATCTTTTTGGGACGTGGACTAGGAATTGACAAAGAAAAAAACAACCACGTTAGCTTTGCATGTCCATAGAAAATTCAATCGTAAAATGTCCCGTGGCCGTGGCGCACGTGGTGCCCTTCAAGGCTGTTTGACCTCCAACGCACTTGAGATATCGAAGTGTATATGGTCATTGGTCTAGCGATTATAGGACGGATATACGACCGTGAATTACGGACACGACATTAGTTGGATTTCAAAACACGGATGTAGAGCCTCCGCGGCATCATCGAACACCTCAGATAGTTCTCCAGGTCGTCCCTGACCAAATCACGAGTCTTTCCTCTTGAATCCAGAATGCTTCAATACAGTCGAATCTTCTTTCGCAGCTGCAAACTTCTGAAAACTAGGAACTTTAAAGGATGATTTGAAACCAACGCAGCGAAGTGTATATATGAAACTGCAATGCACGCTCAGATATGCCATGGCTGTGCTCGTTTTGCGACAAATGCTTGCAACCATTTCACAGAGAGAGAGAGAGAGAGAGAGAGAGAGAGAGAGAGAGTCAATACTTGAGAAAAGGATCAAGGAAAAAAAAATCTAGCTTAGCAAATTTTTAATGTCGTGATGACCGCTGAAAGATATCGTTGGTGGATTAGCTCTGCAACAAATAATCATGGCCATCTTTTTTTTTTTCCTAAAAGGATGCGAGTGAGGATGAAAACGGTGAAGGAATAAGAAATGATTTGCAGCAAAAGAAGAAGTGGAAGAAGAAGAGAGGCAGCATTTGAAAAAAGGGAAAAAAAAATCCATCTCGGCAATTTTTTAACGGCGTCCATGCAACGCAGGACCTTTATGGTATCACCCAGAGGGCTGCCCCTGCCCGTCCATTCACTTAACGAAGAATGTATTAACTGCATCTTTCATATCCAATCAGAGTCAACCAAGTCATGTCTCGACTAGGGAGATTCATGAGAAATCGCTATCATGTGATCTAACCTACGATTAAACCCATCAAATGGATGTGTTAGATTTGGGAAAAAATGGTTCGACCTAAATTGATACATTTAACCCGTTTTGATCCATTCTATACAATATAAATCTAGTGATTCATACTCAATCCAATCCACATTGTTAAAACACTTATATTTACCTACCCAAATCGAGATAAGAAGCACAGAGCGACCGAGTGTGAAATCGAGCAAGTGCTAGAGATAGTGAAGAAAAAGTCATATAGACGAGTTGAATTTTGAGTAAATTATGGACATATTTAGTACTCATATTATTTTGAACTTTACCATTCCAAACCCATTAATGACCCGTTTGCCGAATATAACTATCCCATATAACAACTTAATCCATGACTTAGGGGTCAACTGTAGACCTAGAAGTAAAGATTTGTTTGTTTTGCGAAAAATGAATTATTTGGTAAACATTTCTAAAAAATAATAGTTTATCTTGCTTAAAATAATTAGTTAATTAAAATTTTTTTCAACTTTGATAACGATTTATACCTTAATATTTTCACGAATGATGATAATATTTTTCTTTCATTTATTTTTGTGAGTAATACAATAGATTATTTTTGAGAAATTTTTTTTTTTGAATAAATCATTTTCATAAAACAGACGCACTCAAAGGTTGATGACTATCTTCTACCTTAAGTATGAGATGGACGAAGATTGTCATCTCACTTGATGGAGCTCTCGTGGCAGGCAAACAGAGAAGCGTTTAGAACTTGAAATTAATATATATATATATATATTTTCTTTTTTTTCGTGTGTGTAAGGTAACATGTATATAAGTCATTTTGCAAAAATAACACCGCAAGCCAGCCAGTTTAGGCGAAACTGCAATAAGCTACTAATTGAACTAGGATGGTTTTTAACTGGCGAAATCCGAAAGAGACGATGCTAGTGCGCTCATCACTATGGCTTAATCGGTGGGAAAATAATTATGTACTTCTGGACAACATTAGCTCACTTCTTACTGTAATGGCTCATGTGAAGTGAATAAATGTAAGTCCAGAGTACCCATCACTTAATCTAATGGTTCATGTAGAATAGGCCAATATAAGGTGGGGAGTATCCGAAAATAGCTCCAACCGACGAGTGCGCAAAGGTGCTGCACCGTCAATGAGTGTCTAGACATCCCTCTTTGTGAACATCCACAACATACGAGGAGGGACTCATGTGTTGCTAAGTGTTTAAAAGTTATATGCGTGACCCAAGTTTCAGAAAAGAAAGGGAAAGTGGCCGATGTTCGTCAAATAAGGGGGAACGAACATATTTGAAAATTGAGATGGCTAACATCACTGTTTGCCTGCGAGCCTATCGATTATTACCAGGGCCCGCTACAACATACAGGACCCTCCTTTTATTCCTTAACAGTACCTGAATATGAATATGACCAGTGAACAAGCAAGTTAACATGAGCTATAAAAGGAAAATTACGGTATCATCCTCCTCTATGACGTAAATCTAGTTCATAAACACCGCCATGATGCTTGATGATACGAGAACTAGCACGGATAAGGCGCCCGCGGTGATCGAGGAACCCGAGCTATTCGGTGACTCAGGCCGGGGTCAGGCTGATGACGTTGATGGCTAGCTTCTGCCCGTTCTCGCAGTCTGAATCGACGGTGGAGATGAAGTAGTATGGGCCATTTGCGTCCGCCGGAAGTGGATAACTGAACGCGATGCCGCCTTGGAACACTGAGGTCACTTTTGTGCAATTGTCATATTCTTCTTTTGTTACGAATGCGACGTTGTGCGTCCCATTCCATACAAACTCTGCATTATAAAGAGGGTTTAACAAATATGAGCATGATATGACCCGAGAAAAGAAGATTTAAAATTGATACAAATTATCATGTTTTGACTTGATTTATGTTGATTAATGTACGGTAAATTTAAACAACAATATAAGCTGACAGAAGTATATTGTCTGCATCAAACAAGTGAACTAACATGTGGACATGATATTGTTCCCCTGCATGTCTAATTGAGGAATATGCTCCTGAGAAGGAAAATAAATAAATGAAAATGCTTACTCAAAGTGTCGCCGCCTGTGAAAGTTTTGCTGGTGGCCCACTCGTCGTAATACCCGACAGTGATGTTTGGCGAAGCGGTCCAACCTCGGCTATCGCCAACAACATACTCCGTCGCCACCGCACCTCCAAGGCGAGCCAGCATTGCGACAGCCAAGAAACCCCCCAATACGATGCCTCTCCCCATCTTTTCTTCCAAATTGCGAGTCCTCCCTCTTAAATCCAAAACGCTTCAACGCCCTGATATCTTCTTTCACAATTGCAGCTTCTGATGGCTTTTAAGTGTGTAGGATGATATGAAATCAACGCAGCTCCTTCGGGTATTTATAGAGATGGGAATCAAGATAAGACTAATGGTGCGTTTGTTTGTGTTTTTTTTGTAGAAAATTATTCTCATGAACAATTAATCAATTAAGAACAAACGGATCCATACATGATTGTAAAACACCGAGATCAATAAATACAGCGGAATTAAAGCGTACCTGTTGAGCCATTGCTTCACTTGCAGAAAAGTAGATCACTCTGATAATCAGGGATTTATCGGAATACCAGATCTTCCTCTCTATGACCTATTTCGATATAGCAGCTTTCAATGGGATCAAAGCAACTGATAGGTATAACCTACCCTTTTATAGGCTAGAGAGGGGACCTAGCAAACCCTAATCAATAGCGTGTCAACTGGGCCCTTCCCATTACGGGCTTCGGTCAAACACAATTGCCTACACTTTGCTGCTCAACTAGGCCCGTTATCAATAGATGCCAATACCCAATTCAGTCGGTCATCACCGTAGGGTTCAACAAATATTGGAATATCCATTAACCCGATTATTTAAAATAGAAAATCAATTAATTAATGTAAGCCCATATTATAGGAAATTTCCAACATTTTTTTCTTGTCATGAACACAATTTCTGTTTTTTTTTTCTTTTTCGGGGAACAAAAAAAGAGCAGAAACGCATTTGTTTACGTTTTTGTTTCAAATCTATTTTTTTGTTTCCAACCAAATTTGAAACAAAACAAGGAACAGGAAAATTTGTTTCTTGTTCCCGGAACACTTCCGAGAAACAATTTTTCTCTCATATTTTTTCCGCTTTCTTTTCTTCTTCTTTTCTTCCTCTTTTTTCTTTAGTCGGTCGCCGGCCATGGCTGACGACTGGCCATCGAGGGCCGGTGACCTTGCTGGAACGTCGCTGGCCCTTGGCGAAGCTTGGCCTCATTGGGGGCCGGTGAGCCTTCTTTGTGGTTGGGTGAGGCTGCCGGCACTTGTCGGCCGGTCGCTGGCTATGGCCGAAGCTCGTAACCGGCCAAAAGGAAGAAAAAAAAAAAAGAAAAAAAAAAAAAAAAAAAGGAAAAAAATTAAAAAAAAATGAAAAGAAACAAAAAATTATACAAGTTTACCAAACGTGTTTCTGTTCTTTTTCTATTCCAAGAATAAAAATTTTGTATAGTTACCAAACACGTTCTTCTGTTAAAAAATTGTTCCTCGGAATAGAAATAATTTCTATTTCTGTTACATGGAACAATTTTTGAACAGAAACATTATCAAACGCACCATAAATGTCAAATGCATGAGTGACAGGTGGCAAAGAACGGTTCGGTGCGTTCGGTCTATTTTTTTGAACCATTCAATCATACAAAAGAAATACTCAGACCAAAAAAAAAAAAAAAAAAATTGATACAAAAGAAATACAGGACAAGTTGACAATTTGACAATGCCAGGTGGCATTTTTTAATCGGGTGTGATGAAGCTAAGCGCACACAAACTCTCCATCTTTGAGAATAATCGTCAGCGTCAATCGGCCACCGTTGTAATTGTTCTGGTGGCGGCCGTCTGTCTCTTTTCCTGATAAAATTCCAAGCGTCCTTTGGGACGTGGGCTAGGAATTGTCAATGAACAAATTAATTACGTTTGCTTCGCGTGTCCGTGGAAAATCCATTCGTAAAATGTCGCATGGCCGTAGCGCACGTGGCGCCCTTGAAGGCTTCTATTGGTGCGACAGAGGGAGTTTTAACGCATGGGAGATATCCAAGTGTATATGATCATTGGCCTGGCAATCATAGAACGGATATACGACTGGAAATACGGACACCACGTGAGTTGGATTTCAAACAACGGATATAGAGGCTCCGCGGCATAGTTGAACACCTCCAAATAGTTCAGCAGCAATGGCTGAATACTGGCAACCATGACATAACGGAAGGAAAATTACATCCATGCATCTATAGATAGCAGGCCTTTTCCATCGTCAAATTGGGTATAGGGTCTATAAAAAGGGAAATCGGTTATAATAGAGTCGGGTACAGAGTCTAGTTCTAGACCCGATCATTCCTACTCCTGACGACTGTGAAGAGCCTAAGATGATTTGAAACCAATGCAGCTCGTTGGGGTTATTTATAGAGATAGGAATCAAGATAAGAACACAAATCAAAGGCATGAAACAATCACATGCTGACAATTTGATGATGTCAGGTGCCACTTTTTAATCGGTTGCGGTGAAGCTAAATGTACACAAACTTCCTAGCTTTGAGAGTAATTGTCCTTTTGTCCTTTTGTCTTTTTGTCTCTGTTCTGAATAAAATTCCAAACATCTTCTTGGGACGTGGTGTACTTATCGTCGAAGAACAAAGTACTCAACTTAGCTTTTCGTGTCCGCCGAAAATTCGTTCGTAAAATGTCGTGTGGGAGTAGCACAGGAGGTGCCATCTAAGGCCTTTATTGGAAAAAGAGAAAAGAAATAAAACGGAGAGGAGATTTCAACGCAGGCGATATGTCTAAGTATATGCAGTCAATGGTTTAGCAATTAGCGAATGGATACACGACGTGGAATTACGGACACAACATCAGTTGGATTCCTCTCTGCTATTGAATGGAAACAATTTTATCGATACAACTCATTCGAGTTTCAACTTGTATTTTAGCTGATCCTTAGGACTAGTGGAGTATTCCATAGAGAAAGATACTTAAATAATGGTATGTTAGTCTACGCTACGGGAGAATTATGGGCCATCTTGGCGGATGACATTCGAATCTGGTTAATAGGGAGTTGATGCCCTTATTTAGGGAATTTTATACATAAATGAGCTTCTCTCTAAAGAATAGCATTTTTTTCGATTTTGTTTCTGTAGTAGCTAGATTTCTCATGTTTTTATATTTTGTGACAGAAAGCTTTATCAACTCGTGGGGGCAAACTGAATAGAAAATGCGAAGTGCCGGCTTAGCAAGGAGCTATATGTGCTAGTTCCTGGTGTTCGTGGTCGTAGAACTCTTCTGTAGTTAGGCTGAAAAGCCTCTCGCCAGAGCTCGACGAATCTCGGATCCAGGGCGACCCCAAATGGTACCTTTGCCTGGAGTGTATAATGCGCAATTAGGTTTTGAGCTCAGGCCTCATCATATTTGAATATCCTTTTGGTATGCCCCATTACAGCAGGAGGTGGCGGAGCTTCCGTCGGGCTCGACCATCTCAGGAGAATGTTTTATCTTGGCGCCTCTTCAAGTGGTCTGTCCCGCCACCAGATTTTGGAGATGACTTTGCAACGCATACCGTGCAGACGGTCTTCTTCATGCTATTGGGAGGTCCAAGATGTTGAACATCTTCCAAACATTGGACCTTCGTCGCGAAGGCTGCATGACTTCGACCGGAGTTTGCTGCTCGGGTCTTCTTATCGCCGAGGGAAGGTATGATGACTCGCGAAGGTATGTGATCTCAAATACAAATTAACAACCCTTTATATATATATATGTGTGTGTGTGTGTATGTATGTATGATAAACCGGCAAGTCGGTTACAATATCATAGCTTTTATAATCCATAAAAAGAGTATGTATATCTCTAAACCAACCGCTAAACCCAACAAACTCATATATACAACTCCTACAAAAATCTCGTGACCAAAAAGTTCCTTATTGATAGTGCTCTTGTTCTACTTATCACTAATTGAAAAACATGAAAAATATATAAAATTAACGGCATGAGCAATTATAACCCAGTGAGTAATACTTTTTTTCCTCCAAGAAGATTGAACATCCACTATGTACATATATAAAACAATACTTGAAACCTATGATCCAAACCCAATATATAATATACATCCCAAATGAAATATGAGTTGTTTGATTTCAACTTAGTTTTGTACAAATAAGAAACACTCATTTAATCCACCATCACAAATCAAATATTAGTGGTCAATCTCTACCACATATTAATTTTCTATTCCATCGATCAATTAATTACTCAATATTCAATTATAGTCACGACATAATGTTTAGTGATAAGGTGATCAAGATTCCCTAGCATCGTCCTTATCTATCAACAACTGTGGTTTGGCCCAAAAGTATCTCTTAAATTTGGTATGCATATCTAGAGTCCCCTAATGGGGTTCACAACAATAATGAATATCAAATCTCTTATAATCCGCAAAACTAATTTAGAATTCATATGATAAATCAGTTTCACAATACAACACAGATAAACCGGCACACACAAGATTTCCTTTCTCATTTTCTTTCCCCTTTCTTTTTCTTTCACCTCCATTTCTTCCTTCCTTCCTTCTCTTTACTTCTTTGTACGTGCCGTCTTTTATAAGTCTTCTTTCCATCTTTCGTTTTTATTATTGCCGTCGACCAAATTTGATTAGGTAAACAAAAAATGTCAATGATCCTCTAATTGTTACGAAATCGCACGTCGATTCCAGAAAAATAACGCTCGCAAACAATTCACCAGACAGAATATAGTAATAAAAGAGCAGAATCAGATGAACACGCCAGAAAATTTGTTATCGAAGTTCACCCAAACCTGGGCTACGTCTCCGCGCAGAGGCACTCTGCGAATCCACTAGACTTCGGAAAAAGTTGGAATACAACGACGATCTTCTCTCAAGATCAGGGCACAAAGAGATTGAGAACACTCATCAAGAAAAAACTCACTTTTTTCTTCTCTCTTTTCTTGCCTCTCTATTTCCTTTTTCAGCGTCTTGACGGCTAGGGTTTTACCATCGCTAATATATAGGTAACACTTTTAACCTAAAAGGAAATCTAATAGAAAAGACAAAAAAGCCCCTAAAAACAAATATTTGGCTTTATCTATAACAATCTCCCACTTGAAGACAAATATACCAAGCATCAAGCAACTTTGCATCCATCTTCTTCAAAAAATAGTAGTTGAAAAACTTGTGCCTCTGCGATACTCCTCATCAATCAACATGGAGTAATACCAATGGTAGTAGTACAGAAAATATGCTTCTCTCTGTCTACTACCTTGGTCATCATGTCAGCTGGATTCTTCGAGCCATCAATCTTTTGTAGCTTTAATTCATTATCTTTCAATGCTGACCTGATAAAGTGATAACGCTTCTTGATATGTCTAGTTCTTGAGTGATAAGCTGCATTCTTTGCTAAGTGCACTGCACTTTGACTATCACTCCACAATGTACTTGGGCTGTTTTCGATGTAACTCCTCCATATAATCTTGTAACCACATGATTTCCTTGGAGGCTTTGTAATCGCTACATATTCTGCCTCTTGTTGATAAAGCAACTACTTTTTGTAGTTGAGATACCCAACTCACTTTGCTGTACTTGCAAACCGTAAAGACATATCCGGTGGTACTCTTACCACTATCTCGATCACCCGAATGATCTGCATCTACATAACCCTGCAACTCTAGAGATGTACCACCATAACAAAGTGAGTAATTGGAAGTACCTGCTAGATATCTCAATATCCATTTAACTGCATTCCAATGCTCTCTACCTGGGTTCTGCATATATCGACTCACAACTCCCACTGCTTGTGCAATGTCTGGTCTCGTGCTCACCATGGCATACATCAAACTCCCCACTGCTGATGCATATGGAACTACCGCCATCTCATCTTTCAAAGCATGAGTGCTTGGACACATATCTTGGAAAGTTTGAAGTGATTCGCTAGAGGAGTTGCAACCGGTTTTGCCTTGTCCATGTTAAATCTCTTTAACACCTTGTTCACATAGTCTTCCTGCGACAACCATAATTTCTTATTTTTCCTGTCCCTGATAATTTTCATGCCTAAAATATTCTTGGCCTCTCCCAAGTCTTTCATAGCAAACTGTGATGATAACATCTTTTTCACTTCTACGATTCTCTTCATATTGGAACTAGCCACCAGCATGTCATCCACATATAAAGATAGATACACAATGTCACCATCATCATATTTGCGAAAATAAACACAGTGATCGGACTCACAATGTGCAAATCCTTTTCTTGCATGAAACCATCAAATTTTAAGTACCATTGTCGCGGAGCTTGTTTCAAGCCATATAAGCTTTTCTTCAAGCGACATACCATGTGCTCCTTACCTTTGACTTCAAAACCTTTAGGTTGTGCCATGTATAGTTCTTCATCTAAGTCACCATGTAAAAACGTTGTTTTTACTTCTAACTAGTCAAGATGAAGATCCTCCATTGCAACTATACTTAGCATAACTCTAATTGATGTCTTTTTTACTACAGGTGAAAATATCTCGGAGTAGTCAATCTCTTCTTTTTGAGAAAAGCCCTTGACTACAAGTCTCGCCTTGTATCTAATAATACCATCTACCATTCTTAACCCCGTACACCCATTTGTTTAATAAAGCTTTTTTACCTGTGGGCAACTTGGTCAACTCCCAAGTTTTGTTATGAAGTAACGAGCTCATCTCGTCTTTCATAGCACACTCCCACTGCAAGTGAGACGTGTCTGCCTTTGCCTCATCGTAAGTCTCCGGTTCTCCCGAATCTGTATATAAGACATGGCTCAGAACAGTATTATATACCTTTGGCTTTCTCACACGTGTAGACCTTCTCAAGACAGGTACTTCAGGGTCATTTGTTTACTCCGAATCACTGCGTTCTTCTCGAACTACCTCTTCACTAATAATAGGCTCATCTTGAACCTCTCTTTCAAGTGAACTTTGATCTACTGGAAACATCTTCACGGGCATTGTGTCTAATTCAACATATTTTGGTTGTACTATCTTTTCATGCTCTGTCTGACGATCCTTGCACATTTTTTCTTCATGGAATACCACATTGCGACTGTGGATGACTTTGTTATTCTCATAATCCCAAAGTCTATAGCCATACTTGTCGCCACCGTATCCGATAAAGACGCACTTCTGGGACTTAGCATCAAGCTTTTTCCTATCCTCCCTGTCAATCAAAGCATATGCAATACAACCAAACACCTTTAGATGTGAATAATTAATCTTCTTACCTGACCACCGCTCTTGTGGTATTTCTCCATCCAACGCACTAGATGGACTTCTGTTGATAAGATAAACAGCTGCATCAACTGTGGCAGCCCATAAGTGTAGCGGGAGACCCGCGTGTAGTCTCATGCATCTCGCACGTTCTAGAATAGTCCTATTCATCCTTTCAGCTACACCGTTCTCTTGAGGAGTTCTAGGAACAGTCTTTAGCCCATGTATGCCTTCTCGACTCAAATAATTTGCAAATTCTTTACTTGTGTATTCACCACCATTATCGATTTCAAAGCTTTAATCGATAACCTGTTTCTTTTCTACCATGGTCTTCCACATTTTAAACATCCCAAATACTTCTGATTTTTCTTTAAGAGCATAGACCCAAGTCTTTCTTGTTGCATCATCAATGAAGGTGACAAAATATCTCTTACCACCATAAGAGAGTTCTGAGCAGTCCCCATACATCGGTATGAACCAACTCTAGCTTCTGGCCTTTATTTTGTCGCCATTCAATTGAAAACTAACAGCCTTCTGTTTTCCATAAATGCAACTCTCACAAAAATCTAACTCAACTTTTTGTAAACCCGAAGTAATTTCCTCGAGTGTAATTGCTTTACACCTTTTCACCAAGATGTCCCAAACGATAATGCCAAAGAGTAGATAAATTACCTGTAGCCATTGTAGTTGCAACCATATCACTGATATTGTCTCCTTGGAGAAGGTAAAGTGTACCCGTACGCTTTCCCTTTGCTACTACTCTTACCCCTAAGGTTATCTTCCACTCTCCGCAGCCAAAGGTTATTACCAAACCTTCTTGGTCAAGTTTACTAGTTGAAATCAGATTTTCTTTAATTCCGAATATGCCTAGTTTCACGCAAAACTAGACGTCCTCCACCTGAGATGTTCACAGTCACGGTTCCTTTCCCAACAATTGGACACATGTGGCCGTTTCCCACAACCACTTGTCCAAAATCTCCATTGGCATAATCATCAAATATGTCTCTTTGCGAGGTGCAATGAAAAGAAGCGCCAGAATCAATAAACCATTTATCTGTTGTCAAGTCAAACCCTGCAGACAAACACAAGTTATCTAGCAAAGATTTATCGCTAACTACATTAGCACCTTGATTCTCATCTTGCTGCTTCTTTTTGTAGGCTTCACACTGAAACCTCCGGTGTCCGGTTTTGTGACAAAACCAACACTCATCTTTTGCAACCTTTCTCTTACCCCTTGATTGTGATCTGCCACGACCGCTGAAATTTCCTCTACTTTTACTTCTTCCACGGTTCTCCACTGCAAGTGCCGTTGAAGATGTAGATGCAGAAAAATTATCTCCACCTGAGACTTTCCTTCGCATCTCTTCATCCATGATACTACTCACAGCATCATCAAGAGTTAAATCATCCTTCATGGTGCTCGAAATTCCCTGCACTGCGGTATTGTAGCTTTCTGGAAGAGAACATAAAAATAATAAAGCTTGAAGCTTCATATCTAAATTTATGCCTGCGGATTCCAATTGACCCGTGACCTGCGTGAAACTATTAATATGCTCTGCTACAGAACCTCTATCAGATAACTTCATATTAACCAGTTTCTTCAGCAAAAATACCTGATTTGATGTGGATGGCTTCTCAAAAATATTCGTTAGAATATCCATGGCTTCTTTTGCAGTTTTTGCTTTTGCGATGTGGTACCCTGTCTTTTTCGTCAACCCTAGACGAATCGCACCTAACGCCTTTCGATCAAGAATTTTCCATCCGGCTTCTGCTGTCGGATCCACTTCCGCCATCTCGGGTTTCCAACCCTCAAGTGGTGCATAGAGATCTTTTTGATAAAGATAATCCTCTATTTGTAGTTTCCACCATCCGAAATCCTCTCCATTGAACTTATCGATTCTGATTTTATCTTCGCCCATCTGTTTGCTTTCAATCGAACGTCACCGAAAACCCTCGATGTTCTCGATTAGCCAACCCAGGCTCTGATACCAGTTGTTACGAAATCGCACGTCGATTCCAGAAAAATAACGCTTGCAAACAATTCACCAGACAGAATATAGTAATAAAATAGCAGAATCGGATGAACACGCCAGAAAATTTGTTATTGAAGTTCACCCAAACCTGGGCTACGTCTCCGCGCAGAGGCACTCTGCGAATCCACTAGACTTCGAAAAAGTTGGAATACAACGACGATCTTCTCTCAAGATCGGGGCACAAAGAGATTGAGAACCCTCATCAAGAAAAAAACTCACTTTTTTCTTCTCTCTTTTTTCTTGCTTCTCTATTTCCTTTTTCAGCGTCTTTGACGGCTAGGGTTTTTTTTCATCGCTAATATATAGGTACCACTTTTAACCTAAAAGGAAATCTAATAGAAAAGACAAAAAAGCCCCTAAAAACAAATATTTGGCTTTATCTATAACAAGCCTGTTGGAAACATGACACTGAACACCTCGCCACCGTAGAATGCTGAGATTACTTTTGTGCAGTTGTCATAATCTTCTTTTTGATACGATTGCGACGTTGTGCGTTCCATTCCATACAAACTCTGCATTATAGAGAGAATTTAACAAAAATGAGTATGATATGACACGAGAAAAGAAGTTTCAAAATTAATACAAATTATCACGTTTCAACTCCTTGAATTTTAGAAACAGAGTTGATTTACGCTGATTAATGTCCAAGTAAATTTAAACACCAATATAAGCTAGCAGAAATATATTGTCTGCATCAAGCGAGCTAACATGTGGACATGGAATTGTTCCTCTGCATACCTAATTGACGAGACTCAATATGTTCCTAAGAAGGAAAATAAGTAGACGAATACTTACTCAAAGTGTCACCGCCCCTGAAAGTTTTGTTGGCAGCCCACTCATCGTAATACCCAACAGTGATGTTTGGCGACGCGGTCCAACCTCGGCTATCGCCGACTACATAGTCCGTTGCTGCCGCACCTCTGAGGCAAGCCAGCATTGCGACGACCAAGAAACTCGCCAATACGACGCCTCTCCCCATCTTTTATTCCAAATCGCGAGTCTCTCCTCTTAAATCCAAAACGCTTCAATACCCTCGAATCTTCTTTCCCAGTTGCAACTTCTGATGACCGTGGAGTGTGCAGGATGATTTGAAATCGATGCAGCTCTTTGGGGGTATTTATAGCGATGGGAATCAAGATGAGAATGGACATCAAAGGCGGCACGAGTGAAAGGGTGGCAAAGAACGGTTCAGTACGGACCATTTCTGGCAGACGTATCTTTACTTGGTCCTCTTTTGGAACCATTGAGAGGTTTGACCATTTGAACATACAGAAGCAATGAAAAACAAGCTGACAATTTGACGATGCCGGGTGCCATTTTTTAACTAAGCTAAAACGTACGCGAACTTCGTAGCTTTGAGAGTAAATTGTTGTCGTCAATCCGCCATTGGTGTGATCGTCCAAAGTGGTAGCTGCTGGTCTTTGTCTCTTTCTTTTCCGGATGAAATGCCAAACATCTTTTGGGACGTCGGCTAAGTAATTGTCAAAGAACGAGTTAAACCACGTTAGCTTTGCGTGTCCGTAGCAAATTCATTCGTAAAATGCCGTGCGCGCATTGGGACCCGTGGATGGTAATGGAATACATTGGTTCAATCCCTGGAGATGGATGGCTTTTAATTCTGGTGCATAGGGAACTCCTCGTGATGTATTACTAATGTATCTGTTGGGAGTGTGATTCATACTCCCCATTAATGGGATAGCACGGGGTCCGTTTTGACATTGAGGGGATATAATAGAGGTAGAAATCAAGATAAGTATGAATCAAACGTGGCGCGAGTGAATATGTGGCTAAGGACGGTTTAATACAGAACTTTCTTGGTGAACATAATTCTACTGGGTCATCTTTTCGAACCATTCAGAGATTTTGACCATTCGAAAATATAAAAACAACATACGAAAAGCCATCGTTGTAATTGTTTCGGTGGTGGCTGTCTTGTTTTCTTATCCAGATAAAATGCCAAACATCTTTTGGGACGTGGACTAGGAATTGACAAAGAAAAAAACAACCACGTTAGCTTTGCATGTCCATAGAAAATTCAATCGTAAAATGTCCCGTGGCCGTGGCGCACGTGGTGCCCTTCAAGGCTGTTTGACCTCCAACGCACTTGAGATATCGAAGTGTATATGGTCATTGGTCTAGCGATTATAGGACGGATATACGACCGTGAATTACGGACACGACATTAGTTGGATTTCAAAACACGGATGTAGAGCCTCCGCGGCATCATCGAACACCTCAGATAGTTCTCCAGGTCGTCCCTGACCAAATCACGAGTCTTTCCTCTTGAATCCAGAATGCTTCAATACAGTCGAATCTTCTTTCGCAGCTGCAAACTTCTGAAAACTAGGAACTTTAAAGGATGATTTGAAACCAACGCAGCGAAGTGTATATATGAAACTGCAATGCACGCTCAGATATGCCATGGCTGTGCTCGTTTTGCGACAAATGCTTGCAACCATTTCACAGAGAGAGAGAGAGAGAGAGAGAGAGAGAGAGAGAGTCAATACTTGAGAAAAGGATCAAGGAAAAAAAAATCTAGCTTAGCAAATTTTAATGTCGTGATGACCGCTGAAAGATATCGTTGGTGAATTAGCTCTGCAACAAATAATCATGGCCATCTTTTTTTCCTAAAAGGATGCGAGAGTGAGGATGAAAACGGTGAAGGAATAAGAAATGATTTGCAGCAAAAGAAGAAGTGGAAGAAGAAGAGAGGCAGCATTTGAAAAAGGGAAAAAAATCCATCTCGGCAATTTTTTAACGGCGTCCATGCAACGCAGGACCTTTATGGTATCACCCAGAGGGCTGCCCCTGCCCGTCCATTCACTTAACGAAGAATGTATTAACTGCATCTTTCATATCCAATCAGAGTCAACCAAGTCATGTCTCGACTAGGGAGATTCATGAGAAATCGCTATCATGTGATCTAACCTACGATTAAACCCATCAAATGGATGTGTTAGATTTGGGAAAAAATGGTTCGACCTAAATTGATACATTTAACCGTTTTGATCCATTCTATACAATATAAATCTAGTGATTCATACTCAATCCAATCCACATTGTTAAAACACTTATATTTACCTACCCAAATCGAGATAAGAAGCACGGAGCGACCGAGTGTGAAATCGAGCAAGTGCTAGAGATAGTGAAGAAAAAGTCATATAGACGAGTTGAATTTTGAGTAAATTATGGACATATTTAGTACTCATATTATTTTGAACTTTACCATTCCAAACCCATTAATGACCCGTTTGCCGAATATAACTATCCCATATAACAACTTAATCCATGACTTAGGGGTCAAAACTGTAGACCTAGAAGTAAAGATTTGTTTGTTTTGCGAAAAATGAATTATTTGGTAAACATTTCTAAAAATAATAGTTTATCTTGCTTAAAATAATTAGTTAATTAAAATTTTTTTCAACTTTGATAACGATTTATACCTTAATATTTTCACGAATGATGATAATATTTTTCTTTCATTTATTTTTGTGAGTAATACAATAGATTATTTTTGAGAAATTTTTTTTTTTGAATAAATCATTTTCATAAAACAGACGCACTCAAAGGTTGATGACTATCTTCTACCTTAAGTATGAGATGGACGAAGATTGTCATCTCACTTGATGGAGCTCTCATGTGGCAGGCAAACAGAGAAGCGTTTAGAACTTGAAATTAATATATATATATATATATATTTTCTTTTTTTCGTGTGTGTGTAAAAAGGTAACATGTATATAAGTCATTTTGCAAAAATAACACATAAAGCCAGCCAGTTTAGGCGAAACTGCAATAAGCTACTAATTGAACTAGGATGGTTTTTAACTGGCGAAATCCGAAAGAGACGATGCTAGTGCGCTCATCACTATGGCTTAATCGGTGGGAAAATAATTATGTACTTCTGGACAACATTAGCTCACTTCTTACTGTAATGGCTCATGTGAAGTGAATAAATGTAAGTCCAGAGTACCCATCACTTAATCTAATGGTTCATGTAGAATAGGCCAATATAAGGTGGGGAGTATCCGAAAATAGCTCCAACCGACGAGTGCGCAAAGGTGCTGCACCGTCAATGAGTGTCTAGACATCCCTCTTTGTGAACATCCACAACATACGAGGAGGGACTCATGTGTTGCTAAGTGTTTAAAAGTTATATGCGTGACCCAAGTTTCCAGAAAAGAAAGGGAAAGTGGCCGATGTTCGTCAAATAAGGGGGAACGAACATATTTGAAAATTGAGATGGCTAACATCACTGTTTGCCTGCGAGCCTATCGATTATTACCAGGGCCCGCTACAACATACAGGACCCTCCTTTTATTCCTTAACAGTACCTGAATATGAATATGACCAGTGAACAAGCAAGTTAACATGAGCTATAAAGGAAAATTGCAGTATCATCCTCCTCTATGACGTAAATCTAGTTCATAAACACCGCCATGATGCTTGATGATAGAACTAGCACGGATAAGGCGCCCGCGGTGATCGGAGAACCCGAGCTGTTCGGTGACTCAGGCCGGGGAGTCAGGCTGATGACGTTGATGGCTAGCTTCTGCCCGTTCTCGCAGTCTGAATCGACGGTGGAGATGAAGCCAGTATGGGCCATTTGCGTCCGCCGGAAGTGGATAACTGGAAGCGCGATGCCGCCTTGGAACACTGAGGTCACTTTTGTGCAATTGTCATATTCTTCTTTTATTACGAATGCGACGTTGTGCGTCCCATTCCATACAAACTCTGCATTATAAGAGGGTTTAACAAATATGAGCATGATATGACCCGAGAAAGAAGATTTAAAATTGATACAAATTATCATGTTTTGACTTTGATTTATGTTGATTAATGTACGGTAAATTTAAACAACAATATAAGCTGACAGAAAGTATATTGTCTGCATCAAACA